>JAHLJT010000631.1:166430847-166879046 GCA_031308135.1 Acheta domesticus | reverse complement strand
ATTGTAAAGTGTTCAATATCCAAGTTATAAAAGACACATTAAATATAACAATAATTTAAACTTGAATTATTAAAAATACCTTCCGGGCTCCACGGCTATACAGCCGTGGTCGTTCGGACATGAAAGACTACACTGTTTTATTAATCTATACTAAACTTCAAGAAAATAAATAAGAATAATTGTCATTCTAACAATAAAAGGAGTTATAATAAATAATAAAACAAAATAATGAGGAGTAATGTCAGAGTTGTGTTAAATATTGAAAGATTATTAATAAACAATAATAATATTTTTAATCTACCGTGATTAAATACTGAACACAAGAGTTGATGAATTTAACTTCTTTTAGAGCATACAAATTTAAGACAAGTACGACATGTTTACCTTCACAATAATTAGCATTACTTAATCAAAGTTATTTAATAAGAATAGAAAGATACTACAATGAACAATAAAATATCCGGCAAGAATGAGTTTATGTTTTATATTGAATTATTAAAATACAATGGAATTTAAAAACTTAAGACAAAAATACTGACTTTTGTCACTACTTGGATATCTTCATTACTACACTGCCTCTGCCTCGTCTCTTCCCTCTCTGCTTCCCTCCATCTCTTCCCTTTCCCCCTCGTCTCTATCTTCCTCTCTATGTGTCCTTAGCAAAATTTCCAAGTGTTTAACAAGCAAAGGGAAAGACGTATTTGGATGGGATCTCGAGTTGATCCCCACTGAATTGTTGCAATGTAGGGGAAGATGCACATCAGAGCTTATCACTCCAGTCACTTGTCATTGTCTTTTCTGCTGTTCTTCCCATCGGCCCATAGGGCGCTTCGGTGCCTTAAGGTCATTCATTAAGAAAGCATAATACAATGATGTCTTCCGAATTTTGAGATCTTGGAAGGAGTCTACTAACAGGGTCATTATTCTAATAGACGAAAAATCTATCGTGATCGAAGATCTGCCTATAGCCGCAGAATGCAACTATGCATCAATATGTTTTCAAAACCTACCTCAACGAAGGGTAATGTAGTTTGATGTATCCGTTTTAGTTTAATTGTAATTTCACAAACATTTATAAACATGGCAATGTCTATTTTGTAAACACAATTAATATTCTGAAACGCGCTGTTACTAAACAATCTTAAGGAAAAGTGCATACTTTTCATAAGAATACATTGTATCTGCAGCAGTAATTTATAATACAGCCCCTATATATAACTTTACTACACAAGAACTGTAAATTAGCATCGCAGGTGAAGGTGGAATTTTCGCTTGCATTAGAAGGACAAAATAAATGTGTTTATGCAACTATCATTATATTTTCTATTTTCAGATAACTATACAACAAGATGAGAAATATCTGTGAACTAAAATTGAAAATACAAACTAAAATGTTGAAAGTCATCAAATCAAGAAATAATCCGTTTCGGGAAGGCAACGATCTGGCAACATTGCGAGTAGCAGCTTTTATTGTCTCCCTTGCAGTTACGCCCAGGGCCTGAATAGCCCCTGCAATTTCTCACCGCTAAATTCCAGCGTGCCCCTTCCTCGCCCCGGAGCGCCCCGGCGCGCGGCGGCGCCGCGACCAGGTCCCGCGGGGATTCCGCGACAAACGCGCCGGATTTTGGAAATCGGTCCCCCTCGCGCCCTGCGTCGCTGCGCGGCGACCCCCGGGGCCCCGGCGTTAAAGTCGCGACATTTCGGTCGCCAAAGTGCACCCGCTGGCATTTCTCCCGCGGCCGCACAATAGCGCTTTGTCCGCCTAGAGTTCAGCACTCTCTCCTCCAAAACGCGCCCGAGGCGGTTGACAGGAATGGATGCGTATTTATGCGACGCTTGCGGAGGTCTGATGGGCTCGTTTCGTACCCGAGGTACGGATATATCCAAAGTAAGATTTTGATGATTACTGGAGAGGTGAGAAAAATTAAGATAATGAGGAAATGAGAAGATTCGGCTTTCATACTATTTAAAAATATGACAATATTTGTGAATAAAAATAAAGCTGTAACTTCTCAAACGTATTAGTAATTTTTAATGAGTGTGGTACGTACCTCCTAGAAATAATTTATTTTTATAATATTTCTAAACGTTTTAGAACAGATCATTGAGTTTAATCTGCATAGTACTCTGTATCACATTTACAGGTACATTTTCATTATCAAGAATTCACACTTTTTACTTTACAATTTCTATCAGGAAGAAAACTATTATGCATTGTCTACGTACGAGTAAAAATACTGATCAAAAGTACACTTAATTCCACAAAATAATAGTTCCCAAACGAATGACTCTCATTAAAGTCAGATGAGATAACATAAATCCTAAATCCTGGTAGTCGAGTATCCCCAAACACAGGGGCACTGACCGACACGTCGACAAACAACCCTGTGACCACAACGCGATGTCACGAGCAAATTGAAAGGGTTTGACCCCGCTTTAGAGGGCGGAGCGGGGGAGGGGCGCCTGTGGGGGACGCGGCGGGGGTGGGCGGCCCTGCGGTCAGGGCGCCTCGCCCACCCGCGCGCCGGAGCCCTTATCTCGGCGCGAGGGCGCCATTTGCATTTCATTTGCGACTCCGCCGTGGCGGGCGCTGCGGTCGGAACAGGCGACAGCCGGCAATTAAAAACCAATTGTGCGCCGGGGACTTCACCCCATCCGGAACAGAAGGGTTTGGTGGCTCTCTAGGCGATACTCCTTTTGGAACAGATTCAAAGAATGTGTGTGTAAAGAGAGCAATGTGAATTGGCTAACTAAACCCTTGTGATAATGCAGATTAAAAAAATTACGATTTTTTTGTATAATGTTTTAAAATAAAATATATCAGTGGGTCCATGGCTATTAAAAATTGCATACAGAATTTAAAAAAACATAAATGAAACTATCTTTTCTTCTAAACGCAACATCCCGGATAATGATATTTTTCTAAAGTTCATGGTAAGTATTCCAAAGGCTTTCACTGTGAATCTGAATTATTTCGATGCCATATCAGTCACTGTTTATTTCCTTCAGTGGTTTGATCGTATTATCGATCCAAAAATCTACAGTACAGATGGAGTAGATTTTCGAATAGGGGAAGCTTTTGCTGCGTTGGTGTAACACAAAATGCAAATAATCAAGCAAGTGCAATATTAAAAATTCAGAAACATATTTCACAGATAAGTCACAGATGTTTCCACTCTGAAGCATACACTTGCTCATCCGAGGAGGGGGCGTTAATTTTTCTGCGCGAATGTTGGACCCAGCCCCTTGACAGGGTTCTCTCTCAGTCCGGAAAATCGGGGGCTCCGACGACACGGCAGCACAGACTCCTCCAGTTCATCCCCTAATCCGTGGAGCAATCACGGGCCCTCCGCACCCCGCCGCGCCCCTGTCTCCGCCCCGCCTCACCACCCTGACTCCCCCTGCAGCGCGATCGCCCCGCCCCCGCCGCCTGAGAACACCCCGCTCGGAGGCTGTGAGCGGCGACGCCACTTCCGAGCGCTATAAATACGCAGCGGCGGCGGTGGAGGCGGCGGCGGCGGCAGTACGCTTTCGGTGGCCCTGTGCCGCCGCCCCCTCGCCGAGGCCAGCGGGAGCAGCGCGAGGGGGTGGCGTCGCCATGGCAACGAGGGTGAGTCAGAGCGGGCGCGGGGCGCGGGAGTGTGAGTCACGGGATTACCGCCAGGCAGCGCATCGGTCGCGGCGGCGGCGGTCCAGCGGTGACGCACCCGCCGCGCGGCGTGGGCGCCGGCGTGGATGTAGGCGGGGAGGTGTGGGCGGGAGCGGGCGGCAGGGGTGGCGACTGGCGCGGAAGCGATAACGCCCGCCAAACGCTGGACGTGAGCGTAAATCAAACCGCTGACGAGGAGAAGGCGCCCGCGGCGCGGGGGATCGGACCGGGTGCGGGGCGGAGCGGCCGGAGGGAGGAGAGGGGCGGTACCCCGGAGAAGCAGGCGGGGTCTGCCAAGGAATGCGCCCTCCTCCGAACAGGAGCGGGCGAGAGGGAGAGGGAGCGTGGCCGCTGCGAAGCCCTGCCCCCGAGGGCGAATTGAGCCGTCAGGGAGAGCGCGCGCGCCTTTGTCCAGGCGGCTCCGCCCTGCGGCGAGCGGAGATGGGCGCCGGGGAAGCGGAGCGCCCCGCCGAGAGCAGCGATCTGCCGCCGCCGCCGCCGCCGCCGCCGCCGCCACCTCTGCCGGCGACGGCGTAACGGTTCGCCGCTTTGTTGCTCGAACTTCGGCATAGGGAGCGAGAGGTTATGCCTAGATATTCGGAGCGGAAACCTCGTTACGACTGCCGAGGGAAAGGGGAGCGAAGTGTGGAGAAAGCACCCTAAGGCTTCCGATGTTGAGGTATAATTTATAAGCGGCTGACTCAAAATGAATAGCGAATTCTATGATTGGTTTAAGTGTATGAAAACATTATAATCAATGCAATATACTTTCACAGGCCGTGGATTCAAATTTAATAAAATGTATTTCATTTAGAAATTTTCAAATCAACATTAAAATTAATTGTTTAAGTAAGCAAACAATTTAAAAAATGATTTTATAACAAATTAATTTTTGTAATATGGATACCCTTTTATGAATATTGGAAGTAATTAAAGAATTCCTCTTTCAGGATTTTAATTAGCGAAGTCGTGTTATATTGTGAATTACAACAATGGGACGGAAATACTATACTTTGCAAAGCGTTTGCTTTGCAGGTTATATTTCTCCGTGTTTCTAATACTGTCTCTGTGAAGAACGCTGTAAGAGAAGTTGTAGATCACATGAAAGTAAAATAATAATATAAGCTACCAACAACATTTAAATAGAAAACTCTGTGTTGAGAATTGTTTTCGACCCGACAATCTAGAAATACTGTAAGGGTACATTTCTGTTTACATTCTTATTCATTGACGAATGAACTAGATTCCTAGAATTTTTGAAATATGGTTTGGGCACTTCCTGTCGCCCTCCTGACCCCACCAACGAGGCTGAGAGGGCAATGGCTTGAGAGCTGGCCTGTCCCGCTCGCAACGACCGCGTGCGGCGTAGGGCGCGTGGGGGAGGGAGAGTTCGCGTCGTGACTGCCCGTCGAAGTCTCCGGCGGCAGCGGTGGCAGCAGCGGCAGCTGTGTGGGGCTGCGAAGGGGAGGGGCGGGTAGGACGGCAGCAGCTTTCTCCGAACGGCGCAGGCCCTTCGGTCCTTTACAACTTCATTAGGTTCTCGGTGACAGGCGCGGCTACCGGCTACTGGTGCGGGCGGAAGGAATCAGCAGCGGATGTTGACGACGCCAAGAATTCTAGCATTGCCAATTTTTTCGGAAGTTAATGGTAAGTAATGCATATTATCACTACTGTTTATTAGTTTTCCTCAGTGACACCTCGTTGCGTAACGAGAGGTCAAACAAATTCAAGGCAGGCCTTTAGAAAGTAGGATTGTGATACCATTTGCAAAAGAAAACAAATAAAAAATGCAATACATTTAGCTGCAAATCCGCCGACAATAATGTCATATTGCTCTAATTTGTCCCCGTAGGATTTCATTGCTTTGTGGGATATTCAGTGAATAAACGTGCAACTTTTCCCTGTGAAGAAACAAGAATATTGTTGAAATTGTGAAGTTGAAGGAGTGGTATCGCACGTTACGTTTTTACCAAATCAGGGATAATGTTGAGTCAAACAATTGAGAAGCGTGAAGTGCGAATGGACGGGAGCCAATAGAGGCGTTGGAGCCTTTCGGATTACGCAGCATCGTCACGGGCAGTAACGCGCGCCGGGAAGGCGAAGAAGTGAGTGGTAGCCGGCAGTGCGATGGCGGGCGCGCCCCCGGGTCGTTAAGATGGCCACTCGGCACTTCACTCCCCGCGCGGGGTCATGGGGCAGAACGAACGCCATTTCCTTCCACGTCAGCGACCGCCTCTGAGAGTACTTTCTAAGTGAATGTGCTGCAACGATGTGGGATGTTGATGTAGGGAGTGGTGAAAAATTTCGATCACCAAAATTATTTCAACGTATTGAGTAATATAAACAATTCAAAGACTACTGCTACCAACACCTATGTTTATCAAAAAATATTGAATAAGAAGCATGCAAAAACTGTGAGAGAAACAATACTTAGACTTTACTTCAAAAAACTTTACTTCAGTTCTCGTATTGTGACACAAAGGTTGTAAAATAGATGAATTACCATAGATATGAATCGTTATTTAAAAATATTAAAAGAAATAATTTTAATTTACGATTAGTACAATTTACGATTTTCTATAATTTGAAATATTTCCAAATAATTAATTTTATCTCCGATTGGTCAGTTCTATGTTCAAACGTATTCAGTTCGCTTTCTGCATGTCATTTATAGTTTGGCTTCCAGCTGAAAATTACTGGCTAGTAATAAACCTAAGTGGATGCAAATGGACAACAGACGTCAAAAGATCCTCGTAATTGTAATAACTGGATATTCGTTGACGTATCTGCCATCATATGACTTCTGTAAACGAGAAACTCACAGTTACTGCTTTCATAAATAATACCAGATAATCAAAATTTAAAAAAAGCTACTCTAATGACTAACAAAGTAATACTATTACAACTAGTCAGAGGGCTGCAAAGAAGAGAAAAAAACTACTTTTGCGTGTTCTCAACAAACTTGAACCGTTAGTCGCAGCGGAGGGCGATCTCGATCTGACTGCGACCTTGCGCAGTGCGCGACGCAAATTAGCGACGCGGGCGCCCGCACGCGGAGGCGCCCGGCGCGCGCGGCGCACGCAATCGGCCGGCCATCTCGCATCGGCCGGCGTGCGTCGGTGCCGGCGGGTCTCGATCCCCGGGCCGCGATAACGCGCTCGTTCGCTCGCGCGCGCGCGCGAATCGACCCGCGCTTCCGGGAAGCTCCCATGACCTCGCGTGCGCCAACTCCGCCCACGCCGCCTCGTCGACGCCCCACCCCCAACCGCCTCTGCGCCAAACCACAGTGCTGCCCCGCCCCTTATGCCCCTTGCCGGCCACGTCCTCTGCCGCCTTCGCCGACGCTATCCCATGTCGGCGCTACGCCACTTCCACTGACGCCCGTCATCAAAGGCGGCTTAAGAATGGCATCCATTATTTAAATTGTATTTATTTTCCGTAATATTTTTTTCATTTGTACATTATCAATTTGTTTATTTTAAATATAGAAACAATTTGGAAATAAAACATCTAAATAATGTTTTTTACATATATTTCTATTACTACGTGTTTGGAAGAAATAATTTCAATTGTAACTTGGACGCAACGTTACAAATATTATCTTTTAAAAATTTCTAATTGTTTCTACTAAATTTGAAAATAAATTTAATAATAAAATATGATTTTTGCGTATTAGAAATTGTTAAAAATTGTATTTGATTTTGTGTACCTTCAACGCGTCGCCTTTGACTAGAGCCACTCTTCTCTGGAATTAAACCCCGCTCATGCATGCATGCGACCGCAGTGCGTGTTGTAGTCGACTTGTTTTCAGAGATGGATACAGATTTCTGTCAAGTAATAGTACTCTCGTATCTTTGTATCTTACATTATCAGTTTCCAGAATAAAAGTTCGCAAAAAATGTTATCTTAAAAACGAAAGTTAATATTTCTTTTTATATCAGTACATACACTTTAAATGCATGTATATAAATATCCTAGGTTATAAAAAGTTTACATTATGTCACATAGTGAACACTGCTGAGAATTTTGGTGTGTTATTTTAGATCTTTACATATTTATTAAAGCTTTATTATTTTAGGAAGATTAAAGTTGAAATTAAAGTTGTGTTTGTAAAACAATTTGCCTTAGAATTTAAACTATCGGAGGCTACTGTATATTTTACGGTTTTCAATAACTTACCTACTTTACTAAGGAATTTTATTATTGTCTCACATTAAAAATAAAAATGTGGTGGTGCTACAGAACGGGATAGTCTTTTTCGTACTAATTTTCTAATTTCTTTGGTGAGAGCTAACTTTCCGGTTTTGCCCATCTTCTTCCCAGCTATCATATATTGGTGCCCAAAAGACATATTTTCACATTTGCTGGCAATTCTAGTTCCTCTAATGGTAGAACGGAAATAGTACTTTAAGAATATTATAGAAGTACAAACCTGCGTGGGACTTTCTGCATGAATTAAGGATGTGTTTGCAGTTTCTCATCACGGTGAACTTTCGTGCATAAGGAAATAACTTCCAATTTTCCATTAACTTAGGTATTGATTTATTTCAAATTTACAGAATGTCGGTCAGACGTTTAAACAATTATAAAATTATTATAAATTGACAATCACTTAATTAGTCGGTTTGTCAATGGTCTTGGTCAATGGTCAATGTCATTGGTCAAATGTCTTGGTCTCCAAATTTGATGTGCTCGTATTCGTCCCATACTGTTCCGCATCGGAACATCCTTTGAAAACTACTGATTCACTAGATATGTTATTGAATGCTTTCAATGGAAAATATCTGTTAGTCAACTTCAGTTATTAACATGAGATAAAATACTTCTTTATGTGACATGATCTTCTAGTGACTCAATTTGTCGTTAATATTTAGAAGACCAGCATACCGTTAGTTAAACTATTATCATTAATATATTATTAACATTAATATATTAAACCATTATCACTTAAAATATTGCATATTTTACTTGACGCAATTGATACGACTAAGTGAAAGTAATATAGGAAAAATAAAATTAACAATAGAACTAATACATTTTCACAAAGGAGTCGCATATCATCACAAGCCCCTGACAATGTGTGGTTCAATGTAAAGAGGTATACCAGATTTGGTGTTCTCTCTGCCCTGAGATACGTTGACTGATATATGAACTACGTAGATTTTGTCCCTCAATTTTGTACTAAGTTTGAAAAACAAAGTCATAGACATTAATCAAACAATTTTGAGCTCGCATTTTCTTTTTTTGAAAAAGCGTGAAATGTAAAACAGTTTTTCCTTGCAAGGTAGAAACTACTATCCCTCTAGTGTAAACGCGTGAGAATCATGCCACAACTGTTTGCCGCAACCCTTCATGTCCAATGGTGCGGCGGGCTGCGTTTCCGCTCCTGCAACTTTACTAGACAGTATAATACCGCCAAGACCGGTGATTAACAATCCGCAAAGAAAGATGCAGAAAAACTGAACATTTCTTTTTTTTTCTGTTTAGTCAACAATTTTGTCTTACATAGATGTGATATTACATTAATTGACATTTTAGAATTGGACACCGTAAGGCTCCTTACACTTACTTTAATTTTCTATGACATTGTATAGAACCGAATTTTGGGTTTAAAAAGAATTAAATATTTGATAAATTCCATTGCTTAGTGTGATTTAAGTGGTGAAATTAGGCGGTTAAATAAATCATTCGGGAAGCAAGATCGTATTTTTACCTAAAAGTCTGCCACGATTAAATGTAGGTAGACAATTCAGATAAAATATTGAGCAATGAAATCGGGTTGATGAACTTTTTATAAATGTACGTATGGGATCTATGTTAAACTTTACACAGATTTGTGAGTTAGGAATTATGGAAACTGCTATGAGAGTTTTTCTTAGGCTTTCATTTTGGATATTTTGTGAAGATTTGAAGTTACTAGGAGAAACATTCTTCCAAATTGGACAAGCGTAAGTTAATGTTGGTCTTAGGATGGATTTGAATATCAGTAGTACACAATCCGTTTTAATGATTTGTTTTTTACTGTTTTAATGATAATTAAAGATTGATTGCCATTTTGATATTTTTTATGTAATGCTTTGTTTGTCGCATCTTTATTATCCACGTTAATTTCTTAACTATCAATAGTCCTACATATTTAATCGGTGTATTTTTGGTGTCAAGAAACAACAGATTTTTAAGTTTTAAGGGCAGGGTGTCGGTAGGGCGTCGCAGCGTGAGTACTAAAGATTGTAAAAGCACTTTGGATTCACCTTTACTCTCCAGTTTTCGTTTGTAATTTCTTTATGTACTTGTGCGAAACAATAGTAAATATTTACTTAAGCAATGAATGAAACCCACTGGCAGTTCGAATTAAAAACTTTAACATTTCATGAAAAGCTTTTAAAAATTAGAAAATTAACCTCACACATTTTATAATTAATTGGCACCTATGATTCATTCCAATTCGCCAAAAATTTGTGTTTTATTTATGGATAACACAAGTATAGGTCTATGGCCCTACTTCACTATCACCTTTAAAAGGAAATGTTAAAAGCAGTAAGAGTCAGAACTATTTTCTCACTCTGCAAATATCACTTGAGCTTGTTAAGTGTTCGTGTACAACTTGCCATTATCTTCTTTTATCACTTATGACATAGTAAAACATACGTTTTCTCACCACTCAAAGACAAGACAAAAATCGCCAGCCTTGAGATATATTTATTGTACAACGTACTAGGAAGGCTTTTTCGCTGCTTGTTTTTTAGTTAAAAGTTCTAATTGACATATTGAGATATACCAAATAGTTTCAAGGGAGGTTTGATGCAAATTTAGACAGATAATAGGTTATTTTAGAACGTTGGTACCCGGAAATAAAAATATCCAAGTTGAATAACGCATTTACAAACGGACAAGTGTTACAGAACTCATGCGTGTTCGAGGCTAGAAAAGATAGTGAATATTTGACATTGGATATTTATAATATTAAGTAAACAGTCATGATTTGGGATGAAGCCGATTTAAAAATATGTTTTTATTTAGGTGGCGTCTTATGATGGAATGTAAGGGGGAGGTACTGCTAATAGTGACACTTTTAGAGGCGGTGTAGGCGTCAAGATAGAATAAGCGACTTCCGGCAAACGGGTCAAAGCCAATAACAAAATTAGATAAAAGAAAAAGATATGAGAAGTGAAAACGGAGGTAACATTTGTAATCAAGATCTTAATTTTGCCATAAGCTTTTCAGATGTGGTGGCGAGCACTTGCGAAGCTATCCCAACCTTGTAGCGGGACACTTCAAGAAGCTATTTATATTCGGTAGTGGATGCTCGTATGGAATAATTAAAAACGGGAGATAGAATTATTAGGAGTTCAGACACTTGTTGACTAACCGTTCATGTTTCAAGAACATTTTGTCAACACGATTGTGAAGACAAGTCGAAATAGCAATGTCCATCCTGAGACATTCGGGAAGTGATTTAGTGTACAACATTTGAGTTTTATTATTATTATTATTATTATTATTATTATTAGGTTTAGGAAAATTAACTTCGTTTATTTAATAATTTTATTACTATTTCGAGAAATTGATATTCAGATTCAAGGGTAACAATTTATAACTTTAACATCAAGATACAACTACAGAAGATTCCCAGCGGAATTCAAGATTCTTCTTGGAAAAACTTCAATTCAATGTCATTACAGCTTCAACGTCCTTACAAACCATAAGGGTCACGGAAAGCGGCGTTCAAATAAATTTAATACGCAAGTCTTTGTATTAAGTCTTTGCAAAGAGAAGATCAGATAAATACTAAGAAGGCCTTTGTAAATAAAAAAAATAAAGATTTCAATTTAATGGCATGCCAATAAAAGTTATTCTACAAAGTAAAAGTTGTAATGAAAATAATAAACTTTGTTTACATTAATGTTGAAATCCATAAACGATGTAAATATGTTATTGGAAAAAGAGGCTGATTCATTTTATAGTGGGACTCCGCAGACTAAACATTTTATTTTTGACAGAATACGTTTTCAGAGAATACCTAGTCCGTATAGGATGGCACGTCGACTCACATAAGTTAACCTTAAAAGAATTTTTAAGTCAGTAATTTGTAAAACTTATAATAAAAATTAAATTGTTTAAAGTTTTAAATATTCTCAATCGTAAGCAAGGAACGTAAACAGAAGGGTTCGCTCAGTTTATATTAAATGCCGATATCAAAAGAGGCGCACAGAAGGACGTTTCAATAAGGCTTGCCCAACGTGGGGCAGATTGTATCAATAAATACCGAAATATATTAAAACGTTTCTGAATTTTTATTTCATTTTATTTCAAAAATACTACGTTTCAATTACCATAAACAGTTCTTAATTATCTTCTCATCCTCTAACCGATTGTCAATCAAATATGTTGCATTGTGACCGACATAATGTTGTCAAATGAATGGACATAAGATGTTTAGAAAAATGTCAATTTTATTATAATAAAATATTTGAAAGTTTTTAGCATGTGTACAAGAAAAATGAATTTTGATGAATAAATAAACATTTTGATACAATTATTAAAAAGCCTTTTCAGACATGTAGACAATCTCATTATATTCTAGCTTACGAATAAAAGTTTAAATCACATTCAGTTTCACTAATCGCGATAGTTTTCTGTCGGTCACGAATTGTCATCTTCTTGTAAAAACTGAAAATGTCATGGGTTTGTACGTCTCATTCTATATCTTTGTAGCCCGAAAGTTTGCTTTGCTCACTTTCTTCACTCAAATAAAAAATAAACATTTTAAAACATTATTTTAATATTATAACTTGTCTATATTCGTCCAATAAGGTTACAAATTCATTCATTTTTACGAATATTATTGTGTTGACTAATATTATGGATTGTTTAAATTTTCTTGTAATTTTACCTACTAGAGCAATTAAATATATTAATGACCATAGGATAACAATCCAATGTTAAGATGAATAAAATACTTACTACACCCAGTGTAGCTAAAGTATGCACAATACAAACGCTTTAGCTACTCCTTTTTTTGCTGTACGCATTTTACAAACTCGTCACTACCATTTTCAGAAATTCACTAAGTTACAAACTAACGATTTTACGATATAGTCAGGATTACACTGCCATTTAACTTTCCAAATTTCAATGTTGCAATTTAGTGGCTACGCGGAAGAGCATGTCCTGTGAACTCAACTTTGCCTCAAGTAAAGGCAATACTATCATCATCATCATCATTACTATTATTATTATAATATATTTGAAAATAAATATTATTATTATAATATTTATTTTCAAAATATTTGAGCCTATTGAAACTAAAGTTATCTGAATTATTTTTAAACATTATTGTGTTTTCCATTAGCAGAAAACGAAGTTCTGTAGCGAGAAGGCAAATGTTACTACCTGCAGGATTGGAAAATGACCTGCGTACACAAAAGGAGCCGGACACTTTCCAATTTTACGACGACGCAATATCTGCGCAGTTGCGAGGGCGTCTGTCGCCACCCCAACCTGCTTTGTGCCGAAGGGAAAGTGAACGCGCCAAGCTACCGGCGACCTATTTTTGGCATCTTCACAAAAGCCGTCGTAAACTACAGTGGAGGAAGTCCCGCTGCCCCACCTTCGCTGCCCTCAATGGCCACTCGCTCGCGATTATCTGCGAGAAATGTCCAACGACCATAAAGATGTCCCCCAAGAACTTTCTTTCCTGGATTTGTCACAAATTTTCACGAACATTAGCTAACTTTGTCGATAACCTTAATTTGTAATCTCTCTAATATATTGAGTAGTTATATTAATTTGTGAGATAAGACTAATTTGTCAACCAAAGTGCATCACTAATAGAAAAGCAAAAAATAAGTTATATCCATTCATTTCGTAAATTTCGATTACGTGTATTCTAGAATCATTATTCTAAATTGCAATTATACTCAATCCTGTCCGTGAAACCAAGTGACTGTTAAACATTGAAGATACGATAAACTGAAGTGTTTTATTCATTTATATTTGACTATGTTTCTGTTCCTTCAATGAGCGAACTTGCGGTTTCACTAATATTGGTGAACAAAAACAATGAAAATCTGTATTTCAGTAAATAACAATGTAATCAAGGAAGAGATTTTCGAATGACAATCTATGTTCTTCAACCAGAAACAACGCTTAAAACCTTAAATGGAACGTAATAATCCAGATAATTTTTTTTACTTGTTTGGTATTTAGAAGATCGAAAATCGTACGTCTGGTAATGTTAAGTAATACTACACAGTTATAAAATTTATTAAGTGAGTGTCATTTCATTTACAAGAAAAATGACAGCGTGAAAAAAGTTTCGTTGTTGAGAAAATATCAATACTTTTAGAAGAAAGAGACTTGAGAGGAATAATGGCACACATTATTAGAATATCGGGTGTAAACTGCATGATCAAGACATCTGCTCCAACACATGACTCAATGATTGGCAAACATTGTTTACACGGTTAAGTTACCCCAAATGCGGTTAAGAAAATCAATTACCTTACCGTCGCAACTACGAAGTGAAGTATGATTCGTGAACTCACCTAAAACAAAAAGAACAAAGTGTTACATGCAAAATTCAAAAGTCAATTTGAACAAAAGAAGTGTGAGCTGAAGTATGTGACATGGAAGGGAGTATAAAGAAAGCATGAATCAAAATTTTAGTAACAAAATATACAAATCAAGACAATGACTAAAACCACAATTTGATCTGTAAATCAAGTATTTGCAAGTCAACAAAATCAAGGAAAAGACAAAAGGTTTCAATTAGGGATCCTCCCCCGTCATCGATATCTTTACCAACACCGCAATGAATTCATCCAAACGGTAGCAAGCAGCGGTCGTCCAGCAAGGAGCGACGAAATAAAACACGGGCTGACACGCTCCCGCCCTTTCCTCCTGTGTCGGCTCGTTCCACGCCCATCGCCCGGCCGCCGCCGCGCCGCGCCGCGCCGCGCCACGCCGCCGAGGGCCGCGCGGGGCGAGGCCGTCCCCGGTGATAGTAATCCGCGGGCTTGCTTACGGGGCATGCAAATACAAGCGCGCTTCATCCATATTAATTGTAGCGCTGGGCGGTGGAGGCGGGCGATGGTACGGGTGGGGCGGACCGGGGGGAGGGGAGGGGGAGGGCGCGACGGCGTCTCGGGGAGGCGGCGGCCGCGGCCGTAGAGAGAATTCGGCATATTGACTTCTGGTCTCCACAGCCCTTATACATATTCAAGCTCCGCTGTAGGGCCCCGGCTCCGTCGAGTAATCCAGATTCGTTTCAGCAGATTTCCAACCGTGTACGGCGTATTTTAAAATTCCTACGCTGCGCTGCGCCCAGACCCGCGCGCCTCACCCCCCTCCTCCCCTTCGACATGCCTCGTTTCGGAACCCAGCCACGACTCGTGCGGTTTTTATTCCCAAGTTCGTTTCAGTGGGACGAGCGACTACAATAAGTTTCGTTTACAGGGAGGAATCTCTGAACATGAGCTGAGAGAGATGTGTTAATGAGAGAAGCATGAAATGTTTCAATTTAGAAGTGGACAAGATACGTAAATAATAGTGGTGGTGAAAATATTCAAAGTATTAGATTAGTACTTTCTTTCTCAGTTTGTCTGCACAACTGTACATTATAATATAATTTTTCATTGAACACAGATGCTGAGCCAATAATTATTTTAGCAGTCATAACATGTCTTGCAGTCATAACATGTTGTGCAGGCTTCATAACATGTCACCTGCAGACTTAAAACTAAGTAAATAAATAATATTAATAAATCTAATTTTTCAAATAAAAAGGAAATGACAAATGAGTTCCAGTTATGCAATTGAAAAAAAAATTACAAGTACTGTATCCAACAATCTACCAAACAGTTCATTTTTTTTAAATGTTGGCGCAATTATTTCTTCAACTTTCTTTCTTTCTTTCTTTCTTTAAGAAGAAACACTCAATGTTTACAATAATTAGTCTTCCGCTACCTTTCATTTGGATATTTTCTCATTTTCTTGAAATGTATAACTTTTGCTAGGATTGGTTACATCTCGGAAGCGTGAACATTTCTGAGCGTGAGCCCATAGAAGGAAAGCACAGGGATACTAACACCAAGGAGATTCCCGCACCGCCCGCCGTGCGTGGCGTCTAATTTCGAAACTAAGCCCACGGCCTCTTATAAATAAGACGAGACTTAGCGGGGCATTGCATATTTTAATATTAAGAAACAGCGTTGCGGCTGCGGGCTGGGGCGTTATCGGAATATTTTTCCATGCTTGATAAGTCCCGCGCCCACCCACAGCCCGGCGCCGTGAAAATGAGATGCGGTGGGGGCGAGAAAATTGCTCCCGCCTAGTTCCCTCCGCGTTGCATGGGGGACGTAGCAGCGCGCCAGTCGGGAAATTGTGATGGAAATGAGACGAGGCTCGTCGGCCGCCCGGTGATTGTTTTCGGTGGAAATGTGGAAATGTATGCGCGTCGGTGCGGCGGGGTTTCAGTGTCCGGAGTTGGGTTTGCATGACGCGTCCGCCTATGCATGAATTCCAAGCCGGAAAATCCGCGGGGACCGAAGCGACACCTACGTCGCTCCACAAGGAAGTTTTCAGTGGTTAGAGGAGGAAATTTCTGCGGATGTGTTGCAAAAAATCACTGTGCAAGTCATCAACTTTTGTGGCAGTAATATATTCAGGAATGATGGATCCCCCATATTTTATAGAATTAGAATTGGATTTTATTTTTTATAAACTTGATAATGAAGTGTCTCGTATGTCAGCTTTTGATTTCCATATCACAACAAATATAATGGAATAAAAAACAAATAAAAACTTATCAGAGCGGTTCTAATGAAACACTTGTAAAGTAAGACATCTCTATAAAGAAACACATTAGTTTCACTTCAAAAGCGTATAAAATGTTTGCCAACACATTGATTAGTGTATGGCAATATTTATCCTCTTAATATCACACACTAAATCTACAATTAGGGCACCCACAATGGATGATGATAATAATAATTTGCGATATTAACATGCACTTTATTTTATTTTTATTTTGAAATTATCCAAATTGTATGCTATTACGAAACTATAGGTATTATGAACTTTATTCAAAATAGGTGGCAGTACTAATTCAATGTTCTGAGCAAATGACCAAACGGAATCGAAATTATTTGCCAACATCCTAACCTAACCTACATACTGACGGCCAGTTGCCGAATGTTTGGCTGTAGCCCCACCACGAAGCCTGGCGGAGCAAGGCGGAAGCTGCGGCGTGCCGGCGCCTGCGGCGAGGGCGCCGCCAGCGCTATCTGTGGGCGAGAGCGCGCACCGCGTGGGCGCCTCCGAACTGCGCCGCTCCCCGCCTCCGCGCCTCAGCCAACGGGCCGCAGCGCCGTAACGCGTGTTTTATGGCCGCTAATGCCGCCGCCGCCATGTAAATTGCTATCATTACGAGCCTGCGGCGGCCCGCCGCCGCCGCCGCCGGGCGCTCCCGCCCGCTCCCGAACCTGCCCCAACGCCGACAAGACGCACGTGGGAACCACGTGGTCCACCGAACGTCGCCTCGCGCTCTCAAACGGCATTCAACGATATTGGAAATGTGAACCATCGACATCGTCAATGTTTCTTGTTATTCTGACGACTGAAGAACTTAACTACTCCTCAAACAAGGAAATAAAGTCAACCCTGAAAAACCTTACTAATTATTAGCTACATAATAGTTTCAGTTTCTCTAAGCTAAAGTATAAATTAAATATTCCAGTATCGTTTTCAACGCGTAATACGGTAATATGTATATAAAAAATTATCTTTAATGTATTCTCATCAAATTTCTGAAATTTTCTTTTCTGATTTTTGTTATAACGTTCCGTTAAGTCGAGTATATAAGAAAACTTACATGGTATTTGAAAACCGATTTTTTTATTCTCGCGTCTATAGATTGACAGAGAATTGTAAAGATGAGGATGAATTTATATGACTATACACACACACATTATATATATATATATATATATATATATATATATGTGTGTGTGTGTGTCTCTCTCTCTCTCTCTCTCTCTCTCTCTATATATATATATATATATATATAGAGAGAGAGAGAGAGAGAGAGAGAGAGGGAGGGAAAGGGAGAGAAGCAGAGAGAAAACGTCACATTTCTTTGGGGTAAGAGATTAATATTCTTTTGTCACTGTGTAAATGGTTACGGTTTGTTTATTAGTTAACGAACATTGCCGAGGTTTGTAATGTCCACATATTGCATGTGCACATTGTAGGCGAACATATGGGCGAATGTATAAATTATCACCCAAACAATTCCCATGAAGGAAGAGGGAAGGGAAATTCTATTTTCCTGTTTTCTTGTATTAGTACATATTACTATTAAGAACTCTGGATTACACAGTTAAAGAAGTTTATCATGGGAATTAATGGCAAAAGAGTCGTCAATTTTTCGAATTCATCTCTAGCCGCACGAACTAATGAGTAAAAAACAAACAAATGAGTCATTCATTGACAGATGTTGATTCAAACGGCAGAAACTTCAAAGCGCACACCAGTTAATCACCCAGCATAGCCCAGCATCTAGTGAGAAACAAGAGACAACATTGACCTACGAACTCTTACTTCAGGCGGAACCTTTGATACAGCGGTCGACGTTCTGCACATTGTTACTCGAAACTTTTGAGGTACGGCTTCCACTTGGATGATAAAATCAAGATTAAATTACTTCCACATAGTCGCTATCATGTTCGTAAATTTTCGGGACAAGGTTTGTATGTCTTAAAATTCCTTCCTAGTAGTACGGGAGTCAGCTAAGAAATATTCAAGTACCCCCAAAGTACTTCGATTTCGAAGGTAAAGAATGCAACAAATTTCTTTATCATTGTTACACATCAGACACAGCTGGTTAATACACGAATTTCTTCAATCTTCGAGCAAGGTTGTAATTGATTTGCATTCAAAGTGTGTGTGAGTACCATATATAGAAACTAAACTTGACCTGGCTCTGAGCTTGCGTTCTTTGCATAGAGAGTGAAGTTGATCTACGATAACGCTTTATCGACAGCGCCAGTAATTAGTCATTTCTCTCTTACTCACGAATCAACATGGTCTCTTTAATGTACACTATTGCATCACATGTAACAAATCATGTTATTTCCCCGTGTAAAATATAATTTATAATATTTTTCCTTACATAAATACGACAGATAATACACAGAGAAAAAACATGCACGACAACCACGTGAATGAATCATTTTGGAGTTCATTAAGCGAATGTGTCATTTACAAAATATGTAGCTTAGTAATAGTATATCTTAGGAAGAGATAGATATCATTTATGCACTATTTGAAATGAAATTTTATGCACTAAATGAAATTTCAAATTCTATGTATTTAAAAAATATATTAAACAAAAAATCAATGTAGAGAACACAAAATGTAAATAATAATGAAGTATAAACATTTAATTTAACAAATTAGTATATATGACCATTATTCGTTGGAAATGAGATCCAGTAACTGAAACTATTACATTAATATTTCTTGCACCAATAATATTTGTAACTACCACATATTAGTTTAGACACAATCTCATTTAAATAATATAAGAATTTGTTATTAAACCACAATCAGAGTGATAAGCAAAATAACTAAATCAAAGATGACAATAAATGTCTTTCATAACATTCCGCAACCCGCCTAGCTTATGTAAAACGATCCTTTTAAACTCCACTTTTGCCAAACATGCAACATGTTTTCAGCAACGTGGAAACTGAACTTTATATACGAGAATGTATCGCCTGCTCACACCAGGATAGAACTGGAATTCCGAAAGCACAACAAACCAGTGAACTCCATTACCCCCTCCTCAGATAAGGTTCACAGCCCCAAATTCTCTGCCTTGCTTTGGGCGCTTGACGGGTGAGGCCAAGAACGTTCGCTTCGGCAATGAGCGCGACCACAGGAGCCCAACAGGACGTGCAACCGGTGGACGGTGCTCAACAGGACACCGACGCCCATAGCTTTCTACCTCTACGTCATCGCCAGGATCCTATCCGCACTGCCATCCCAAGCCCCTGCACTCACTGCAGTCTTTCAATCAACTGTACGAGTTCTTCGCAATGTGCGGCCGACTCAAAGATTCTTATATATTTCTTTCGGCCACTAAACAACTTTTGCATTCTCCTAAAATTTAATCAACCTAACTTACTGGATTATGCAAGACAAGTGTTGACTTTCTTAAACCCATCGTCTAATTTCCTCCTGTAATTTTCTCCTAATCTTCCCACGACTGTATGTTTCCCATCTTTACATCACACACTTCCAAATCAGTACCAATTTAAATCAATACAGTACTCATAACACGTATCTCCTGCGTTTATCACCTTCCATACAGCGTATCTCTGAAATCCTCGCGAACCTCCATCTCAAATCTCAAACGCCGCCGTTCCCCACTCTGCCGCCGTCTCCATCGCCACCACCGTCGCCTTTCTCGTGTCGTAAATCATGGCGGCGGGCTGTTGGCGTGCGGCGGTGGCGGCGGCGGCGGCGGCGGCGAGATACCGCGCCCACCGCGGGGCGTTCGATACCTCGCAATTAAAACCGTCGCCTCAGCACCGTTAGCAGCCGCCTGCCTAGCGGTGCCGCCGCCGCCGCCGCGGGCGCAGCACTCGCCGCACGACGCGAGGGTGCGATGCAGATACCCTCCCCCCGGAAATCGCTCGCCAGGCGTCGCGCCGCGTACGCGTCCATCGCAAAAGGCAGAAGCGAGGTGATGGGGTTAACGTAGTCGATACTAAATTTAATAATAACATTGTCTTTAATTGTGGCCAAGCACAAGCCTCAAGACTTGCCCATCCGCCTAATCACTGGAAATGAATACTTACATAATTCACACAATTTCCACATACATAATTACAATTGAGGCGTTTGGGCGTAGGTAGGGATCAGATACTTCTATGTTTCCTCCTGCGCAGTATTCCGTCAAGAGCTCATTCGGGAAGAAATATCAAATAAATTGCCAATTGCGCAATTTTAAACCAAAAACTCATTTGTTTTATTTTGAAGAAGGTTTGCATTCTGATTTATTATGCTTGTAAAGATTGGAAAATTATTGTATAATCTACAATGCGTAATTTTTAATATAAAGTACTTTTACTCGCTCTGTAAGTCTTTCAAATAAATATATTGAGGCAATAAACGTCATTGAGTCACACTGTCCTGATTTATAGTTTGAAAATAGTAGTTTAACGGAAGAATATTTCTGTAAACTATTCTAAACAATAAATAGTATGTCGTATAACGTATAATCACCATAATTTATAGAAGTCAGCAATACGATAGCATCATCTATGTTTGCTGTTTGACAGATGTGTACACATTACCATGAGATTTTGTCTTGATATCGCACGCTTATTTTTAAATGATTCACGTACCCACTACAAACAGAAACTGGAATTTACAGTTGCATCAAATAGAGATCCCGTGCAATAGTAAACATTACTTACAAAATGTGAAAATATACTCAAAAATAGTAATCAGAGGCAAATGATTTGATGTCATCGGGGTGATTATTGAATATCATTTCCACACCAAAGACCGACTTCTCAAAAGCTTCATAATGAACTACAGTTATTATGTGGACAATCCACATGGAAGATCATATATATTTGAACTTGATTTCGATTTTGAACTTGATGTAGTTGAATTGCTTTTTTACCAAAGTTAAATGAATTCATACACGAAATTTTATTTTTAAATAAAAAGAGCAGATTTCATTATGTCATTTGTCCAAATCAAAAAGGCAAAAAAATAATTGAAAACTTTTGATGCCATTAAAACACCCTTTGGTATACTAGTGTTGATTTTGAATTTATTGAAACTTGAATGCACAGTTGCATGAAATATATCTTGAAACATCCAGTATCATGTGCAAAGTTTCCGTACACTGAAATTACTAATCAAGTACGAACATGTACGAGTATATCCTATACTAAAATGAGTAATAATATGAACGATTACAATTACTTTAGTATTTACATTCTAAATTTTATCAATACCAAAAAATGTAATATGCATTAGAGCATGTACAACTTTATGCACAGTAAATGCCATTTGATGTTTTGAAACTACAAGATACAAGAATTAGGGAAATATATGGAATTGCTGAATAGCATTAGAGGATCAATAAAAACTCTCAGTGTCATTTTAAAGAACTTCAAGGGAGTTTATTTGAACTATTATTCCCATAATCCATATTGATATTACTGATATTGCTGAACCAAGAAGACGACACCTGTTACGAATTTAAAAGTTATTTCTTTAAATCAGATAATTTAAAACCGTTGAATTTAAAGACGCGTAGGGAAAAAACTGCTTCAACATTACAGAAAAGCAAGAGGAGAACTGAAGAAATTCCTTCCATAGCTTCCCGAAACGTCGGTCGGAGTAAGAGGAGGCGAGCACCCTCGCGTCGATTCCGGCGCGCGGCCGCCACGAACAAACGGCGGAGAGGCTTCCAGGACAAATGACTGGTGCGGAGACGGCGGCATTAGCGTTCGATGACACAACCCGAAAGCACCCCAAACAAATGAAGCCCATTACGGCGCAAAGGCCGCCGTCGATCACGCTCGAAAAAATAATAGAGCTATCTGTCCCCGTCCGCGGACAGTCGCTTGGACTTTCGTCATACAATATTTTCTCGAGGAGAAGAGGGCAGGAAAATATTGTCAGTTTTCTAAATGAGAAAAACGAGACAAGCACGAGATCTTAAAGTTCTAAAATAAAATAGGACGAAATTAACTTGCAGTAATTTTAGAAGCAATAATCAAGTCACAAGCTCTTACTTCACGTGCTCTATCATGTACTTTGCAGTTCGTTGCTTATAGACATGACTGGTGAATTTTGGGAATAATATTTTTGAATTTATTATCTGCCCTACATTATAACGATGATGCTCCCTTTGAACTATTCCCCTCGCCATGATATGTCACAAAACATTTAATCGATTACTAAACTGACTTTGATATAACTACTGTAACTAAATATTTTCGGCAATCGCAAGATTAATTACTTTTGAATGGTTAAGATTGTAGGGCAAACAATTTAGCTTTAATTTCAAAACTTTGTTACATAATAAATTAACCATAATAAATACTTTGTCAAAATAATTATTCCGGATCGTAAATTTGTAAGGTTAATGTTCATTCCACGATTTCATTTTTCATTTCGTGTAGGAAATCTAAACCATTTTCAATTCGTGTGACTTTTCAAGCTAGCTCAATTCTCAAGATCAAGCAATATGTACTTTCAAAGTATGAAAACAAATACTACAATAAATTGAAAAGAAATACAATAAGTTGACACGAAAGATACAATCGAAAACCTTATAATTCAGATGCTTGTAAATAGAAGTGAAATCCTCGGAAAACCAAGATGTTTATATGAAACTACTTCTTTTATGAAAATAACTCATATGAGCACACTTGAGAATTTTGTACCAAACCTTGAAGAAATGGTTGTCATTTCGAGCAGTAGACAAAAAGTGGAAACATTGAAAAGTTTCTAGGTCGTTATGCCAACGTCAAAATTCTACCCGGAACTCAGAGATTATTCTCGAAAATTAAATCTGTTAAGAAAATTCGCGCTAATTAAGGAATTACTTTTTTTGTGCTCAGAAGCCCGGATTCGCCCTCCCTCGTCTGCAATACTCCGCCCGTCAGATTCTTGCGGTGATAAATATTTTAAAACCGTTTTAGCCCCTCCCGGCTGTGGGCTGTGCACTCGGCGAATATGATAAAGGGACAGGGTCCCCGGGACGTGGCGACGACGGGGACGGCAGCGGGGCTCTTGCAAGGGCGCGCCCAACAAAGACGCCGCGACATTCCAAGACACGGGGCGAATAAAAGAAAGGGAAATAATAAAAAGATTAAAATAAGAAGGGCGCCGAGGAGAAAATATAGGCGCATACACAAAAAAACAACACACTTTTAAAAAGGTATAAAAAGTCCCGTGGCGAGAACCTGGCGGCGGTGGCGGCGGCGGCCGCTGCGGGGGTGAAGGCGGGGGCTGGCTGTTCGCAATGGAATGAGTTATGACGTCATATTTCATTTGAAAAGTAAAGGCCGGGCGGCGGGGACGGGCGGGGGCGGCGGGGCGCCGCGCGCGAGGGCGGTGGCAGGGGTGGCGGCGAGGGCGGGGCGGGGGCGGGGCCGGGGCGGCGCGGAGCGGAGGGCGAGTGACGATAGGGCCAGGGTGGAGGGGCGGGGGCTGGGCGGGGTGGGGCGGGGCGGAGGCGGTGCGAGCGTGGAAGATGGAGCGGGGAGAGCATGAGGGCGGCGGCGGCAGGGTGGGGCCCGCTGGCGGTGACAGCGCGGAGGCGACAGAGCTGGCGGCGCTATGCAGCTAGTAACGCCGAGGTGAAGATGGGCGAAGACAGTAAAAGACCGCGCCTTGGCCAGAATGAACCCGCTTATTGAAAGATTAGGCGTTTTTTCTAGTCCCCCGTAGAAGAAAACGCATAAAATCCGCGTTGACTGCAAGACGGTAGTATGTTTACATATAACTTTTACAATGGAGAATAATACCCCGTTCTGCTACGATGACATTCAGGTTAATTATTACTGGAATCATTATTTTATCTCTACTCTACCTGTTTGAAAATAGAAATTTGTTTTCGATCGAATATGTACCAAATAGATACTTAATTCATGAGTTTGTTTCAAAACGAAGCTCATGTATTTCACAACCCATGCACATTTGTAAAACATGAACTACGAATGAATCTAACTTATATTTTTGTATGTAAGTGTCATTTTTTACATATTTTATACTATGAAAAAAATTAAAACAATATGCTCTTCAATTTATGAGCGGTTAATTTATTTTCCCCTCTTTTTTCCTTCCAAAACAACTTCATTCTATAATTATAGGCCATTTTGTTTCAAGTTACAAAGCTTCATTTTAACAATTTAAAAATCAATTATCTGAACAAGGTCGGACCGCATTTGCGACAAATCGCGTTTCTCGTACCAGAAAATGACGGGCGGTCAACCATATTTCAGAATGGGGTCCTGCCAATAAATACGGCACAACAAATTCCCTTGACGTCTAACGGTCATACCCGTCAAACCTGCCTGCTGAGCGAACCGCGTGAAATATCGGATGACTTTTTTCAGAAGCACGCGGCGCGGCACGGCACGGCGGCGCGGTAGCGGCGCGGCGCGGCGTGGCACGAGCAGCCGAAAAAGAGAAAACGTCTGGGGGGAAAGGGTTTCTCCTTGGCACTTTGAAAACGCCGCTCGGGCGCCATTTAGAGTCCGGGGGTCGCGCCTTGTCATTTTTATACTTTGACAAGCTAATTATTTAATCGCGTTAATTTGCGGGTGTAGAGCCGCTGCGTAGGCCCGCGGCGACGGCGACGGCGACGCTGGCGGTAGCCTCCGGTGGCCGCGAGAGCGCTCGTCAACTGTCCGAGCTGCCCATGATGCAAGAGCATGGCGCCAGGACGGGCTGAGAGCTCTGAACGCTTGAGTATCTTGAATGCACAAAGCCACAAAAGTAAAGTAACGGCTTTGCTGATAAAATAAAATTACTTTGAAAAGTTGCTGATGATATTGTAGAAGAAATGCGGTGAAAACTGCTGTGCGAAAATTTGGAAATTCAATAGTCACTTAATGTTTAGAATTTCTCTTGTTCCTTCTTAAATTACGTCAATGCTATAGAAATGTCTTCAATTTACTTTATAAAATCATTTGTTGATAAGGGAGTACACATATAACATTTTCGTAAATGATAGGACAACGTTTTATTTAATTAGATCAATTATGCAATTTTATTGATTTTATTATTACAGTTAATCATGTTCTCTGCATTGACAGTATTCTTTTTTATAACAAAATTGCCATGTCTGACATAAAAAGGTTTCTACAATGCAAAGTATTGTACGCAAGTACTGATAATAGAAAAACAAAAATAAATGTAGATACTTAGTGAAAAACATGCAAAAACTGTTTTTAAACAACCACACGGGTATTAAACGTTTTTACTTTCGAATAATTGTTATTTCATTCATCCAAACATTGCTTTCAGAGACTAAATGATAAGGTTTGTAAATTAATGGATTTACATTTTTGTGTGATGAAAAGTACCCGTCAGATTCTTGCAAGAACGGGAAAGAACGAGGAAAGACGAAGAATAATACACAAATTCAGTATAATTAGGATAATATGAATTTGTCAATTGTGCAGTAATAGAAAATTTTATAATGATGCTAACCGAAAATAAGAAATATCCATATTGTCAATACCAGAACCCCACAAAATGAATTATCTGTCGAAAGATATCTGGTTTGGGCCGCCAGATTTACAAAACTTCCTCTTCACTTCGGAAGTACGTAGAAAGACAAAAACATAAAAAGCGAAATGGAAGGCTGGATTAAGGACGGAGTCATACGTATGTATATTCTCACGATCGAAGTACAGACTTAAGAATCGGGGAAGATTTTGATGTCGTTGCTTTTTACCTAGTATTAGACCTTTATGGTGACAATGTTTTACAAGGTCACCTTTTGTATGATCATTAAGAGCACCAGTGCTCGTCACCTGACCATCAAAGGGCCGATCCGGCCCGGTCCGGTACGATTCAGTCACACAAACATTACCACATGTACAACGTATGAGGTGCATTATCGGGCAGAGATTTTCATGACACTACACTGAGAAAAATTCCTGTCGACCGATTTCAATACACTATATACAGTTTCTTCGTGAAAACTACCCAAACAAGAATTCAGTTTACTGTAGCAACGTGGACGTTTACAACTAACTTCTCACATAATTAACTTGATCAGGAAACAGTTCAATCTAATAATTTTCTTTCTTCATACAAACACGTTCATTCCAACTAGGGATGCGACATCGATGGTGATGTTTGTAAAACACCGATGTCTATATACAAATATCAATGTTTTAAATATCGATGTATTGAAGCCGAAGATTTTGGAACATCGATGTTTTGTGTTCGATGTTTTTATGTGTTCTATGTTCGTAGGTGGCTGAAAAATTCTCAATAACCACTATTTGTGTTCGAACCAAGGAATGCAATTTGAATTAACTTAATCGAACAAACTATCTCTCTCCCGAGATAACCGTGATACCCTGGTATTTCCTTCATTTTTCCGCATATTTTGCACATGACGAGGCGTTTTTAACTTTGTTTTCAATTAAATTTTAATTATAATTTAATACACACCACTGTGAAATGAAATTTTGTTACGCACGAATTTAATGTTAGAAGTTAGTTTAAAAACATCGTTGGATTTTGGTCGATGTATTAACATCTATGTTTGAATTGTGAAGATTAATGTTTGGTAAAATCAAAATTTTGTAGTCTATGTCGTATCACTAATTCCAACTAAGCAAACGCTCTAGTGAGTTTTATCTGCTTTCCTCTATTATAGAGGCGTATCTAGGTATTCAGGCGCCTATGGCAAGCATAGAATTTGCGCTCCTGTCAGGATACTTCAAATGAGGGTTGTTGTTTTTTGTTTTAGCGGGTATACTCTAAATGGCGCCCCTTGTGAGTGGCGCCCATGGCACGTGCCATATCTGCCATACTGTAGATACGCCTCTGCCTCTATATTCCTACATATCAAGCCCTTCTTTACTGTAATGTCTCACAAGGACCCCTCTATTACCGTCATTTGTTCATCAGTGAACCTAATCTTCTTTCACCAACGAACCCCGCAGCGAGGCGATTCTTGTCTTAACGTCTTTAAACCTTCGGCAGCCCTGGCAGACAGCGTCCGTCAAATGTCCACCAGAGGGCCGTGACGCAAGCGCCAACGCGGCGCGGCGCGGCGCGGCGCGGCGCGGCGCGGCCTCCTGCTGATCGGCGCAACGAGAGGCAAGGCCAGCGCAATTAGGCGTCGGCGCTCGATTGGGGCGGCCCTCCCCCCGCCCACCGCCCCCACCCCCTCCGCACCCACTCGCGGCCGGCGGGGCGCCGCGCGCGGCTTTTTCGCGTTCCCTTCGCGTTACTCGCGACGCTTTGCGAGAAGCGGCCGGCGTCGCGCCTGTCCCAGCGGCGGTGGGCGGCGTTGATTGATGGAGCAAGATACGTCATGTCTCCCAAGGATCTAGGTCGGGTATTTAATGTGACCTAATCAGCGTCCGTGCTAACACGCGGTTAACACTGGTTATTGGCGGTTTCTTGACGATTTCTTATTTTACGTGCAATTTTTGTTGGACCCTGGTTTATATAAAAATTATGAAACAAGTTATTATATATTTCATATCTGTGTCATTGCATTATTATTCAATATAAACATTTTCATAGGTATATATACATATAGTGTATCTATAAGTATTAATTTCATGCCTTTATAATAATAGAATTTTCAACAAGCCATTTTAAGAAAAGCCTATCTACCTTATGACTAAATAAGGAAACCAGAGTAAAGACATTTTAACAATTGTATTACTGCATTCTTGGGTACACGGTGTGTCAATCTATAGCTCTTTCAAAATCCCGCATCAAGGATGCAAAGAGGGAGAGAATATGAAAGGGTCAGCCAGAATGAGAGAGAGAGAGATTACTAGCATTAATTACATTTTAAAAATGTCATGCATGTCGTGAAAGCATGAATATCTCTAAAGCTATTTTTATTCATATAACGATTTTCCTCATTAATAATTCACATTCATCAATATTATTCAATTATAAAAAATTAACGGTTTTATGAATACTCCTTTCATTGCATTCTTCTCATTATGCATGGAACAAATTAGCCATTCTGTGAAAAATTAATATACTTGTGAACTCTTAACAGTTAAACGTTGCAAATTGTCCTTAAAATGTAAAGAATTCAAGTATTAAATATCACTTTTTTATGTTCACAGACTATTCGCATTTTCTTCTTTCACACAGAACAATACAGCTACATTTCCCACGAACATCGATACAAAGAAGGGTTAGATAGTGGCAACATGTAACAAAGTGAGCCACCACGAACAGAATAGAAAACAGTTCACTTGACCGTCCGCTCCGTGGTGTCTTTTCATGACATGCGGGAGGGAGGAAGGGCCGGCCGGAGAACACGGCGTCGCTTGTATCTGCGGCGGCAGTGGCCTCTTCGTGACTGGCGCTGTGCGAGGTGCTCTGCGGGGGAGGAATTTTGTCGCCGGCGCTCATCTACACGGCACTCGCGTGAGGCCGGGCTGTTAGCTCCCAGGCAGCGACGGTAGCAGCGGCGGCGCAGGCTGTTGCCCCGAGGCGGCGGCGGCGGGGACGGCGACGATGGCGGACATGGGACGCGTGGGAGGAAATCCTGCTGGATGCAAACTGCACTGTAGTAGTGGTTGGATATTTTGGGTGGTAGTGAATTTAGCATTGAATGAGTTAAAAGGAGCGAAAATAATGAGTAAAATTAGGAGTGAAGAGTGAAGTAGATACGTTGACGGCTATGACCTTATGTATTTGGTTTCGACTAATACGGTAATTTTTCATCGTTTATATTTTAAATCACATAAAATTATACTTCAAGAGAAATACGGGGAATGGTTCTAGAAGAGAAAAAAATATCACGTCTAAAAAAGTGAAAACTTGATTTCCCCTCAAATTTGCAAATTTTTATTTAAAAATATTCATAATATTTACTGCTGCATTAGGTGGGTAAAGTGTAACATGAATTACATAAAATATACATTATACATATTATTTTTGTGAAGTCTTTAAAAAAATAAGTCAATCAGATGGTCAATAACTAACATTTACTACTACTACAAATAACTCACAATTATTGCAAAAACTTAATTCCACTTTTCAAAACTAAATACTGAACAAGCTTCAGTTCACCTCGTTGGAAAGCTCAAGATATAATTCCATTTATTGAATCTACGTAAAATTGGGCCTGTCCCATCAGAATCCCGATGAGCAGCAACTCAGCCTGGTAAGTGGGAGGAGCTGACTGATATCGGGAATCAATCCGCAGCCGCCCCAGCCCCCGGCCGCGCGCACCCGACGCCAACACGTGCGGCAGCGGCGGCATCGCCAGCCGCGCATGGGTAATCAGGTGATCAGCGATTCGGATCAAACAAACGCTATCAATTGCGGGGCACGCGGCCTGTCACGACCGGGTAGCGAAGCCGGGTCCCCCCGCCCGCCCGCCCACCCGCCTGCGAGTCGAATAACGAATTAACCCGCGGTGACGCGCGCGCGCGCCGCCGCCCCCGTCGCCGCCGCCGCCGCCGCCCACGCCACCCGCGCCGCTCGCGCTTTTGTTCGGCCGCACTCAAAATAAAACAATTCTGTTTCGGTCCGCTGCTCCGATCGTGTATATTTTATACAAACGCGGGAGCACGCCGGGCCGCCCGTTCGTGCGCGCGCGCCGCGCAGCGCCACGGTCGACAAACGAACGAATCAACAGACGAAGGCAGGGCTGCGGCTTTCTGCACAGAGCCATCTCGTCTGGAACACATGTGTAACCGCAACCATCGGAGATCTGGGAAGAATTTGAGGCCCTGATGTATGTGTAAATGTTTGTCTCCACATTACTATATTTAGTATTTTAACTCTGGCGATCTCATTATTTTACAAATGTTTTGCGTTTCGATCTTTCTGGAACAAAAATCTATTCTTGGAAATGGTGTAAGACTATGTAAACCCAAGGAAGAATTTGAAACAATAATTTGACTACAATCAAGTGCGATAAGTACATGATTTACTAGATTAGAAAGATTCGATGTGAAAGAATAGAATTAGAAGAATGTGTAGACTCGCATCTAGGTAAAATACAAAGGAATGTTTAATCGAGGAAAATGTTCGAGAAATTTTAGTGGTACAGTATTGACAATTTCCGAAAGTAGACTCCTCATCGTTGCAACAATGAGGATAAAGGCTTGTAAATGAGGATAAGAGATATGAGGTCAACGAAATAATTGAGTGAAGAGGGTTAGATAAAATAAAAGCATGAAAATTTAAAATATTTTACAGAAACTACTGAGTAATCTGGTAACAATCACGGAAATCTGTATTTCCCATCCCATTACATTTTTTCATTGATGTGGGGTAGGAGGGAATCCTAGAAAAGTTGAAGCACTTTTTTCTATTAATAACTATGAAATAACATGGGAAAGTGTATCAGTTTAATTTTCGTATCATGGAAAGCCCTAACTTTCTGACTTTAATTAGTGGTTGAAATCATTTCAGTAAATTAAATCAATTTAGTCGTTTAAATATAAAAATGCAAACCACACGTACTTCTTTAACCCATGGCCGCGAGGCAGGGACATCACCGATAGGCCTGAGCCCGTTACTCTGGCGGTCGCGCCAAATACATATATACATACAAATACAAAAAAATATTTTTTAGACAAAAATGACACTTGGCTAAGCCCACGCCAGCGATTGGAGATACAACATAACTAGAGGAGAGAAATTTATCTTATAATTTTGTCATTCACATGTAAGTTAAATAACATACAATTAACCACATATTCTCGGCAAATTTTTGAAATTGCTTACTATCTACGAATGTGTCGATTATACAATAACAATTACGTAGGTAAGTACAGAGTTGAAAAATACTGATTACGAGAGAAACATTTAGTATAAATACTAACTGGATCAATAGGTAACCACAAAAAAATGACATATTTGAACTCGACGACATATTCACAACCAAATAACATGAACTTAGCACCACGACAAACCCGTGAGGAGCTGACGTGCGAAGTGCAGAGTGGACTGGAAAAACGTGGACTGAACGGGTGAGCAGGTGAGCGCGGAAGCGTTCAGGGGGAAGCGCGGAAACGATGACCGCGTGCGTGCGGGCGGGTGGGCGGGTGAGGCGGGGCGGGGGCAAGTGGACGCTGCCGAGCCGCGCCGGGCCCCCGCGCCGCCAGCGAGCCGCAGCGAGCGATTTGATGAAGGTCCGCTCACGAATAAATTTTATTTCATGAAAAATTGCGTCTCCCCGCATTATATATCGTCCCCCGCTTCGGAGCACGCTCGTGCATAGGTAAGCGTATTGACACGGTTCCCAAAACGCCGCTCGTTAGTGTCCGACGGACAGAATTGGTGGGAGTGGGAGGTGGAATTAAATTTTCCGCATTCAACCCCCCCCCCCTCCCGACCATTGAAATTTTTCTCGGAACGCGAATAAATTTGGAACTCGTTTCGACGCGGCCGAACACAGCGGGGCGGAGCGCTCGCGCGGAAGCGGCAAGTGCGCCGGAGGGGGAGGCAATCACAGAGAGTGGGGTGTGGTGTGCGGACTCCAGTTGGGTGAGCTCTCCGCAGATTGAGTAGGTACATTTGGTTTCGTGGTAGTGTTACCTCGACATAACAACACCAAACGTAGGGATGAAAGACCGCTATTAAAGGCTGGTGTCGGTTAAGAAATTTAATGGCCACCTTTTGACAAGAACAACGAAAAGAAATGAATTGTGGGTAAAGATGATGCATGAGTACTTATATTCCAACAAAATGTAATTCTTATTTGTATGATTTTCTCTTGTAAAAGAGGTATTATGAATTAGGAACGTCCTCAGGCCGATAAAAGCAAATAACACAAATGGTTGATGTTTGTAAACCTAGGCGACATTTAAGGTTTTTAACCAACTGAGTCTGTTATTTTTGTTTTCAGCCGAGTGTCGTTCAAAACTTTTGGTAATATTCTCTTCTTATAATAAACAAAAAGTATAAATAAATACATTTTCTTGGAATAAGAGAACTGCCATCTTTAGCTAAAATCATTTGTTTCGATTGTTTTTAAAGGATGAAAGGATATTAAGTACTTAACGGACTCCGACCTGTAAGAGTGGTTTTTCATTTCTCTGTTTGATTCCGCTAAGTCGATAATAACACTATTACGAAAAGTAGTGAACGACACCCTACCGATATCACAAATAACGGATAGTTTGTCGTAAACTTCGGATATCGTCTGGATTCACACACTTCAACTTCGCCTTTTTTGGTCTATGTCTGACTAATTAAGATAATAACTATGAACGAATCCGGCAGCACGATGGGCGCAGGACGATCGACCATACCCATACACTCCGAAAACCTTTAAAAGTCGAGTCTTAGAGCTTCTGACAATCAAAAAAGTTAAGGTGATCAGCTGGCGCTGGTTTGTAAACGTGGATGCAGACACGGAATTGTTTATGAAAAGTAAATACATATCCTTTGAGGTGAGTTGTTTAAAATCATCGTTTTTGTGAATAGAAAATGTGAGTTAATATTGGTATCCGAGGAAACAAGGTTTAAGCTTCAAACTCAGGTTTAGCAAGACGAAGACTTGATATTCAGTGGCCTAAGTCCACTTCACAGACAATGCGGTCATTTTTAACAAGTAATTTTTGTTTAGTTTAATCCATTACTTGTTTAAACTTTAAACAGAACAACCGCTTATCTACGGGCAACCAGCACAGAATGTATAAGGTAGTCAAAGAGGCTGGCTGAAAGGCGAAAGCCTACTCGAGTCGTGTCGTGCCGCACGGAAAATAACGCTCCTTGCGCTCGTAAATTAGTCCTTAAGGATACGAATAACGCGTAATCCTTTAATCCTTAAGAACGTGTTAGTAAATCATTAGCGAAGAAAGCGGTAAATCGCCTGTGGATATATTTCCAAAGCTGCGGGGCGCGCGGGGGCGAAGGCGAAAGCCGCCACGCACAAATGGCCGCGGCGCGCAACTGCATTCGGGCTGCGCACTACGCACAAGGAGTAGGAAGTGGCGAAGAAAGGGGGGAAGAATAAAGGATGAGAAAAATGGGTAAGTTGTGTCTGAAAGTAATAAGATATCTTGGTAAGGAAAAAATATGATCAGAGCGCCCAAAGCAAGGATTATGGAAAAGCTGCATGTTCAAGTTTCGTACATCATTCACAGAACGGATATTAAACGCGACATGCAATATTGCAGAACACGGAGTTGAATGTTACTCATACTCATACTGAGAAAACAAAAAAATCCAGAAAATAACAGGAAGGATCGATTTTAATCATGATTTTATAAATAAAAATGCCAAAATATGTTCTTCCTCCCATTTGGTTTGCTTCGTTTGACGAGGCAATGCAAGCATAGACTTGGAATTTGTATTGCCCATGGTTTCACATAAAATTATGAAAATTCGTACAAATGACTATTTTCGATAAACATGAAATAAAACATCGTTATCGTTTTAATTTTAATTTTTTAATCAGATGCCTATTATAACTACAAAATATATAAACTCTTGTTAAGCCACTAGTGATGTTTTGAAGTGTAACTAAGCAACTAGTGATGTGATTAAATGTAATGATGTTGTGTAATGATTTTAAAAAGCAACTGTTTCGGCTATAGAGTAAATTTTTTATTGAATAGATTTGATTTGATGGTCCCTTATGACATTTTAATTCGTCCCCAAGGGGTTAATACCGAGTACTGGATGATATAGAAGGAGGAGAAAATATCAGCCAGGTGGGGAAAAAATAGTAACAAAAAGCAGGTAAAGAGGAATCGAAAAATAGGAGGAAAAAAAGTCGAGGAAACGCATTGTGAGATAGTTTTCGACTCAAAAAATTTACGTATGGCCTTCCAAAGGGAAATAACAATTTATTATGTTTTACGAATATCTTAGCAGCATTGAATAGGTAAGAATACGGTGAGCCTGAAGCGAATTAAACCCGTGCGCCTCTTGTCTGCCGCTAGGTTCAGTTGGCAGCGCTTCGGTGGCGGAGCGGCGGCGCACGGGAGTCGCGCGGCCGGGCGCGGGGGACCAAGGCCGGGGAACAAAGGGCCGAGCACCCGCAAAACTCACTTCCGGCGCTGATAAGCCTCTCTCCCGCCCCCCCGGCCCCGCACACCCACGCCCGCCCACGCGGCGGCGCGCTCGGCTTGCACGCTGGCGCACTCTGCAACGCCATGCGCAGCACGCGCTCGCCGAACGGAAAGTTGTACCAAGCGATTGTCAGACATTTGGCTTTTTTAATACAACACTAAAAGAAAACAATCACAGCATTTTCATTCGGTTGCAATAATAAACTAGTGGGAATGCATTCCGTACCGAAACTTTTCCTTCTCTCAGTCCTCTTACTCAACAACCACTCATGTTTTGTGTTAAAAAGAATGCATGACTTCATTCAAAGAACTAAAATTAAGGATAAATTGCATTGAAAATAAATCTCTGGATTTAATATTGAGGGAGTGGGACAGGTTTGCAAATAAATGTGAACTTTGCTTTTTTCAAACTTTCAGAGATTTTTATGAAAATCAGAACATCATATTTATAAACTGTTTTTCATCAACTCGGCCAAAACATTTGAAGAAAAAATGTGCAGACGTTTTTAAGAAAACACTGAAAATGTCGTGGGGACAAATATCCCGATTTTTGGGTGCAAAGTTGCGTGTATTTCGTAGTCACTTGCACCTCTTAACAATCTTTGAGAAAAACAAATAGAGCTTAATATTGACACGTATATGAAGTTGATGCTCAAAAGAACCTTAAATCTTTATGAGCAAAAATTGGATAGAATATTGTTAAGGTGATTTCAACTCATTTCCTCCCGATATAATAGGAAATGAAGGAATCCTCGTGATACCACTGGTTGGAAAAGTAGAAATCCAGATTATATGCAGAACAAGCACGTCGAGACGACCTACGGCAAATGTATCTCTCTTTATATTGTAATCATTGAGCAAGGGTAACAAACGTTGAAGCTTGAAGACAAGTTGTAGTAGTATGTTTAATTACAATTCCGTCCAATTGGACTCCAGTTGGATTCACCCTTTGTATTACCTTCCTTTCATTATCTTTACAACTTTTCCTGTACAACAGTGTAAACTTGGTTTAGATGGTTGTGCGTGAGCTTCTCAGCTGAACTCAGGTTTGACTTCCACTCAGAGCTTGAAAACAAGAATAACTAAAAATAAATTAGAATAAAATGAGAAAGAATATGATATACAGATATATTTTTAAGGAGCTTCTGCCAGACAAATACGAATGGAAATAGAAAATGATTAACGTTTTTCATTCTAAATATATTAATTCGGAACACAATTGATCTTAAATTCATTACTCAACATGCATTATGCACAAAATAGCATAGCATACGACCAGTGATATTGACATGGGTCATAGTGGACAGCTAAATGAAGTTTAATCTCAATGAATTGTTTGTATATTACGGAAAGTTACTCCGAAGTCTGAAGCATTTGTTCTAGCGGTTCCGTCACATAAACTCTGAATGGCAATCGGATTTGCATAATAGTTTCGATTTTGTAATTGTATTTGCAGTATCAATTGACAAAACTTTATTAATGACCGCGTACGCATTCCTCGTTTTTCAAAATTAATTAAGTACGTTCGCTCTACGAGTATTTCATTAGACATCTGTGGCAAACCAAACACGAATTTCTGCAACAAAATATGAAGCGGGAAATAAATTTCTATGACCTCTAACAAAAATCCAAACGATTCATTTACACAATTTCCAATGGTTTTATGACACGTTACCAAAAGAAAACAGCTTTTTTCTAAGTTCGATGAAATTGCACTTTAAGCATCCTTTATGCAGCGCACGTACGGTCGCTTATGCTTTATGCAAGGCGCAATCCGCCCCCAATTTATTTTCCCTCAAACAAAAGCGAAACATTGGAACGCACGGCGCAACATCCCGCGGTTCGCGTAAACACGGGTGTGCGCGCATGCGTGCGTGCGGCCACACACGGCAAGCGAGCACGCGCGTATACGAGGCGCAAATCCGATTGAATCTAAAACACGGCTTATTACCGGCACTGGGGGCCTTCATTAAACCCTGTTCGACATTGATTCGCTACCTCCCAATGGCGGCCACCCACCCCGCTGACCGCTGCCTCTCGTTGCCACAGATACCCACGAGCCCGTGAGAGGCCCTATCAAATTCCGTTAGTATCATCAGGACGCACAGTCCGCACACTCGGCCTACCCCAAACAAATCACATATTTCGTCTGATCTCATCAACACCATTGACTTTGTCTACATTGAAGTTAGGAGTAGAACCTGAACCTGTTGTAATGTTCTACAAAATATGTGGATCGAAACAAGAAAAGTGTGGTTGGTGTAAGTCACAAAGAAATGTACGTTCAAAAGAACACAATGTGCAAAACATGTTAAAGAAATACAATAGATGCTCAGATCTTATAATCGAAATGAAGTTAATTCGTCGGTATCCAAACAAAGATAAGTATATATTTGTAACATCACGTTATAACTCACGTAATAACAATCACACCCATCTGTTCAATCTTGGTCTCCCCGCCACCTTTACCAACCTGTTCATGACTCAGTACATGTGATAGCCCCACGCAACATCTAGCAACTCCCACCACCGTGCCATCCCCTCGCCCACGCGCCGGCTGGCATTTCTCCAACATTTGTAACAACAGCGCGCCGCCGCGGCTCCTGCTTCTCCTTCTTCAGAGCGCCGCCGCAGCCCTGTGGCCTTTCGGCGCGTTTTGTGACGTCACAATTGGTGACATTTGAGCGGCGCCAATTGCCGCTAATGCGGGGGACGGACGTGGCGGTGGGGCGGTGTTGGCGGCGGAGGCGGCGTTTTTCAGACTCGACGTATTAGAATGACAGTCCTCACGGAGCAGGTGGCCTGAATCAAATTTGTTCGTGTGGAAGAGCGTTAGGCAACTGTGTAACTTATAGGCGGATATGTGCTAAACTGGACGAGGGCAGTTCCTTTTCTGGCTGTAATGCTGAATACACCACCTAAATCTGATTTAAATTTATAGGTATATGAACAAGATAGGTGCCTATATTTCACTATTTTTTGTTTCTTTGAATTGCTTCATAGCATATCATTTAATGTAAATAACATATTGTAAATCACAACATTTATAAATATTCCGCAGAAACGTTATTTTAGTACTATGGACAAAATCTTCTAACCGACAGAATGTTTGCCGAGCGTCTTCGTCTGAAATTCGGGGAAGGCTCCCGCGGCGGCGTCTAGAGGCGCCAGGCGGCGGCGCGGCGGCGCCCCAACGGACGCGGCGCGCTCGGCAATTGTTCTAATTGCCGCCGCGGTTCCCTCGGCTCCGGCCGCCGCACCCTATTGGCTGATGCGGTGGCGGCGGCGGAGAGCGCATGGCGGCCCTAGGCGAAGGCCGCCGCAGCCGCCGCCAACGCCGGCGGGAGGCGCCACGGTGAACGCTAGGCGCTTTCATCAAGGAATTACAAGCAATTATTAGGGGCGGTTGTTTCTCCTAGTAAGTTGTCGTGCAAATTAGGGGAAATTGGGTTGCGAATTATGGTCGGCGTTAGTACTCGACATAAATAAAAGCTACCTCAATTTTTCCGTTTTGTAATAACGTAACATCTCAGATGAAAATATAATATTAGACGACAATAATAATAGAATTATGCCCCGACATGTTTGACATTACAACTAGTAGCAGGACAGGATTGCGCAAACATCGCCTTGTAAATTCCATGCAAAATTTTAAAGGTGATTAAGTGAAGATGTAATTTCGCCCATCACACATACACAATTGTCCCTTGAACAGGCTGGTATACAGCCAATGAAAAAAAATAATTTATATATATATATATATATATATATATATATATATATATATAAATAATTACGATTTCGTTTCTGTTAGGTATGCATTTTGAGTGAAGCATTCAAATTCGTTAACGCGTAATAAAAATGAAAAATTACGAAATTCTAAATAATAAAGTAATGGAATTTAAATGATAAAAAAATTGTTTAGGATGTGTAAAATTTTGTTTCCAAGCTACACTACAAATATAGTGCCTTTTTTCTCATTTCCGAAAAATAAAAAAAATGTTAAGTTTTTCTTTATACATTTTTGTAATATTTATTTTCTTACGAGACAATACGTCTAACGTTCTTACAAGACACTATATTTTCCATCTTAAGACAATTATGTTCATTCAGTAATATTATTATTCCAGTAAAATTACTCTACGATGATCATCTGAGTGGACCATAAATAAGGAACATATTGTTTGTGCTTGGGGCCTTCAATTAGCACATTGTCTCTGAGGATCCGTTTCATTAGGGTGGTATGAGGACGCGGGTGTTCGCAGGGAAGCCGCCGCCACAGGCCTTCCATCAGCAGATTCACTACCATCGTCACAAGAGGGGCCTAAATTATATGGGATGAAAAGTGAAATATTCTACACAGAAACTATAACATTCGAACAGAGCAGTATATATTACGAGCGGATTTTCCTTTGCTGCTCTAGAATGCCCTTGGACCTGATGGATCAGTTTCACAGGCCTTTCTTATCTTCTGACTCATTTATAGTTCGCCTAGGTGCAAGGTAGTTCGCTACTGCTGATGGTACTTGATGGGCCGCACATGCACAGTACGGAGCCTGTGAACGAGGCGGCCAGGGCCGGCGGGCGTGGGTGCCTCGCCGCCGCCGCCGCCGCCGCCGCCGGGGTTGTCAGCGCGGCGGGAGAGGGCGCGCGCGCGCTCTGCTCCGGACAGCGGGCCCCCGCCCCCATTCATCAAAGTGAGGGTGGGCACGAAGGAAATTGAGAAACAGACCGGAGCGGGGACGGGGCGCGGGCGGGGTGGACGGCGGCGGCGGCGGCAGCCGGGGGTGGTGCAAGGGCGGCATGGCGGCGGCAGCAGGGAATTGCAGATGCGGAGGCGGCGGCGGGGGGCGGGGGCGGCGCTCGCGGGTGAGTGAGCGTGGGCGGCGAGGGCGGGGACCGCGGCGGTGGTGGTGGCGCCCTCTGATGGATTTCCACTAAGTGAGGCAATCCTTCAGCGCGCCGAGGGGAAGATTAGGACCGGGCCGAGGCATGGCAGCGGCGGCGGCAACGGCGGAGAGCTTGTATCGGGATTTGCGCGCCGAAAGGCGAGGGGCCTCTGTAAGCTCCTGGCGGAAATCCGATAGCGGAAGAAAATTCCTACCGGAGAGCGCGCCGGGCGCCGAGGGTGCGAGCCGGTACGCGGGGAGAAGGGAGGGGAAGGCGCCCATTCGCCCGGTGGAAAAAGCGGAGAAGACGTTGAGAGTGCAGAGGAAAAGAAACGGCGACAAGAAGACGAAAGTGGCAATGAGACTTTGTCTGCGGCCGAGCAATCCAGGCGTATTCTTCGCAAAGGTAAAAATATGTTTCCTCCTTCTCGAAGATTCGACTAATATGGCAAGATACTAAATTAGTAAATTTGAAGGTTTTATGAGTATACAGAATGATACAAATTCAATACTCCCGAATTTTTGAAATTGAAGAACAATTCTTACGAGAATAGCTAAGAAATATTAATTTCCTTTAGTAGTTTTAGAATTCAGACTACCATAGCATTCATCTAATTTCTTCGTATATTGCCTCAAGGTTGTGTTTGTCTCTGGAAGTCGGACAATATGACCGTGACACACATACTCTTGTGCGTTCCTTTTCAGATGACCGCTTAAGCACGGAACTACACAACACAATGAGCGAGAATCAAAACTAATGGGAACTCAATGGGTAATCAAAGAAACATTCAATGGGTGAGATCACAATGGCTCGTAAAGTCCTCATCGTTCCCTTTTTAATCTATATACTTACAAACGAGCATCCTTGCCGTAAACATTACGAGTTTTTTCTAATTCTCTCAGTAACGCATATCTGTATTTGTATTGTGGTTCGTATTTTATAACCCCTTTTTGTAGCATTAATATACATCGAGTAAAATCTCCGTAACGCCGAAGACTAAATTGCTTCCAAAGCCTCAGCTTTCAAAGGCTAAATTGGATTAACAATTTCTTTCTTTGGAAATTTTGCAACATAAAATAAAGGATTCCTTATTTCGAAGAAAATAACCAATATTTTCATTAACACGGAATTTCGTATTTCGAAGAAAATTACCAGTAATTTCATTAGCACAACACATTTTTGCTTTCGTCTCAAGAAAGAACCAACATTACAAAATGGTCAAAGTCAAAATGCCTTTCAATTTATTCCTAAGGGTATACCTCAGTTTTTTTAAACTGACATTTTAAAACTTTTATTTATAAAACCAATTTGTCAAAAATTCACGTATCTTCTTTAAAATATTTCCACACCACAGACACACCACATCTTTCTGCATTGTAAGAATGTAGTTGCCTGTCACTAGGTGTCGATACTTCGATTGCGAATATGAGTTGTGAGATCGTTCATGTCTTAACATAATCAATATTTGGGTTACCTGATGATGGGGCCATAATGTGCTCCAAAAAGTTGTATAAATTTTAAAGACGATACGTGAATATTTGACAAATTGGTTTTAAAAATAAACATTTTGAAAATGTCCATCTCAGTGTCCATCTAAGTGTACCATTATGAACTATAGAAATGTGCTTGTCAGGGGGACAAACCTTCCCCAGCGTTTACCTCGCCGCGCACCAGCGCCCTCAGCAGATGCACCTGTGCGCCTGGGTCTCTTGCGGTGCCGCATTCGCTTCCCGCGCACGCCGCCTCTCGTCGTCACGACGCGCACCGCCGCCGGCGGCACGGGCGTATTGAGACTCGGAGCACGTGAGTGGCCACGTGGCCGCGGCGGCGGCGGCGATCGTCAGCGCCCATAAATCTGGCGGTGGCGGCGGCGGAGGTGCAGCCCGCGCCGCCCTCTAATCGCTCGCCGCGGGCCCGCGATTGAATCCCGGATGGAGTTCCGCTCGGCGCCTCGCGACCGACGAAGGCTCTTGCTGTTTCAGTGACGGATGAACGTCTGGATTCGGGCCTCCCTTTCACATGCGAAATACACGACTGGTGAGTCAGAAAGTGGTCAACCGAGCAGAGGACACTACAATAAATTTGAAGTTGACATTTTAATGCATTTTTTTCTCCTGGTTTACAAAGAGTCTTGTTTAAGTACTGAATAATATTATTGTTTCCTGATTTGCGTTTTTCAATAAATGTTAATTATATGAAAATATTAACGATATTTAAAAAACAAATAGTACAAAATGTTAATGTTGCGGGTTTCAATAGACTATACAGGTTTAAAATTCTGACCAATTAAATGAGATGCATCAGTTATTTCTATATCTAGTATAAAAAATTCATAGGTTTCTCTATAACACGTTTGTTAGATAATCCTACTGAACAAATCTTGCTGATTATTGCTGTGATTGGGAGACAAAATTATGTTTAAGTACTATTACACTCAGGTTGTAGTTTATTTACGCTAGATATTAATTAAATTTCAAAAAGGCAAACTGAAAACTTATAAATAGTAATTTGTTCAAAACGAGGTCAAGAAGTGTGCGTAAAACATTGACGTATATATGAAATGTGACTGAAAAGTCTGATGTCTTTGCCAAAGGTATGAGAATGAAGACCAAGGCAAATTTTTTTTTTTTTTTACTCCTTCCCTTGCCCCGTAAGTCACATACAAATTATTTAGCGGATTGCGCGCGTGTCAGATCAGAGTACTAAAACAGTTCTCATCGTCAAATTTTGACGAATTCTATTTGGTTAGTTTCAAAATCGTTACGGTTTTTACTAGATGTTCCAAACCGTATTTATTTTTTTAAATTTTACTTATACGTGAAAATAATTGTAAATTGTTATAATTTTCTGCTTATAACACATTCTTAGATTTTAACTCTGTACATTTGAACATCGAACTTAAGTGATCAGATACGACCGTAAAATGTTCATCATGTTTATTGAAACAATTGTGAGTATACTAACAAAGAGAGCGAATGCAATTTGTTCGTATAATTCTGTAATATTAAAAAAATACAAACACTCTTCTAACTAAACTGTAGGGATATGAGTATTTGTGCCTGTTAAGAGAGTTTTCAAAAGTCCCTCACCACAAGAGGAGTAACAAATTAGAACCTGCGGCGCCAGCGGCACCGAGGGTCGGAGACCATGGCCTAAGATCGGGCGGCGGGGGCGGCGGAGGAGCCGTATTTATTCTGCAGGCGCAGTAACTCACGTCGGCACCGAGCGGCAGGTGAGCGTCGGGACTTTGTCCAGGGCCAATTACACGCGCCACCGCCCCTCCGCCCCCCCTTCGGCGGCGCAGGCCCCGTCCGCGGGACCCCCGCCGAGCCGCAAAGAAAGCCGAAACTTTTCGGGACCCGAAAAGAGAGAAAGAAAACACGGCCGCGGCGCGGGTGAGAGAGAATAAAAAAGAAAAAGGAAAAAATGAGGGACTTTTGAAGAGTTCAAACCCATAGTCACTCCGCCCCCGTTTCGGAAAGGGAACAAAAAGATTTGAAGGATCTTTTTCTTTCCTTTCTTTTTTCTAGAATCTTTTGTACTTCTTCCTTCGGACTGCAGGCACACGGACGAGCACCATCACCAGCGCACATGCTCGCTCACACAGACACATACACACACACACAACGGAACGAAGCAGTCGGTGTGAGCGTACGCAGAACCTGGAGCTCAAGGCAGAACCGCCTCCATAACTCAACCGAGGAAAGGCTGTTATTAAACCCTACGGCAAGCCAATTTGCCCGGCGTTTCCTGTATTCACTCGGCGAGTGGGGGGCGGGGGACGGGGTGTGGGAGAGGCTCTCTGGCTAAGGAGAGGGGGAGGGAAGCGGGGACGCGCGGTCAGGTACCCGAACCACCAACCGACCAGCCCGGTCTCGAAGACAGGACCATCCAACAATTTCCTGGTCTCTCGTTCGACCACCAAAAAATTCAGTTGCCGTGTCGCCACTGGTTCGCTTTCTGCGCGCTCCACGCACTTTCCACGAAATGCGTACTTCACGCGTCGAGCTCCCTGCTCCGCGTGTGCGGCGGCGCACGTTAAATATGTAATGACGGCGGTGTTCGCTTCCCTCCTTCCACCGCGAAGCCATTATTAAATGGGAGACCAAATTCACCGCAATTATGTCCCATCAGATCCGTATCGAAGCAAAGCGGCGGTGCGGTGCTACGCGTCGCGCGGGTGGCCAGACAAAGCGGCGATTCCCACCCTCGCCGCCACGCCGCGCCACCGTCGTTCCCGCCCTCGCCGCCACCCGTTCCGTGCGCAGGCACGCCTGCCGCGGCGGACTCCCGAATTCGGTGAAGTAATTACTAATTAACCGAAGTCCTCATTTGCGCTACAAACTCGTTATGCGCGCGAGGTCAATTGTAACGAGTTGGAGGGAGTCGTTCGTCTTGTTCGCTTCGCACGCCCATACGCCACCTCGTGAAGGAGCCGTTCTTATCGCGCGAGGAACCGGTTCCTGTGATTCATTTAACTAAGGCCCCGGGTGTAAAAATAGCAAGGTATTAATATCAGAAAGGGAAGTTCTCCGGACGGACGGTACGCGGTATCTGATCATGAAATCGCAAAAGAGATACTATCCTGCTAGGAAATCTGCAACAGGAAAATGAAGTTCAGGCTGATGAGGATGCATCTACTTTTCGTCACGTGGGAAGTGTGAGCTCAGACGCTATAATTTGTGAAATTCAGGAAGGCATGATAGTGAACCGTCATGAAATTCATATAAATCATTTAATTTTAAAACAATACTAAAGGATTTACGGCTTATGTGCAAAACATCGTTTGATGAATACATTGGTTATATACATGTAAAAATCATTTAACATTCATTTTATGCTTTTAAATGAAACAAGTGTTTCTACAACATCGTGCACTATTTTAACGCTTCATTGGGATAGTGTCTACACATAATTTCAGGGGCTGGGAGGGATTTATGTAAACCGATAGTTAAAATTCTCTCTCATTACAGCAGTTTCCATTGCTAATGATTTAAGAACAAAAAACACAAAGAAATTATTTTAAATTAGTCGTTTTAAATATTGCGCGTAATAAACATTATTCAGTTCATAACTTCGCTAAAAAAAGAAAGTTAAGAAAAGTATTAAGATAACATTATTTTCCAATTAAAGTAGTAACAGTTTAAAAATCCTCACAAATTAAAACTTATATTGCAATATAAAATTAAAACTTACAAATTTATTACAAATGAAAACCCATTTTAATGAAAATTGTGTGTTTCGCGAAGGGTCTTATAGGGTGTGAGCGCCAACTGATAGAATAACAGTTGATATTAATAGAAGTTAATAGGAAACTCAAATATGCGCAACAAGCCAAATTTAATCATTTGAAAAGTATTTGAAAAAAGGAGTTAACAAGAAAATCGATCTGAAAAATAGTAAAAATATAACGAACTGATAAATTTTTAACACTCGTCTGAATATTTTTGCCGGACAATATTAAAAAAATAAAAATAAAATATTCCATTAACATTTTACGAGATAAATACATTAAAATGTAATAATGATCGCTAATATATGAGTTTATTTATTTAATTTATAAGTTAAAGTAAAGCAATTACCTTATAATTATTGCAAATTCACTTCAAAACTAAATTGTTTAGAGATAAAATAGGCGAAGGGAATACATAAATCGACTAGACTTCACGCATTTAATTACACAGAAAGGTTACATGTTTTCGATTTATTTTCAAAATTCCATTATTAATTCCTTGCTTTCTATATCTGGTATAAATATATTTGTGTCAGTTTTTATTTATATTCTTCTAACAAAAATAATAGCCCAATAAAACGAACAAAGGATGTATTTTAAATCTTAAAAGTACACATTGCAAATATAACATTGCATTGATAATTTAGTTTTCCGTAAATATATTTGTTACGTGATTCTGTGTTGTGCTACAATTCACAATGCCGCAGCAAGGTGTTCGCCCATGTCGAAAAGCGCGGCCGCTCCTCCCCAGCAGGCAGTGGCAGGCGGGCGGGCGGGGCGGGCGGCGTGTCCGCGTCGGCCATGCGAGTTCGGGCGGGCGGGCGGGCGTCCCTCCCCTTGCAGCTGGCTGGGCGCGCTGCTCGGCGTCAGGCCGCGGGCGGGCGGGCCCTCCGCGCGGGCGCCATTCTCGCCGGGCGGCGGGGGCGGTGGGGGCGGCCGACAGGTGAAAGACAGCGCCACGCCCCCGCGCCCGGCCCCGCGCGGCTCCGCCCCCGCCGGAACACAAGCTCCTGCTAATCAATGATCTGCAGTTTTCCTCGCCTACACGGGTTCCCCGCGTGGCAGACTGCGTGCGTGAGCGCCGCTCCTCGCCCCTACCCCGCCCGCACCTTCCACCCTCCCTCGCGCACGAATGCACGTTGCATGCCTGCTCACGCGTGTTGCCTGCGCTCTGTCTCTCACTTCAAGGGTTGCCCGAGGCACGAGGAAAGAGAATATTTAATTATCTTTGCTTTTTTCTGGGACGATGCTTTGTTTTTATTCAACTCTCTGTACCAAAAGTAATCCCTTTCTAAAAAAGTAGATAAAATTATTAAGCCTTTGCGACGATAAAAAATATCAAATTTGTTATACCCGAGGTTTCAAAGAGGAAAATTATGTAGTACGTTCTCCTTCGAATTCATTAAGAATACTTGAGGTTCTTGTTATTAAAAAAAGTCAGTTTTGAAAGCATGAATACCGATAAAATATTTTCAAAAGAAATAATTTCCCAAAAATAAATAAAAATAATATTTAAAAAATAACAAAAAAACATTTTTGCATTACCAATCCCCGAATTTTGCCAGCATAAGTAGCTACAAGAGGTACGGTTCTATCACAGTCAATAGTGCCAATATATGGGAAGTTGATTGTTCGCTCCTGAGAGGGTACCAGGAAGTTGCTTTAAGTGTTAAAATGTGAGTATAAGACACTTCCCGCAATAATCTTCAGTGAACTCAGAGTTCTGATCACTACATTATGCAATTTTCTGGAAAACGTCTAAGCGAGCAGCAACTTACACAATGGACTACGGGCGACGCACGACCCTTTATTCCCATTCTGTGACCAGCCACATCCTTATGACTAAAAATTGTATTGATTCCCTCAGCCTAACATATTTTATCCTCACAATATTCGAGAAAAAGTCATCGATTAACTTCAACAAAAAAATAAAAATTTCTTGACTTCGATCTGCATTCCAAACTGTCACAATAGCACTACTAGCATACTCTCAGCACTGCACTGCCTTCGCGCAGCAATGCGCGTAATGATCCAACCCATGCCCGTAGTCGCGAACACAGTCCAGGAATCACGACGCGACACGAGGAGCGACACGACGAAAGCGCGCACGTCGCCGAGCCTCTTTTTGCTCGGCCAGCGCGAGTGAGAAGAGGAGTGGCGGACACGGCAGAATGGCACGCCGTGCCGAGACGGCGGACGGGGGACGCGCGGACCCGGTCGCTGCCTGCCCTAACAGGTGCCGCTATTGGCCCTCTTTTATAAAAAATCTAGCATGGAATATTCACACCCATTTCTGTTTTCGCTGCAGAACATTCCTTTGCCATATCAATCCCTTTTCTGCTAAGACATACGTATGCTTTATACTTAATACCTATCCTTGGAACCTAAAAGGCAAACATTACTCTTTATGTCAGTCTTCATTTGCTAATCATATTTATAGCAAGCTGGCCCAAATGAATCATCATCGGATACTGATTATTGATTCAACGTAAATCCCAGTCCCTGGGTACACAATCTCTGTAGCGTATGTGAGAATAAAAGTGAAACTATGAATTTATGTATGTACGCATGTATGTATATACGTGTTTCTACATGTGTTTGTACCAGAGAAGTGATTGCTCTCATATTTTGTACGAATACTTCAGAAAAGTCAAGAATAAAAATAGAGGAGACGCAATTTCAAATGTTACCTCAAACCTTGTTTGTCTGATGTTTTTTTTTGTTAACAAAATCATAATAAATGTATGGAGAGAATAAAAGAGATTGGGTGCGCTATCTAGCCGTCAAGTGCGAGACGCAGCGTTGCGTCGCGCCCTCTCTTGTGACAATCATACCGAACGGAACGCTTTCTTTCCGGGAAGAGTTTCGTACTTGAAGACGGATTTAAGTAATTTATCCTTTCAAAAGTGATAATTTATATTTGTGATTCATCATGGCGCTTAAAAGACACAAATGGTAAATAACATCTGTATGGCTAATAAGGATCTCTAAGTTAAATAAGGCTTTAATGATAGACGAAACAAGAAACAGGAAAAAATGGATTAGTGCAAAACATTTAATATTTTTTTAAAGTAATTGAATTTTTAAATTAAGTCAGAAAAAAACATGGGAATTATTTATTCCCCATACGTTTGGAGGTTCAAACTGCACAGTTGACTGTTTTTTACTTATTTCTCAGTGTGCTCATTTGTCAGTGAGTATGTGTATTGTTTATTTTAAATTTTGTTGACACCACAAACGCCAACTACTCTGCATGATAGTGAGAAGTAAATTCCAGGACAATGACGGGTTCCTTCAGCTGGCATCCGACATATTCAAAATATTTCAATAGCGAAATAACCACAATTCCATTTCTATCTACATAGTTATTTACACCACATTTCCACCAGTCTTATTCTGTAATTTATACCCATTTAGTCATCTCTTATGGAGTACCGCCAGCAGCCTGGCACAGAGTGCAGGTTAACTTGTACCACAGAAATTCTTCGCACCAATCCTCTCAGCCCTGCATCTGACGCGAAGGGCTGCCAGAGAGCGATCACGCGCAACGCATTCCTAGAAGCCCTGGGTTCGACGAAAGGGCCACCTTCACGGTCTGTAATTTGATTTACCGACGGACGTCTTGGCTATAAATTACCCGTTTTTGTCTACTCGAAGTTTTCGTTGAGGCGGTTTCGCTCGTGCGACTCTGTGCGTCATGCCGCGGGCTAGCCGCGCTCTAGGTCAGCGCGATTCTATCTGTCTCTTTCGCTGAAATTACTTGGAGGATTCGAAGAAATCTATTACTCAGTTTCTGCTATTACGAGTTCTGAGAGGCTGGTCCGTAATCTGACAGAAAATTTGCAAGAAGTTTTCGCGGTATTGACGGCGTCATCTATCAGCTCGAGAACGCTTGATTCATCAAAGCAGCATAGCGCCTACCTCTTACCGGGCTTCATTATTCCTTTGGCAAGAGAGTTGACGTTTCTATCACGATACCTTCTCAGGCATGCGGCACGCCGCTAGCGGCCGCTTGCTGTTGAGCAACAGTTAGGCCATTATATTCTTCATTAACGTCCCTAATAACCGACCATTTAATTCACGTCAGGACCCGGCGATAACGAAGTAAAATTATTTAAAAACACGCCTAAGCCTCCGTTTTCGCCGCAGTGGCCTGCGAGCGGGGTCTCAAGAGGGAGAGAGCAAAAACTGCGCTGCGAGGGAAAACATCAGAGCAGCGGCCAGCGCAGCGGCCAGGTTGCGGAGTTTAGGCGTCCCGGCGACGATGGGCGGGGCGGGCCAGCGAGGGCCGGGGGAGGCACTTTGATTTGTGGCGTTAATTTTAATTTCGCCTCGCCTCGCCCCGCCCCGCCCGCCCCGCGCCGCTCTTCTTTATTCATCAAGTGACGAACGCCACCCTCAACCCCTGCCTTTCGGCCCGCCCACTCCTCCCTCGCGCCATTCACCCCTCCGCCGGTGGGTCCCATGAATATGCAGCGAAATAAAACCCCCGGGGTGGAAATATCGTGCGCATGTGTGCGGCCGGCCGTCGGAGCGTGAGCGTGTCGGTCGAAGACTCCCCTGGGCGACGCAACCCTCTGCTCCCGAAGGTCACATCGGCGCGGACCTTACCCGCTCCAGGCGGAGGGGTACCACAAAAAAGTCCTTTCCAAACTGTGTCAAGGCGCTACACTCTAATATACCGTTTCAGGTTTTCCCTGACAGGTGTATTAATATTTTCTGGCTTCCATTTATTGCTCCTTCGTGAATTCATAAAAAATCCCAGTATACCATTCTAGGAACAACTTTAAAATTCCATATATTAGCATTAATTTTCACAAGAGTATTGAGACAAATGTTTTGGTCTTAATTTGGGAAAGGAAATTATGATAATGTAGTCGTTTTCTACCAACTCCAACTCTGCTGAGAGAGAGACAGAGAGAGACAAAGAGACAGAGACAGACAGACAGACGGAGAGACAGAATATAAAGGAAGAGAGAGAAAGAGTATGAGCAAATGAATGCAATCATTTTCGCTCAAATTACTTATTTTAGATTGTCACTCCCTCTTCATGGATATTAGCAGTTGCACTAATTACCCCCTCCTCCCACAAACATACGTACACACACTCACACTTATACATTATCAGAAGCTAAAGAAGAGTATGTTGTTTTGACTGTCCAACGTCACCGTTTCCACGACCATCACTAAGGCATATTGCAGATGCCACCAACCCAACCCCGCTTCCATTCTCTCCCCAGCCATCGCTACTACCACTATCACCACCACTACCATCACAGCCACCATCACCAACTCTCGCAAAAACCCTACCGTGCAGCCACCGCGAATATTTCCTGATTTATAGACACGTCAGCATCAACCTCCGCGAAGCAAACACGACGCCAGACGCGCGGACGGGCGCGGGAGCGGGGGCGGGGGCGGGTAGGGGTGGGGGCGGTAGGCGAAACGTGCTTGGGGGGTGCGGCGCGGTGGCGCGGGGCGGGTACGCAGAGTCCCGCGCAAAATAATAAAAATTAAGTTATTAATGTGTGCGCCCGCAAAAATTATACATTAAAATACAATTTATTACGACGCATTATTAGCCGGCGGGCACGGATTTCGGGGTGGTGAGGGGCGCGCGACGCGTCGAGGCAATGAGTCGGTACTAACGAACGAACGCGGCCAGACCTATATATTTTAATTAATTACATTACATTCAGAAAATGTTTACATGCGCACTTTCTCCGTGTGAAATACGGTGGCGGCGTAATTGCAAATGCTGCCGCGCGGAGCGCTAGCGGAGGCCGTCGCGGGGGCGGAACGCGCGCGTTTTCGGCGCGTTTTTATAAAAATATGAATAATAAATAACCCGGTTCGCTACTTGCAATAATATATAAATTATCAACAATAAAAATATGGACTCGAAATAAAAAAGCGCACTGGAGTTATTAATAAAAAGTAAAGGCCGCAACCGCACTTGGTGTATATTCGGGTGTAGTAGTGAACTTTGGCCTAAGCGCACTTTATTTCGCATGGTAGAGTGGTGGTTTTGCATTGGATGTTAGCGCGTGGCGGGGTCTGCAGCCATTAGTTCTCAGCTCTGGAAAGGGCACCTTCCTGGAAAACGGAGTGCCGTTGCGCATGGTGGGAACTGATTTTCTCTGCTCATATTTCCAAACAAGCAAACATTTTCATTGGTCTCGCACTTCGTCCTTAATGTACAAATCGCTATAATTACCATGTCATCACATTATGGATTTTTAGTCAACCATTAAAAAACTTTTATAGTATCAATACAAAAGATAAATACTATTTTAATAAAGTGTGGAAGAAAATGAGATAATTGTAAAAAAGAATCAAAAGTCGTATCTTCCAGAGGTATAATAGAAATTAAAATGTAATTTTTTTTTAGATCTTCGGAATGCCGCGTGTTGCAATGAATGATCTGTATGTCATGGAACTAATAAGAAGAGAGTAAAGAAGTTTGAATTAAATATTTTGACTACTGAACTTCCATTCACTAACAATAAAGATGAATCATCAAATAATGCGATCATTAGAATTAAGTGGATAGAAAAACTCGCCGAAGTATTCTTCATAAAAATGCAGATGATGGAGTTCTTACTTAATACACTGAACTTTGTTAAGTATATAGAAAAGTTAGATATCAAACTGTTCTCAAAGAACACGCAGCGTTCAACAAAACTGAATAAAAAAATTGTCTGAAAGTTATCTCTCATTACAGAGTGCATGAAGGGATTTCGTTTTAGCGTAGGGAGCTCCTTCATTAGCACAGCGAGCGCTCGGAGTCCTGTCGTCTCGTTTTAATTGTACGCAAACGTTGCTAATCCCGCACAACAAAAAGCTTCCCCGCTGACCGAAACGTGGCTGCGGCGGCGGCGGCGGCGACGAGGGGAAAAGAACGCGTCTAGTGACGAGGGCAGCGCGGGGGGCGGGGCAGGAATTTCGGGATTTCGCCTGAGGGGAGCGCAGCGGTGGGGCCTGCCTGCCCTTCCTCGCCCTTCATTTGCTCCTTGCTCCCCGCGCGAGCCCCCCTCGGCGCGCCGCGCGAAGGGCGGCCGGACCGATGGGGGCCGAGAGGCGCGGAGGGGCCCGCGCCCGCGATTCGCGCAAGGGGGCGCCGCCTTCAGGCGAGCGGAAAACAAAAATTCAATACGCGCTCTTTTGTGCCAGCCACAGACAAAAGGCGAGGCCTGGGCGGCGGTGGAGGCGGAGGCGGATGCACGGTGCATGAGCGGCCCGAGAGGGGAGTCACCCCCTCGGGGCGGAGACGCTGGCGATGGCGTCGGTGAGACGGCGAGGGTGTCCTCGGGAGGAGATGGAGAGGACAGTAGCGATGGAAGAGAACGAAAAGACAGTGCTTGATTGTAGCAATGGTGATGGGGTGGTAGTGGGTAAAGAAAGCGTGGCGATGAAGGTCCACCGAAAATGGAAATGGTGGAAGCCTACTACTTCACCACGACCAAGGGGAGAGGCGGTAAACTTATTAGTGTCCTTAAGGGCGAGATTCCTGGCCTGCGTAGCCAGACCCTTATGAGGGTCCGGAGCGAATCGTCTCGGGGCGAAGGGCTGTAGTCGTGATGGCTTCAAGACCAGGCCCCATGAATCACCGCGCCGGCCCAATAATGGCCGCCGTCGACGACCGCGGGTCGCCGGGAAAAGGGCGCGCTTCTCGAAGCCTGGCCCTGCGCTAGGCACTGAAAGAACATGCAAGTACAACCGACCACTTACAGCATTTTTCTTCACAGGTAGAATGAAAGAACGGAACATCTTGTTCGAAAAGTTGACTGAAAAGTTTAAACTGATTTCGTTAAATTAAATGAAATCAAATCTGCCTACTTACAAAATCTTATCTCCAGTATTAAATCGCAATGCCAATTGAATTTTGTTATTAGCATATTGTTTCAGAATCCTAACTCTTGTTTTCATTCATTCACCACTATGCGAAATATTTCTCGGAGATCATTATTTGAACATAAATTATTAAGAAAAACATTTCGGATACATTACGAATATTAAGAGAGAAAGATATTAAGAGAAACTCGTTTATTAATGTAAAATATTTGAAAGCTACAACACATTTACACTCTCAATTAATGTATACGAGTAACAGCAATTATGTTCTCTTTCTGGACGAACCAGACCGATAAAAATAAACAAATCTACATGAGAGAAGAAAACACATGGTCCATACTATTCGTGAACTTCAGTAAAGGAACACAAATCATGATTATATTTCAAATCTAACTATCTCTATCTGGAGACCGGTGTGAACGAATTTTCAGTGTCAGAATGACATGTTATCTCTGCAGAATTTTTAAAACAAGAATAAGTTACGTAAAGCAGGTTTATTACATCGCGGTTCCACTGAATAACCACAGTTAATTTGTTTCTCGTGCATTCTAGTTTGGGGGGAGAGAGTAAGTTAAATTATTTATATCCCTGAAATTATGACTGGAAATGTAATATGTTCTTGAAATTTTCTCATAAATATTCTTGTGAAGTAATCTAAAAATTAGTATTTACATCTAAAGTGAGTGTATTTATAAAATTGGCGGATTTTTTAAAATTGAAAATCTTAAGTTAGGATCCACATTCTTTCTTGGGATTAAGAATTTTGTCAATAAATTCAAATATATAAGTTTTAAAATAAAGCTCTTGACTTTTCGACTCAGTAGTTACTAATATACAATAAAAATTAGGGAAATTGGTACATTCCAAATATATAAAGTGTTTGTAATGTATTTCTTTGGTAGGAATATAATACATAATTTATGAAGGACTTTACACAATTTTAACGATATGATTTGGAAAGGGAAAAAAGAAGAAAGAAAATATGGCGCCGAATATGACATGCGAAGCAAAGTATATCTATTAGGCACTATTGAAAAAAATACAGACGTTGGGAATTCTAGGATCTCCAATTAGCACACTAGAAGTTTTTCCTTCGAGATTACAATAACAGGATATGGCTTAGGAAGCTTACGTGTGAAGAGAGATTTATTCACCGAGTGGAAACGTGGTTAAGCGCGTTCTTGCTTTATTGTTCCCAGAGGGTCACGTGCCGATCTGCGCAGCTAATCCGTCGTAACCTGAAGCGTCAGCAGGCGACCTTAGCGCGACGCCCCCGCGCCGCGCGCCCCGCGGCTCCCGCGCGCCCCTCCAAATGTCAGCATTTGAATACAATGGCTCCCTCCCGCGCGCATCGCCTGGCCGGGCCGAGCAGAGGAGGGGGCGGCACTCCCGACGGTCAAGGGCGGGGGATGGCAGGACAGGGTGCGATTGGAGGAACTAGACAGTTCACAACAACTATGGCAGAGAAGAATGTTCAAAGTAGGATTTGTGGGAATAAAGGTGTTCTGCAAAAAAATGTTTATTACGATATTGTGGCTTGTGAATTTTGAAAACAGAATTTAAGAGCAATAGAAGATGACAGTAATTTTGTTTCAATTTGGTATAAAATCAATCGCAGTGGAATTGGATTTGCCAATGGTCATACAACGTGCCAATGCTTGCTGACTATGTAAAGTTCATGTATAATTATAATCATCTCTACCATAATCGACGTATAATTAATGTATAATTTATAAATAATGACGGTTTATAGTATAAAGCATAAAAAAATTATTCACTTTTTCGAATACAATTTCTAATACACGGGTTAAGAATTAAATAGTTCATTTTTAATTTTGATTACATACCTTGAAAAATTAATTCAAAATTTTTAAATATTAAAAAAATAGAGGAGAAAATCATTTATTTTAGATCCAGTCATCATGCCGAGTCAATAAATAATTTTAATATCTCTATGACTAGAAATAAACGTGTGAAATATTATTTGAAAGCGCTTGAATAAAACTGAACTGACAAAAAAAGTATAATAGAAAAGAACTCCGAGATATAGAGACTCACAATACATCGAAACCTTGAATCAATATGTCTGTACCTCTTTTTTAAATATTTTACGTTCGATTTTACATCATTTGTTTAATTTTAAATGCTTGTTTTCTTAACATTGAAACGAAGATCTAAAAGTGGAATGGGGATGAATTCCAATTGAGTGGACGAAGTGATGGATTTAGAAACAAATTAGGCCACACAAATATTTACCTCACGAGTATTCACACTGTATTTATAACACAAGGTCAAGATCAACAGAATAAGTATGTACCTCCATTGTTTGAAGTAATTTCAGATGCCATGTAATTTATTGAAGTATTACTTTATTTCTCTTACAGTACGTCCAAAAGTGTCCTAACGGAACTTTTACTACGGAGGGGCAGTGCATGTGCGAGCGCATAAGCTACTTCCGCTTCTACTACCGTTCGGTTCGTCAGGCGCGGGCGCACGGTCGTGGGCGTGCCTTAGATAAATCACGCGGGCGGGCCGGCCACCGACCATCGCCGTGTTTACAGGCGCTCTCCGCGACTACCAACGAGTGCCCGTCTGGCTTCCGCCTCAGGCCTCCATGCGCAGCCGCCGCCGCCGCCGTCGGCCCCCGTCGTGAAGATCGAGTTGCGTACTTAGTAGCTAATGTTAGCTGCCTTTGGCATGTTCAACTCGCAGCAAGTGCAAGTCCTCGGGAGGAATTGTCAGTTGTTGCCTCTACACTCAGCAGCTATAAATTAACAAGAGTTTCGCTTCTACATAAGCTTGTATTGTCAGCTGTTACCCAAGACCAAACAGCAATACAATCATTATTAGATTAGACATGCTGAGACAAGAAAATAAAGGTACTTTTTAATAAAGAAAACGGCTCGAGAGTTTTATGAAATGATTTTTCGTAGAAGGTCGGGTAATTAATACAGCAAGAAATATATAAAAATACTTATAAGTCAAGTTTCTGTCTATTTTATACTCTTTGGTATAACCTTCATTTGGCAATTGAACAAGTTATACTTAAGAAAACAATAGAAATAAATTGCATTTTAACAAGACAGTATCATAAGTCGTATCTTTCTCCATCCTGTAATTATTTTTCGACAGAAACCTTTGACTTCTGAAAATCTGATATCAAGTACATGTTGCGTATAGCATATAAACGCTGCCTAAATCACGCTAATATAAACCATGAAAGCGTTAATTGTATACTTTATCTGCATATCATTACTGGAACCAATGCATCACTTCTATCGGCTTAACTTACTTCATGCAAACGTAAAATTAGTCTCTTTGTATATCTTGTAGTAGCTGAAGTTTCAGGTTCATTGTTTCGCATCACTACTCACGCTGATAGCTGGCACGTGCAGCTCTATCAGATTAGAATTTCAAACTAATTCAAAACTTGTGCGATTTCTGGAAACTTGAGTTTCACCTCTATTTTACGTGAGGGAGAAGTGAGTGATAAGAACTTTCAAGTCTCCTCTACATCATACATATGCCGCCTGAGGTGTTTCTGTAGTGTAATCGTGACCCTCTAGTAGAACGGATACGATAGCAGTGGACGCAATTGTACAATCTTTTTCTGTGTACGCGGTTGTATGATTGTAATAAATTATGAGTAAAAATTAAAACCTTTAAAATTAGTAAAATATATTACAAAATTAATTTTTAAACTACATTATACATTTCACTTCAAGAGTTACATAGTTACATTTGTATTAGGTGCAATTGAAATAGTATGTAATGTAAATTTGTTTAGCATGCATTTTGTAATTAAAAGTACATCAAAATACACCTATTTTTTCTATTAAGTTGTATGAAAACCTCAGTACTCGACATGCGCATGTAAATCTTGACGTGTATTTCATTGGCATGCTTATTTTATTCAAGGCTGAGAATTATATACTGGCATATTTGGAGGTAGAAATAAGTTCTGATTTAACCCAAAAGATGAAGTGACTGCTATGAGTCACCCATTTACTGAGTGGCGCCTTTCATGCCTGCATCCGACGTCGCAGGGCCGAGAGCTGTCCGCGCCGCCTGACGTTCTCCCTCCCACCCTCCACCGTGTAATGGCGGCATGATTACACTCATGCATAAACAACGGAAAGGCGCTACTACTTTGTTCTCGTCTCTGCGAACCATGCATCATTTGGTTTCACCCAGACTATTATTTCTGTTAATCAACGCAAGTTTTCTTTCCGGAGCACCAGCGCCATATGCATGCATTCAAATGAAGTCTCCCCATTATCAGTGGCGATATTCTGTAATGGACGTGTATTATACGTACGGGCAAGCCGGCTGTGTCCACCAAATGGAGGTCCTGTCCGAAAAAAAATACGCTCGACTGCGAATGTCAGCAGTTTTTTTCCCGTCCGAAAGATAAACCGACACCGTATTGATAGATAGAAATTCATTAATACTTCGCCCGCGAGATATCTGGGTGAGGGGTTGCGGCAAGAGTGATATATCCTGCGCCGAGGGCGGCGGCGGGGAAGGGGGCGGCAACGGCGGCCGGCGCCACAATGGACGGACGCCAGAGAGGGAGAGGGAATTTTCATTTAATAATTCGTATCTTTTTGAACCGGACGCGGGGCGCTGCGGCGGGGGAGGGGGGAGTGGCAGGCGGTGGGGGGGGGGGCGACGGGAGCGGCGGTCGGCGGGGCGCGATCGCGTGTCTAGCGGCCATCGCTCAGTCGGGGGCGGTGGCGCGGCGGCCTGGTTCGGCGCTCCCAACCACCCCCGGCCCCGCCCGTGCACACGCCTCCGCCCCCGCGCCCGCCCCCGCGCTCGCCGCCGCGCGCTACCTCGCCACGCTCCCGAAACACAAAAAATGGGAGTTTCCAGATTCGGCGGTGGCGGTGGCGGCGGCGGCGGCGGCAACGGCGGTTTGTGTGTTTTGTTTCCCATCAGACCGGCCGGGTGCGCGCGCGCCCTGTCGCGTGTGCTCCGCCCCCACCGCCCGCGTCGTCGCCCCGCCCCCGCCACTCCCGCCGCCACCGCAGCCACCACCCTCCGCGATTTGTGGCTGCGGCCGCAGGGCCTCGGAGATATTTTCTGCGCGGAATGAGATTGTATTTTGGGAATTTTCTCACGGGGTGTCGGCGTGGCCGCGGCGCGGGCGGGGGGGGGGGGCGCAGCGCAGGGGAAGCGGCTTCCAGACGGAATCCCCGTGCGCGCGCCGTCCTCCGGCCGTCGGCGCCGCGGTTATTTACTAAGACGGATCACGACAGCGTTCGCGACGAAAGTGCTGGATCGGATGTCGCACCCGGGACATCGGCCCCAGTAATTTTAGGGCTCATGTTCTATTACATCGGAAAGCAATCCTTCCCTTTGTGATGATCTCGATATCGAGAGGTACCCAGAAGAACAATATCATTCTAGCTCAACGGATTCAAACGGTTTAAGAGTGTTATATAATCAGGTGTTGTTTGATAGAGCTCATGTAATAAATTAACTTGAAGATCTGTCAATTTTCAAAGCATATAAATAGTTAAAATGATTCATTAGTCAGTTTCCCGAGCTTTTAGATCTAACTTTAATTTTTCGTGTGGTCAGGAAATTTCTTAATTATCCTTTATGACTCTGTAAGATATAAAGTATTACAAAATACAATTGCCCAGCTAAGAGAAAAATCTCCGCAATGAACATTTGATATTTCCAATTATTATAGACATAAGGTTCATCACATCCCTCAAATTATATAAAGGGTATTTTAAACGAGATAATTTCGCTATGTTGTAAATATTTATAATCCATCTATCATCATTCATGGGACTATTACCCTTCTTGGCTTCTTTCATAAAAATATATCTGAGGTCACGGAGTAAAGGTTGTTAAGTAACGTTTGGTGAAATTGGGTTAAGTACTGAAACTATAAGTTTAGTATCTACATTTTATTTTAGAAAACGACCTAATTCAAATGTTGCCTCCTTAGCGAGAAAAAAGCGTTGGGAAATAGCATTGAGCATGGGCAACAGCGTTGGTTCAATAATCGAACCCTTGCTTTCTCCCAACAATTATTTTTGACTTAAGAACTTTTACCCCGTGACCACAGATATATCAACACAACGTGTATGGAGCGGGAAAAAGGTCAGCTTCCTAAAATGATAAGCAAGACATGATGATCGCCTGTTCAGCTTTCAATTTCTCTGAGATCTACTTCTTGCAGTGGACACTCTGGTCACCCCCAGAGCCTAGGCCTGCCCGCGCCCTGTTTTTCGATTTTCCGTCCGCGGCGCGGCGCGGCGTGGCGCCGAGCAGCACACCGCGACTGGCAGAGCAGTCCGTGTGCGCTATCACCGCCATCTCTCGGCGCGCGGCTAAATTTACCCTCGCGGGGGCACCGAGGCTCCAAACTCTGCGCTCTCCGTCCCAACCTCTAAGCCCCCCTGCAATCAAATTCACCAGATTCGGATTTTTCCAGGAATATTTAAATGGCACGACAAAATAATAGTGAGATACCGAGTTCAGAATATTCAATAAATTAATTTGTTGAAACAAAATTTCAGAAATATGTGCTCTAATAATTGTCTTCATGGTTTGTAAATATTTTAGAAATACGCTTAATACTTCCAATGTATATGAAAATAAAAAATTAACGTCAAAATTTACTATTCATACGAATTTCTCAACAAGAACTGAACTACAGAGCTTTCTCCAAAATTATATTTTTCAGTAAAACAAATGTCTTTTACTGACAGTGATATCTTCTAACAAGATATGAAATTAAATTCATCGTAAAAACATCAATGAGGTCATAATGATAGTTTATAAAATATTTAATAGACCTTCAACAACAGTTTTTCAAACAATGAATCACTGGTCAGAAAGCAAATAAATATTTCAAGGTTTCAGTAACACATTTTATTATTAACGTTTCCTAAGAGATTTTCCTTAGAAGTACTGTATTATTTTGTTAAACGTCCAAAAACGTTTCTTATCAATACCTAAATGGAAGAATAGAAAATTTTAATTTTATTTAAAGTTTTTTTACAGGAAAAGGGAAATGATCCATAGTCTTCACTGATTATTTTTTAAAAGCGCAATATTATTTAATTTTTCTTTCACTGTACTGATGAAAATAAATCTAAAACATTCCTCAGAAATTAGTTCGTTAGATGAGGTGAATAATTTTGATTAGAACATTTTCATCGTTAAGAACTGGACAATATAGCAATAAAATTCAAAATTATTCGTTAAAGTATCTTGAAGCAAATTTGAGAGTTTATTGACAATTCTTATTAGAGAGCATTTGAATTATTTTTTCTAAATCAAAGGTATGACAAAAAAGTATAACATTTGAAAAATTATCTACAGCATTGAAGTCACAAACATTGAAAGTGAATGAACCAATCCAGGAAATGAGGAACATTGACAGTGAGAAACAAGATGTACGTATCAAGGCGAAAAACAAACAATCCAGGTGTAAATGAAAAAAAAAAAAAAAAAGTATTCTTACCTCGATACTACGAACGAAAAGGGACTTAACTTGGGAGAGATGATACCGACTCTGAGTTTCGATTACGTTAGGAGAAACTAACATCAACTACACAATGAAAGACGAATTAATAGAATAATAATCTACAGCACGGCACTCTAATCAAAAACACTACCCAGTCTGACCACGCAAAATAATTGTGCATTGTAAATATTCGTCAAAACACAGTTCATTCAACATTTCAAAATAAAATTTAGACTTTTAAATGGATTCGGGTGCTCCAATGTTTGTCTACTGCTTCCGAAATGAGTTAAACGAGGGTACGTAGAAGCGAGATATGAGTGTATTAAAATAAGATTACGTTCGAAACTAAAAATGAGTTGTAAAAAATTGAAAATAGGTAATTATATCCCGACCATTAGTTTACGTCTTTACACAACTGTTAGGATGAAAATTCCTTTTTTTCTCTCTCTCGAATGAGTACTGAAAGAAAAAGAAACATGAAAAAAATCGACGTACACTAGTACTTCGGTACATACAGTCAACACGAGGACTTAGACAATTGCCACGCGGAAGAGGTCATGACGAAGAGTAATGTTCACCAGGAGAATTGCAGTGGTGTGTCGGCAACCGTTATTGAATCGGCTGAGGTGCGGCGCGCGGCGCGCGGAAAGCGCACGGGGCAAGGAACGATGGATGAGGAGGGCCGTGGGGAAAGCTGCCGGGCGGGGCCGGGCCGGGGGAGCGACCTGGGGGACCCGCTATCGCGACAAGTAATTCGCGTGGCCTCCGATAAACCGTTTAGAACCGCGGAGGAACACCGTATTTACTCGCCTAATCTGACGCAGGGGCCGCCCGCCCGCGAGCCGCTCGCGGCGCGCCCGCCCGCCCGCCTGCGCCTTTGTTTCGCCCATAAATCGCCCCCGCGGACGCTGCCATGCCGCGTGCACATTAGCGGCGGCGACACGGCACCTGGCGGGCGGCGAGAGCGACGGCAAAGGCGGCGCGGCGGCCAGCCCGCAAGATGACGGACGGCAGTGCGGGCGCCCCGCTCCCAACGCCGCTCTCAAGGGTCGCTTTCGAAGGATCGATTCCTCACAAAGCATGCTCGGGTAGTACAATCACCAGTAAAATACATCTTAACAAGTCCACATGTCCAAATATTGCATACAATTTATGCAATTGTTGGATACCTTTTACTAACTGTGAGCATTAAATGAGTCCATTTAATGGCTCCATTAAATGGACTCATTTAATGGATACATTTAACACTCACTGTTAGTGAAAGGTTCAGTAATACTATAACCATTAATTTCATTTGTCTTTTTCAGTTCCTCAAATAAATTTATTAGTATCCTTTCGATATATTAAGAATTTACAGTGCCCCCTTAACTGAAGATACTTGTTCCCTAATATAATTTAATTAGGCTATTATGTCTGCTCATCACTGCAAATCACCAACAAATTTATCAGGAAAATACATAAAATCTTTTAATTTAAGTAAGTATTATGTGAATGAAAAAATCTCACCATTTCTTGATGATACAGGAGTGTATCATTATTCGCTCGTTCCTTCGTCATAATACTGATGTTCTAATATCTTCGTATCTTGAAATGAAGAAAGGAAAACAATAAATGCCTACTTGTATTTTACACAAATACACGCAGTAGTAAGAAAATTAAATGTTATTTTACAAAACGTGTAATATATTTTAACAAAAAATGCACAGATGCAAATTTTCCTCCCTCCAAAATACAAAAACCAAAAGCGAATAGCGACACCGTGACGAAACAATGAGAATACGGCACAATATTCCGAGTGTTCATTGGTCAATTTAAAAGTCAATTTGCTGGGTAAATGCACTTGTATAGAAAGGGGAATTACATATGCAATGGCGACAACTGTTAACATCGCGCGGACAAGGGTAGCCATAGAGACAAGTCCAACAATAACCGGAACTCAGAAGAACCGGACGCGGCAGATGGTCAGCAGCAAGCGACAGCCGGCCAGTGGAAGCTGACTGTTGACTTCGGCCGGGTCTCAGATGCCACATCCAGCCAATCACTCCAGTCCAAATCCAAAAGAATGATGGTGGTGCAACATGCTGCATATAAGATCGAGTATTTATCCACTACAGTTGATGTTTTACACTTTTTCTTCTTTACTTCCAATAACCAGTAACCCATCGATTGAACTATAAGCATCAACATATTTTTCGAAGGACATATTGCACTTCGTTGCGACTTGGAGAACTCCACACGAGGAACTGGGGGCACCTCAGTAACAGCTCCCATACGAGGGCCCCCTCCCCAAATCCTGCAGGCGGTTCTAACGGACGCCCTTTCATAGGTGACACTTCTCCCTTCCCTTTCTCCCCGACTCCAGGAAACATAACTTACTGAATGAGGGAGCTCATGACGATTGCGATGCAATAAAAAGGTCCGAATAACAATGAGTCTCTTTTGTGGATCCTTTTAGGAAACAATAAGAGAACGGCTTAGGAGCAGCGTCGGAAGTCCACCAGCATGGGTGCAGTATCTCCACCGCGTATCTCTCCCCGAAACAGTTGCTCGGGAAGCACCTTTTAAATGAGTGCCGGCCACGGAGAGGCCGAGGCGTCGGCGGTGTCGTAATCCCGTGTCGTAAACGTGGGAGGTGTCAGCGGGGGTGGCGGGGTGGCCGTCCCCTTCCGCGCAGCGGGGTGCGCGGGCGGGACGGGGGGCGATTGCGTACCGGACACGTGTCGCGCGCACGTGATCGCGTGCCCCCGGGGAGTCCCCGAAGCACATCAGGCGCAGGCGGCGACCACCTGAGGCCAGAGCACCGCCGTCCGCACCGCCCCCGCTCCTTGCCCCCCACCCCCCGCCCGCATGGGGGCCGCGCGCGCCGCGGGGGGTTCCTGGGGCCCGCGGCTAATTGGCGGAGGGGCCCACAAAGGGCCCGCGCCTCGGCCCCTGCGGGCGGCCCCCACCGAACCCCACTCCCGGACGCCCAGGACCCCACAATGGCGCCGGCCTGTTCCGCCAGAGGCCAAGAGGCGTGTGGGACCGCCCAAGAGCAGGACGACCGTTGGGAGGTACGTGGGTTCGCGGAACACCTTGATTTTTTTGTCTCAAGCAGCCCTGTCTCAATTTAGTGTTCAAGGCAACATCTTTTTCATGCGTGCAAAGTACGAATGCGTGTTTTTCTGTCAATAAATGATTAGCTTTCTGTGTCTCAAGCTTATGATTGGATCATTGCTACATACCAAACTATCAATACTTTAAATTCAACACATGGTAACACTTAATAATCTATAAGTAAAATCTAATTGTGAATTATTATTATTTTAAAGAAAAGAGACTCAAAAATCATCATTCAGTAATGTTGTATCGTAACTACGAGTATTTCCATAAAAATATAACTTCATTCAAATGTTTACTGCAATCTTCAATTCTTAGTAATGAATAAAGAAAGAACTAAGGAGACTATTAAATTTAATAATTTCTGGTCCACTGTCCCTTCTAAGTATTACTTTGAAGTAAAAAGACTAATCACTGACCATGTCCTTCGTTATGGCTCCGCTCTCACTTAGAAGTTCTTCCGACTTTGTAGCGTATTACTTACACCTTGTAATTACCGAATTAATTCAATTAGATTTTTACTTAAGCCTCGCAGCTATACGTGCTGCGATAGCATCTCAGTGCGGCCAAGTGAGTGCGCTGAAATCTCTTTTACGACGCTCTTACACGTAATGAGGGCATTCATTTTATTGCTGCCCTCACACTCCTAGCAATGGTCACAGCCAACCGTCACGCTCCGCCACATGCCATTGCGTAGCGCTGAACTACATTCCGATTCTGGAGGAGGAAATGAACACAAAAAGCAAATAAAGGCTGACTCAATAAGGGGGTTTGCTGATTTAATGATGACAATGAAACAATTCAATCATATCGATCCAGAAGTCGATTTGCAGTACGGTGGAGCACAAAGAAGTGGCTTTATAATAACGCGAAGACCAAACATCGAAGACAAGGGAGGGAACGTCCGGAATAAAGAAGGTTCGAATTCCTGACCGCCCAAGTCGACGTCTCCTCGCTTCTCGGCGCCCTGCAAGGTCACCGGGCGTCGGAGCCGACGCCGCGGCAAGAGGGCCCTTGCCCCGAAAAGAGGGCTCCACAAAACATGCGGGCCACTCCGCCGTCGGCGTGTCTGTACTATTTAAAAAGCCGGGCAGACGCCTCGCTTTGTGCGAACAGGCACACGGTAAAAAGACTTGTTCCGCTCGTCATCTTCCCGCCGGGTTGTAAATCTCCCAATCAGCGACCGCGGAGCGCCCTGACGGCGGCGCGAGTAAACGTTTTATGGCGTCGTAAAACTCCCCCGCTGTCCTTCCCCTCCACCACTTCGCCAGTCTTTCGAGCCTCCGCGCCTGTGTATTGGAACTCCCTCTGGAGAGCAGACTCAGATTCAAATCTTGCATTGTTATTATAATTTATTACTACAATAACACCTACGTAGACAGTTATTGTACAAATTTAAAAAATAAACAGAATTAAACACTTAAATACAAACAGTCCATCTTGTTATGCGTTTATCCTCTATTTATTTTATTAAGTTACAAATTGCACGTAGAGCTTCTGTAACTTCATTCTAAGTTTCCATTCGCACTCAAGCCAGGTTTGAAGAGACCGTGACGAGACGGTTGTAAAACTGTCGCAATCCATTGTACGAACAATGAAGTAGGTAGAAGAGACGACAATTCCCTATAAGTTTTCAGGACAGTTTAGTTACAAATAAATTTACGTTTTCCAATCAATTATGAGGTGATAGATCGACTTGGGGCTATAAATTCATCACAGATTTGTGCGTCAAATATTCCCTACTTTAAGACGGAACAGCAATATCTCTGTAGCTGGATTGATTATTTCGTGTTTTCGGGCTTCCGTTTTCCTTTTCTTGCTAGGCACTGCTCCCACATTTGTCTAAACTTCCTCATTTGTGTGAGAAACAACGGAAAACTACCGATCATAGCAGCCGACAGCTACAATTCCCCTCCATACAGCGGCTGAATTCGCCCAAACTATTGAGCTAGAATCGTACATTGTCACCGTCGGGACTCGAACACTAGAACCTCCTGGTCAGGGGCACTGCATTGATATATCCTGATGCCCTGGGACACCTCAGCTGGTCTCTAGCTGGAGGAGTAGCGGTGTTGGGGATATTGAACTCGTCAATGTAGTCGTGTGTTCCAGTGGAAGCCGCAATACGCCCTCCGCTGAGAACGCGTGCCAACTGCCCTGCGCGTCGACGCCGGAGCGTCTGCCGGGAGCCTATAAAACTTCGGCTCAAACGCCTCGCGCGGACGACAAGTTGTTGCGATCGTCAGATGTTAAACCAACGTCATAAGAAATGCTACTCGCAAGCCGTCTAGGGAGAACGTCTCGCTCATAAAATTGCCGGTATCAGCCGAACTGTCAGGGGAATGAAGAGAGCTAATTGGGTTAGTTTGCGTGAGGCGGAAGACATTGAGGCTTAAAGTGACCTTAAATGAGGGGAGAGTGCATACCCGCGAGTGAGTTGGAATTAGTTGAATGCAAATATTGCTGATGGATAATGAGATAGGATCTTTTCCGTGTAATTTTTAACAAAATGAAGTCTTATCATGGACATATTAATATACAAAAACGCAAGATTGGTTTAGCATTGATGGACAACTTCGAAAAAATGGTCATTAGTATTTTACCTAAATAAGATGTATCACATTTTCTTGCATTTGGTGTACACTTACTGAGAGTTTTAAAATCAGTATATTATTTTTCCATGTTCAAATGCCCTCGATAATTATGGAACTATAATTTTCATCCAAGCTTTATTTCCTGAGACGATCTTGGTATTATCGGTCTATTTCTAATAAAATGTTACCGAATGCTTTCAAAAATATCAAGAAAACCTTTAATACAATTCGGTCAGACTCGACAAAATTTCCCTTATTTTGATGTTTTAGTTTGAAATGTCGCAGCTGCTCGCGGGGAAAAACTTGATGTAGATTTCACCTGCTCAGTGATATTATCGTTTTCCGTTGTTGTTGCTAACATGATTTCTAAATGTTAACACCTAAAAATATTACCAAACTTCAGAGGTTATTGCATAATACATTAAGTATTGTTGGTTGGAGAACACAAAAGTACTAAGACAAAATACGGTAAGGTGTCTGTTATATGACATTTTCTGGTCGAGAACATGCTCACAAAATATTCCAACATGAGTGCCTTCGTGCAACCTGGTTTCTTCCTCAAAGAACTCGCTCACCGAGCGAATTTCACTGCTCAATAAAAACCTTGCCTCCCTTTCCTGCACCTGCTTTCTGGTCTGACGTTCAAAGAGGAACAAGAGAGTCTTTATTGAATACTTAAGAGAAAGGAAAGCATTGGGATTCTTGAAATGGAGTAACCTTATATTTTCCTTTCTACGGGAATATACAATTAAGGGATCTGAAGATTTAAATCATAGTAAGTCTACAATTTTAGGTATTCATTTAAAGCAAACAAGATGTAGATATTTCATACTACAATGTTTGCATTCTATGGGTAAAAAGCAAATGACATAAAATCACACAATTTACAAATGTCTCGGTCCACGAAAAGCAAGCTATCTAAGACCACATGGAAAGAGAGAGAGAGAGAGAGAAGAGGAAAAAAGAAAAGAATTCGCCCCAACGCGTCGCCCGGCGTCCAGCTCCCTTGCGACAGTGCGTGAGTCGCGGGATGCGTGCGGCGGCCACAGACGGGCCGAGCGTCACGCGTGTATGTGCGTGCACGCACCTCGAGCCCCGTGCAGCCGTCGCCTTCCCCGCCCACTTATCACTCATACGCTCCCGTATTACATTAGCCGCCGCCTCCCGGCCAGCGCGGTGCCCGGTGGGGCGCCCGGCCTCTGTCTCCCGCCCCGGCGCGCCGCCCCGCGCCGCGCCCGGTGACCGCTTCCTGGAGGGAGCGTTGCGCGCGGGAGAGGTCAGGGCGCAGGAGGGGGGACAAAGTTCAACACTGCTCCAGGAGCACTTCTCTTTGGAAACTATCAGCAACCAGAACGTTAATACCAACAGACAAACTGACCCGTTGGTAGAAAAGGGACGCAAGTCAAAGCTGGCAAGCGTTTCTTTTTGTGAAAATAAATTCAAAGGTCAAAACATTTATCCAAAAAAAGCACAACTACAAGTTAACAATTTTAGCACTAGAGAAAATAAGAATTTATTTATTATTTACCGCGAGTACATTCTGTTTTATGTAAAACTGACAGTTGAGTGTTTGAACTGTTTTGTAGATAAGCAACTTTTTCATCCACGAAAGAAACAATTTCTTTGGAACTTATTTTTGTTGATTGATTGACTTTTAAATTAATTTGATTATGTGTTGCACATTAAAGGAATTACGTCCATTAATTTGTTTTATGTACTAAATCGAGAGATACGAACCTTGGATATTCTAAAATGATAAAAATGAAAACCCTTCAAAATAGGATTTAAATAATATATTAAAAGTGGACAAGGAAAATAAATTAAATACTATTTTTTATCAATTCAAAGGAATCGTTAATTCAACTTGAAACTCAAATATTCAGCGTGGATTTAAGATATTGTGATAAAGTCTAGTTCTGCTCGTAAAATATCATGTTCATTAATTGAATTGGTTTCCTCAAAACTTATCTAATTGAAAATATCCCCATACGTAACAACTATTACCCACAAGAAAATATTATTTGTATTAAAAATATACGATAATCATTAAATAACACACGAGTATAACTGAAGAAAATTTAGACTTTGGTAAAAAATTAGAACTTTACACAACGAAGCCGGGGATAAAAGTATCACGATTCTGAATTAGTGAGGACCAGAATGGTTGGAACCATGTAATGATGAAGAGACCAGGGAATAAATGGAATCTACAATGTAAGAGTACGAGAGAAGTGTGTAAAGAGAGTCGAACAAAGATTCAGGCACGGAATGGCAGGAGAGAGGCCATGAGGAAGAACAAGAAAACCTCGTGAAAGCGAGTCGAATGGAAGGCGGAAGCTGGGACACGAAAAAAAGGAGGCCGAATGCTGCAGCTGGAGAGTCCAACGCGCAGGAACGTAGATACGAGCAGGGGTGGCGTCTGTAACCGTACGCATAGCAAGGGCGGCGGTAGCGGCCCACCACGACGTGTATATTTATTGCTGTCAGATTCAAAACGCGACTGTGCTGCCTCTGCTGGCGCCCTGATTAATCACGCGAGAAGAGTGCCGAAACGTCGCCGCCCGCGCTGGCGGGAGCGGCGGGTGTGGCGGCGGTAGCGGCGGCGGCGGCGGCAGGAGGGACTACGCCGGCGGGCGGCGGGAACGGCGGCCGTGCGTCGAGGGGTTTTTGCGCTTTTTCAGCGCCCCGCGGACGGCGAGGGTGGCGGCGGCGAAGCGGTGGTGGAGGGCGACGGGCGAGGAGGGCGGGCAGAAATTTTCGATGTCGGTTGCAACAGTGTTGGGCCAGACGTGATATATCGCCCCTGGCGGCGCGCGCGCCCGCGGGCCCGTGTCGCGCTCGCTCCCGCCGCCCTCGGCCCCGCCCCCCCCCGCCCCCTCGCCAGGGGCCCGGCACTCGCCGGCGGGACTTGCGTTATTCTGGGCAACGGCGCTGGACTCTCCCGCGGGCAGGGTGTTTCGCTATGTCCCCGTTCCCTTTCTCGTACCTACAGTTTAAATTCGCTGCGCCACTATTTATTTTCAGGAGAAAGTTCAATAAACAGAACACTGGTATAGTTTCCGGTATTCGGTATTCCAAAACAAAATACTCTACCGAAGAACTGCATGACTCTAACCAAGGACGGTATTCGTTCCTACACGTTTGTACAGAAAGTCAGCGTCGCGCACACACCTGGGTAATTGCACGTTTCGGAACTCGAGATCTGCAGAGACAGATGTGATTCAAGTCGCTGACCGCGACGCGAGCTGGGAATGTAGAGCGTCGGTGATCAGGGAAAATCTGCAGGAGATGAATTCCGATATCTACTCTCCCCCATGCTCCGGTAGAAGCGGAATGGAAGGAGCCCATACGTGCGTTTGGACGAGGGAGCATAAATTTGCTAATCCCGCTCTAAATGTTCTGTTTCTCAACAAAAACTTGTAATTAATTCTCTTAAGTTAAATTTATAGACTTTAGAAATGTAAAATTAACAATACTTACGTGGCTATCCGGAGACGCGCTTCCAAGTCACAGGTGACAACGATTCGGCCGCCATGCTGCGACCTTCATCAGGGTGTAGTAATGCATTACTGAGACCTTCATCAGGGCATTACTACGCCCTGATGAAGGTCGCAGCATGGCGGCCGAAACGTTGGCACCTATGCTTTGGACGCGGCGTCTCCCGGATAGCCAAGTAAGTACTGACTCCGGCCGTGGAAGCCTTCGCTCTCAAATTAACAAGCTCATGACATTCCAGGAAAGTTTCAAAAATGATTTCTCTTTACTTACGTAAGTTAGAGTTTAGGGAGCAATTTCCATGTTCTCTGCTTACTCACCTGAAAGAAGGAAAAATACTGTTAGTTGCAAAATTCACAATAATATTGCAATATTATAATAAAGGCTGCAGTAAATTAAATAATACAAGTAAACGAATTGTAAAATCTCCAAACATATTTGCAAACACGACCCTATACTTTTACAAAGGATAGCGCTTGACAATGAATGGTTTGCCCATGCGCGGGAGGCTTGTGCATAGTGAAGCATAATGCGCGAACAGGTTGGGCAAAGTTCAATCCGAGCGTCGTCGCGTCGCGAGCCCAACCGGCCCCTCCTTGGCGGAGGCGAAAGCGCGTTCTGCCCGAGAGGAGTACAAGGCGCGCCGTCGAGTTAATTGAATCCAGGGAATTGAATCTCGCGGGATCGCGAGCGCCGAATGGCGATGACAGCGCCCCAAGAGGAAAACGAATGCCTTCCCCGGCCGCGCCGCCGCGCCGCGCCGGGCCGGGCCTCCGCGCACCCTCCCAGCGCGCCCGCGCCGCCGCGCGTGAGCGGCACGCCCACCTGAGCCAGCGCCGGCCGGCGGAGGGGCGGCCTTGCGAGTGAGTCACTCGTTGGGGTGATTTCAGACAACGCAGGGTGCATGTGGAATGTGTCATATGGCAGTGTTGTCAAGGTCGATGCCACGCGGGAGTGCGGGAGTCCGTGGCAAGAATGCCACGACGAAATCGCCCCTTCACGTTGTCACCCCGCCATCAAATACAACGCCATCCCTATTGTCAAACGGCGGGGTCACTAATAGTTTCCTTGCGCGACGCTAGTTGCGTAGTGTAGCTCGTGGCATGCTACGTGGGATGCTACTTGGGAGCCACGACGCGTGCCACTGCTTCCAGTAGTAGACCTTGACACCATTGTCATATGGTTTAGAAGTGGGTAATGTAAATATTGACGAGTGTTGTCTGAAAAGAAAGCCAAAGGGAAGACACAGCATGAGTAGTTCAGTTAGATTGAGAGGATGGGTGAGTGAAAATTGATTCCAGCCGCGTCAACTACTTAGGTCATTATTCCCGTCAGTAGAGTTTATGTTACATGTTAGGAGGTGGCGGTGTTCCTCTCTCGCTGGAACGAGCGATCCGGCAACGACCTACACGTCGGTCTGCAAGGGTAACCACTTCCAGGTATCTCCAGGTATTGCATGAGGGAGGATAATCTCTAAGCTCCCGACTAGACCCCTAACAGAGCATGTAAGTTTGAAGTGTGTATGTATAAAAGGGGAGAGGAAGGGATAAGGATGAGAATGAGGAAGAAAATATTGAGCGCAGTCTTTACATCTTTTGTTAGGGAACATCTCCGGCACCTGCTTGGTTTTAATTGCAGAAACAACGAAATACTACGTATCAGAGCAGTCAGCCGCTAGAATTCTCCTTCAGACTGTGGTCATCAGCTAGGAAACTAGTGTCGAAAATCCACCATCGACGGGACTCGAGACTGTCGAGGAAGGGAATACAATACTGATTTAACATTACGAGGAACATCAGGGGACAAACAAATAGAATTTAACAGCAAACGTTTTGAAAGTGCAATTGATTAAGGTGTGCTGAAAACAACGGTTACTTGTAGGAATGCAACGATTCTAAGAAGCGGCACGAAAAAGATGAAACTAGTAGAAACAAAGAACAACAAGAAGATGTAAAGAACAGAATAAAAAAATAAAGCTGAAGATGTGGGGTGGTGGAACCTCGAAACGGGCAGGCGCAACAGAATCGACGGAGCAGGACGCGGCACGGGCACAAGCTCTATGGGAAAATCTGAACAATTTATCTGGGCGCCGCACACAACAGAGAGTGAGCGAATAGATAAGAGCGACACGTGATTATGCACATAAAATTAAAACGCGTGGCCACGCCCCGCGGCTGCGGCGGCGGAGCTTGTCGAAGCGTATCGACTCAGATCGAGACATCGAGATACGGCGGTGGGCGCGGCCCCGCCAATCGCGCCGCGGCGGCGCCGGCGCTCGCGAGTTCATTCCTCGGAGAGGCGGTGGCGAATTCGCGGGGGGGCGTGGGCGCCAACGGTAGCCGCAGCGGCGGCGGCGGCTGCGACGGGGGCGGCGGCGGCGGCGGCGGCGGCGACGAAGGCGTCCGCGCCCCGCCTAATGGTAGCCCCATTACGAGGGCCCCGGTTTATACGCGCATAATTAGGGCGCTAATCACTGTGGGCGCGGCAGGAGGCATAAATCTGCGCCTGTCGGCTGCCCGCGCCGGGTTCTGCTCGAAGGAGTCCGGTAACAGGACCGGACGGACGCGAGGCGCGGCGCGGCGTGGCGCGGCGTGGCGCGGCTGTGGCCCGCCGAGCGGTGGTGTGGCGTGCCAGTTTGCGTCCCACGCCCCGACTCACGGGAAGCACGGTCCGCGGCCGCTGACGCCTGTTCGTACTGGGAGTCTGGTATTCGCGTGTTGTTCTTGTGCTTCCAAACAATTCGTGGCACTTGGGAGTACTCGAAGACGGCATACCTCAGTCTAACGCGAAAGCGTTATCGCTGGGATTTGTCATGCAAGGCCAATTAACACATGTGGTGCGATGAAATGACAAATGTTTCTATCATAAATTCTTAGTAAACAACTTGTACACATTTCTCGTAATTTACTGTTACATATTACGAGAAATAATTATATAAAAGATTTATCAATTCTTTCTCATTCTCACTTCGAAGAAACCTGTTTTATTTATTCCTACAGTATATTATTACTTTGATAGACTTAAATAGGTAGATAACTATAGCAGTCCATCTAGAAAAAAAACAAACCATTGCCAAATTTTAAGAAAAAATGAATTTAACTTCGACACGCATCTGACAAAGGTTTTAGATATGAGTAAAAAGTGTTAATTTTACAGAACCACGTAGTTTTATTGACATTAATGCAAGTAAACGCGGAAATGACACATTTTTACGTTAACCCAATCTATCGTCAATTACGATCCCAACAACGTTGTGGTACAGTCTCACCTGCTTCCTTTCGAGGAAGCATCGTAATCTGCTATTTGAATGGCAGGTCTGATTCTATGCGATGAGTCCCTATTTTTCTTTCCCAAATTTGTTTTAGAATCAACATAATTTTTTAAATTTCATTTATTTACCAATTTTTAATCTCAACTCTCACGGAGAGTTGCCTTTGATAAACGTACCCCAGATACATCAGTAAGCTACTAATATCAAGTTTGAAATCTCGCTACCATTATTCACAGAACGTTTACTTTTGACAAAGTAGCCGAAAAGGTAGTAAAAAATATATTTTGATGGTAATACGATAGAGTTCGCTACGTAATCTATAATCCAAAATTCACATTTGAAGTTCAATCAAATCGAATTTCCACTAAAGAAATTTTGTTCATTTAGTATTTCACGTTAAACTACCTTGGTGTTTTCGCGACCAGAAATGCATTTTGAACGATGCGCAAGCTGAATAGAGTTAGTTTGAGAAATATAATGACATTCAGCTACGAATTTCATCTACGTTTCGCCCGAGACAAACTTTCGGTAGGGCGCCTGCCACCGCGCTTTCTCTGCGTTATTTCCGGCAGGAGGTCGCCCTGGTCCGCCCCCGCAGCCCCGGGCGCTTCGAGGGCGCAGACGTGCCCCGGGCGCGTCGCGGCGCCGTTCGTTGGCAGTCGGGTCGCGGGCGCGCCGCCGCCGCCGCCTCCGCGACTGCTGATGGCCCGCCCGGCCGGCAGCAGCTTCCTACTGCGAGCGCCAGGGCCTTGTCGAGGTCCCCGGCCGCCGACCTTTTCCATCACGACCACCGTCGGCCCACTCACCGAGTTGCATGTTGAGCAGCCAGCACTCAAACTCGTGAAGCGCTTCACGTTGCCCAGGCTGACCAGCTGCTGACGACACTGTTTGGGGCACATGGCCGCTTTCCATATAGCAATGAAGAATGTTGATCACAGTGAAAGTTACAGTAAAAATAACAATATAATCAGATATAATCTCGTTGAAATTTATTAATTTTTAGCAAATTCATGAATCAAAAATCTACAGTGTGTTGTGTGTGTGTGTGTATATGAACATTACATAAACAATAATTAAATCAAACTTCATTCTCATGTTAACGGAATTTGCGCATTTTTTCTTCAAAACGATTATAATTGGTATGATAGAGAATTGAAATTAACATAACACACATATTTAAGATGAGGTTTGAAATAAGTTTATTTTTTATCATTTTTATGATTTTAATTAATCCCTCACGTCCAATTCCAATAATTTTTATTCGTTGAAATAAAAATAAATTTCTAATGAATAAAAAAACGCATCCCATTTTTCAAGGAATTTAGCGGGCTTCAATTAAAGAAACTTTATTTCTCTTGTGGTACTCAAATAGAGAAAGGGGAAGCCGAATAATTTATTACATCTTATCTACGTTTCGTCACTCCAAAATAAAAGCAATAATTATTTTAAAAAGTTTCAATGAAGCAAACTTTCATAACATATTATTAATTACTTCTATGATGGCCTTCTCATGTGAAGACAACATATGTGTGCAATATACTATTTTCAAAAAGTTATTTGAATTTATAACCTCATGCTCCATCAAACATGGCTTCAAAGCGATTGTCTTTGGGATCATGCCTATTAATCATTGGTGAATTGCAGATCAAAGATAGCTCTTCAGGGTATGACTACAGGTTTTCTGCGTATAAATCATCTGAGTCTTGGCGGTTTCAGTTAAGGAGAAAGCAACTCAACATAAACAAACCTATAAACACCCCAGTTTTCACTGTTTCGGTCGGTGTTCACAACTTTGGAAAAAATGACTTGAAAATATAAAAAAAAAGTTTTAGCTTTCATTTCGTCTTGAGGTACATTGATTCCCTTTGGTTTCAATTCAAATAATGTCATAATAGTAATCATGTATGTCACATTCTAGGAGATTAATGTGTTTATTACCAAGTGATTCTAATAATTATTTGACTACAGGGTGTTTCCACAGATTATATAATTAATTAGTTAACAATAAATTGAAACAACTTTTGTACCTCTAAAATAAAAACAACTAAAAATAACAAATGTAACATCGAGATCAATCGATCGTTTTTTAATATTTTCTTTCAACTTAACCTTATTAGAAACCAAATATTTTCTACGAACATGATCCCGTTATGTGCTCATCTTTAAGCAAACAGTAAATATTACACCTTGTCCTATCTTGTTGACCCGGCAAGGGTAGTAATGCCCTGTGGTTTTTGACCCGCCTCTACCCCAACCATCGCGTGGGTGGGGCGGGCTGGGCCCCGACGGAAGTTCTGTTTGGGCTCGCGTCGCGCCGCCGCCGGCTGCCCTGGACGGGAACCATCTTGTGCCGAGCGGGTGTCGCGTCGCATCGGCGAAGGGCGCAGGCGATGAAGCCTAGCGGCAGAGGGGGACACTGGCACACGCGTGTGCCGGAGACTACACTCCTTACTGGCTTCAAGCCGGTGGTGTTTTCGGTAGGAAAAGAAAGTAACTGCAATAATCCACTTGCAAGAACATTCATTGTGCGCCATTCATTGTTGGCTTCTACATCCGGGAAATATTATTTCAATAAAATGTAGTGTGAACGAAATGCAATAAATCCACTTAAAATAGATTTCTAAATCGTAGGTACCAATAATATTTCAAATTGAGTAAATATCTATACTTATATAATTTTGATCTTTCTTCTGAAACATATTTTTTTCTTAACTGCCGAATGCATTCACAATCACTAAATTACTGACTTCAGGCAAACATTGAAAACAATGTTTTTTTCTCTTCAGATTATTCAAGAAACTGAATATGAAACGAGGCAATGAAAGATATTTTATTAGCAAACTAATAGAAATTCATTCAAACTGAAAGGGTACAGTTCGTGTTTGGGCGACGTGAAGACTGAAAGGAAGTACGTATATCATTTTACCATACGATTTCCTCCATTGCCAGCCGCACAATGCATTCTGTGGACCAAGCGAGCACTACGAATCAACTCTTCACCCAAGCAGCTGGGCGGCTGGAGGTCATCCCTCAAACGCCAACAAGATCCGGAAAGGCGGCGGTGGCAGGAGGCCTCTTCCCCGGGCTATCTGCTCACGCAGCCAGGCGCAGCGGCAACGCCCTCGGCGCGCCCGCGCACCACCCACGGCGGCGCGACACGGTCGACAACACGGCGTCGCCCAAGTGGCTGCGGCCACGCCACCCCCCAGTCGTCGCCCGCGCCAGGAGGCTTCGCTCCCTCCGCAGCAGCGGTCGCTCTGCCTCCATTGCTGCGACTCCGGCACCCCTCTAGCGCCCCCTCCCCCTGAGCAGATAGCGGTGTGGCGACAGGCCACCGCGCGGGCGCCCCTGCCCGCTGCAGCCGGCGCGCAGACGCCACAAAAAACGAGCGCCCCATCCGCCCGGGTGAGGGTCCATGGAGCGGTGGCGGATCCAAGGAGGAGATTCTCTTCCTCCTTTGGCGATTTTGCTTTATATTTTCCTAACAATTGCCTATAAACTGACCACATCACAATCAATGGGGTATTCCCATTATGATTATATTTTATTTGTAATTTCAAACTAATAATTAAGATATTATTATATCAAATGTTTTCATAGGGAACAGGGTGGAACTGAAATTGACTCCCCTTTGAAATATATTCTGGATCCGCCTCAGCCATAAAAATGAATCGCGATGTGAACGCACGCCGCGCGTCCTGCCTATAGGTTTGGTCTACTGCAGACAGTGTGATTTTTTATTACATGAGAGGACGCAGTTCAGATCTCTTAAGAAATTATTTGATATATTAAAAATTATTTTTAAATAAAATATTCTTTATAAAAATGTGAGGGTTCCGACTTTCGATTTAAATTCTGATGCAATAATAATGGGCGAATCAGTAAATACTCATGGCAGAAATAATTACATAAACTTTGTTGTTTCTAATGTATTTTTTGAAATAAATTTCCTCGGTCGGAAAATGAAGTTATTATCCTAAAGTGACCTATATCAGCTGCTACACGTTGACTCATTTTCAGAAATCCCAGTCTATAAACAGTGAGATATTTCACGTGCTACGTGCGCTGCTGAAATGAGATATCATTCAGCCTTCTACAATTGTGAAGAATGTTAAATGCAAATTGTTTTTAATTTTCTTTACATGGGAAAACATTAAATAAATTCAGTCTTTTAAATAAAATGCTCTTATATAATATAGAAGATATAGTCTTATTATATTCGTAAATCAAATACTGAACATAAGTTAAATCAGTAAATAATATTTAAAGTAATTTAACTATCATTTTTTACGAAAGCTAGATGGAAATGGTGCACTTTAATGCTTCTCACTGAATGTCAGTTTACATTCGTACTCCTCTGCAAAGAATATCACCACCCATACAACTGAAAAAAAACTTTATAGAAACTACGGTCTATGATCAGACTACTCCTTGAAAAACAATGCAATTCACAATGTTAATTCACTAACGTTGTTTGGATACGTTTGAAATGAAGATCGGAACAGGCGTTGACTCTGCCGTTTTTGTTGCTCATAATCAAAATCAACTTCACAAAGAAGAAAATTCCCAGGAAAGGAAAGTTCGCGCGTCCACTGAAGGTCCTCGCGTCCCGGTTCCACCGCAGCTCCGCTGACAGTGACGCATGGCTCCACCGGCCTGGGGCCACTCGCTCGATTCCCGGCGACACCCTTCCTCCTGCCCCCCCCCCCCTCGCTTGCCCCCCCCCTCGCAGCTCCGTCCTGCACTGCTCCTCCGTCGCTCCCAACGGGACGTCCGCCAACATTTTTCCAGGCCGCCCCAACACTGCGGCAGCAGCAGCAGCAGCCGGTTCGCCCCGTTACGCGACATTCATTTATCAACATCCCGTTCTCGGATTGCGCCCTGGGACTTCCCAGAGCTGGAACCTTCAAGTTCTGGTCGCAGGGAGCCAAACGGGCATTCCGATCCCGACAGCGGTGCTAATGTTCGCTCGTACCAAGCAAGGTCCTGCAATTACGAGGATTTGTTTTATTATTACTTGAAACGAAACTGCTAGACAAATTGACTAGTATGTTAAAAAGTGAAATTAAAATATTCAGAAGATAGAAATGTTTAAACAATTATTGAATGGAAAAAATTTTCAAGATAAATAAAATAAGAAAAATGTTAATAAATACTTGAAAATATAAATTATACGTGGCATTTTCTAAAACAAATATTGTTAATGTTAATGTATTTTTTAAAAACTAGAATCATTTTCGGTGAATTTACTCTTTATTTTAATGAAAATATCTCAGTTTGTTCAACTTAACAAATTTCAATCTTTTTAGAAGTTAATTCAACCCAAAAATAATGCAAAAATAGGAACATAATGTAGTGATACTATAAGCGAACTACCATAATATCAGATGACATAGTAGAAAGAGACACCTTCAGACACAACGTTGACAAGTGGGAAGTTGCACCGGAGCAACCAAAACAAAAACAATACAGACCAAAGTGGCCTGATGAACGTAAGCAAGCTTTTTCGGAAAGAATGAGAGCCTATTGGAGAAATAAGAACAGAAAGAAAAATTGAGTCTCTTGCTTAGTGTCTTCCATCTATGGGGAGAATTCGCTTATAATAATAATAATAATAATAATAATAATAATAATAATAATGTAGGAACAATTGTCATTGATATGTCTGACATTTAGTGTTGAAGGTCATCAGAGAAAATAAACAAAGATCTTGTTCGTGAGTTGCTCATCGGAGCCTACGAGCGAGCCTAGCCACAACAACGTCACTGGCAGATGAATTTACCCCATGCAGTGCAGAGAAGTGCACAAATCAAGCATTATTAACATTATGGAGATCATAATTTTTATTTGACGATGGAGGTATAGTGAGATAAAACTGAAGAGCATGAGTATATATTACTGAAGTCCACTCTATTAAGAAATCAAATATTAAACATTTATTAATTTAAATATTAAACGGGTCAAAGTTATCAAATATTAGACATTCCAACTAACAAGAAAATTTAAAGACATAAATAAAACGAAGATGGTTTAAAAACAATTAACGTCGATGACCCGGGAAAACAAAATAAGGGCCGGGCGCGTGATCGGCGGCGGCTGATTCGCTCCTCGGGGCGGCGTCCAGCTGATGTCCCGGATTCCTGCGAAGGCCGGCCGCCGAACCCGCGCGTATTGATTTAAGACGAGGCTGCGTGCCGAAACCCGTCGCCCCTAAATTACCCGAGCGGGCGGGCGAGCGCGCGGCGGGCGGGCAGACGGTTGGGTGGCGGGCGAGCCGGCGGGCGGGCGAGCGGGCGGCGCCGCCGTCGTCGCCGAGCGATGAATATTCAGCCCACGCGGCGACCGACTGCGCTGTCTCGCGGGCGGCGGGCAGAGGGCGGTGGGTGGTAGGCGGAGGGCTGAGAAAGAGCAAAAGGCAGCGGCAGGTGGAAGAGGTGGGACTTCCAAGGAAGTTCAAGTGAATTCGGCGGAGTGCAAGGGCACGGTGGTATACCGACTCATGTTAAGGGCACAGTGAACATGCAAAGTATATTTTTAAACAACAGAAAGCTGATATCAAGAGGATGAAATATTCCGTAAGTAAGAGTAGGCAGGTTGGCAAAATGGAAAGAATGTCAGTATTGAAGGAACAGAATGGTTGTTGGTTAATAATAACCAAGAATTAATTAATGTAGAATATGAATGTGATAATCGTAACGACTGATCGAATTGTTTTCAGAATAGTGATAAACAAATGACGGAGGGTCAGACAGATGCTCAAGTTTGTATGGATTACGGGCATATTTTAGCGCCATGACTGGATTGGCTAAATAACAGTTAAGCGGACATGAGTATGGGCAGTTTCCAGAGACAGGTTTTGATTGGTTAAGTAATAGTTAAGAGGACATGCTTATGTAATACATGTGAATGTAAGAGTACAAGTGAGCGGGTGGTAGACTAAGTCTTGTGGTGTCTTGTTGTCGTTGAAAAGGAAAATATGGAATGATTTGATGAATGACTCATGTTAGTCGTATGAATTAGTTAGAATGTCTCATGTTGGACGTATATATAATTGAACTTGATGCGTTTCAGAAACCAGATAGCCTGGTGCGAGTCTACGTGCGCTCTGAGCGACTAACCTTCATCATTCAGTTCACTGCAAAAAAAATGTTGGAAGGACCTTTTATAGCGGACTTCGCTTTGCACAAAGCACAGTCATGTAAAATACTGTGTTTAAAATACTGCTCTAAGTTCGACTTCTGAAAGTGGTATACTATCTTACTGTAATTGAGTGAATTATTAGTTAAGCGTATTTGAAATGTCTGACGCAATGATTATTGATTTTTCCTCTTCAGCGATTTGATAAATATGAATTAAGAAAGAGAGGTTTTTCATTTTACAATTTTCTGCTTGAGGTTTAAATGATCACTTATATAAACGTAGATTCAATATTCTTGAATAATATTCATGAAATATCAATATGACTAAAGGAGGAGCAGAATTATTACAACAATTTAACTTTATTAATAAGAATTAGTAATGTAAAATTTTCACATTAATAAACTCAAGTACCAGATTAATAGTCAGAGTGAAAATAACTGTCTGAAAGTTATTTGGTAAAAAAATTATTTTAATCCTGTATTTAAGGAAAATGAAGTTAATACAAACAAAGAAATGACATTTGTACCTAAGTTTTGTTATGTCATTATTCTGAACATATGTACCCTCATTTCGTACAACGTTTCGACAATTTACTATATTGTCATTTTCAATCACTGAAACAAAACCAAATAAACTACAATTGTAAAGAAAAATTATAAAAAGAGAAAGATTGTTAAGAGCTAATAACTAAACTTATATATCAAAAGAGATTAAAAATTATAAAATAGCTTGTTCACCTAATGAACGAAAGTCTTACACTGAATGTTACGTAGGAAGACAACATTGAATTAAAAAGAGAGACCAGACAAGAGGAATACCCATATAAAAATATAAAGATTTGATGGTGAATTTTTCAAAACACATTATTTAAGTGAAAGAGATAAAAACATTTGCTCAAAATTATTTTTTTCTTTTGTTTCGTTTCAGTAATTAAAAATGACAATATAGTAAATTGTCGAAACGTTGTACGAGATACGGCAAAAATGTACAGATTATTATCATAAAACTGAGTTATAAATGGCATTTCTTTATTTACAATAGTATTACTGTCTTAATGTTATGTAAAGACATTTTTACAAGATTTAATTCCCTGTGAAGTTTCAACAATCATAGTACATGTTCAGAAGAAATATTTTTTATTCAAATTACAATCAATAATTATTAAACAGTTAACTAACTCTCAAGACGCATAAATGTATAGTAATTACGTCACGTCTTACTAAAGTACATACGGTACGAATGCAAAAGCACACTTTCGCCGGGTCACAAAGGTCGCAGCAAGTGTTGCGAACAGTGTGACTCAGTTGATATCAGTGTCTCGATGACTGAAAACTGCCGTACGCGGGCATGTGCCTATCTCCCGCGGCGCATTAAGGCCGTCTTGCGAGGAACGCGATCGGTTTCGTAGGCCGCTCGGAATCAGCTGGGCCACCCGACGCCGCGCAGGCGAAGAGCCCGATCGTGTTGCGAGCTATCGGGCGATCTGGAGCCCTCTCCGTAACGGGAACCGCTGCCCTCCCGCGCGCCCGCGCTTCCCACCCACCCCCCTCTATAGCTGGGAGGGCGGGGGAGGGGCGCGTCCCCCATCCTCTAATAATAGCCGCTTATTATATGCTGATGGGTTGGCGGCGACCGCCTCCACCGTTGCCGCTGCCTCCGCGACGGCGGAGGAACCAGTTTCAACTTCCAGGAGTAATGGCGATCGGCGCAACTGTGTTGTTATCTGCCCGTTCGACTCTGCTATTTAAACGGGTTATGTAAGCTCCTTGGAGAATGTGTGTTAGTAGTGTGCGGCGAAGGTGGAGGCGGAGGCGAAGGCGGGGGCGGTAGGGGCGGCGGCGGCGGCGGCCTTGAGTTTGAATCCCAGGGAAAGAGAGGAAAGGCCACTTAGGCGCTTCGATGCAAAAGACGAGGCACCGTGGCACTGTGACGCACCCTTCTGTGAACGGATGGTCGACGCTTGGCGGTGTGACGGCATGCCTCGTCAGTGGACGGACGCCAGGGGTGGGTAAGCACAGGTGACAGCTAACGCCGATATGGAAGTAACCAATTACTCCGCCAAGGAGAACTAGCCAAAGACTGAGGCAATTTATTTCTGAGGAAGATCATAAACACGTGTACTGGAAGACTTCAGGGAAGGAAAATACAAACAGCCTTGCGCTAGACAAATGTACTTGTACTGGCAGAAAGAAGACATCAGTTTCTAAGTTTAAGAACAAAAGGGAAAAACATAGGTGATTGTGTAATGTTAACTTCGTTCGTTCCCCCATAGAATTACATTGAGAATAAAAGGGAAAGATGGTTCATTTATTCAAGTATATTTTGATTTACTGATTAAAATTTGTGGGTATAAGTCAATGTTTTAAAAAGCTGTCTTCTACTGCATTTGATAGCAGTCTTTGACTAGAGCTTAAATCAAATATTGAAGTTTGAAAACTAAAGTTACATTATGAACGGAAAGTGTCAAACAGTGACAGAAAAATTAATATTCTTTTCTTTGCAATAGGAGTAATGCAGCATTCAAAATTCCCCACGACTAATAATGTAAACTTAAAAGGAACAAGAGTGGCAATATAATAAATTACTCAACATACCAAAGGTAATTTGACTTCGGATTTTCCCGCAAGGTTTGTGCACCCTTCTTTATCCTGCTTGCAGAGCTCCGTAACAAGCTGTCTGAATTCGAATCTCGGAGAGCGCGGCGCAGCAGACGCCTGTCGACCAAGCAATTATCGATCAATCGCATCTCGCAGCCGACAACCGCCAGATGGCGTCCCGCTTGCTGTCTATTCCTTCGACTCCCAGTCCAATTACGAAAGCTTTGGTGAGGCTTGGCACGACATACTACATACGTGATCGCCCTCATATGAAATGAAATCACTCTCATGTGAAATGGAATATTTTCGTCGCATACAGTATGTAGTTTTAATTAAAATAGGTAATTTTTTTTAAGTTGAATAATTTGGCAGTATGAGTATTACATGAAAGAACTTTTAAAAAAGTTCTAGTGAGACACAAAAATATCTCTACTTATTTAGTTAGCGCCCGCTACATTTCAGGTTTTCCGTTAATTAAGAAAACAATTAAATAAAGAATATTCCTTGAGTATTACACATTAATACAATGCAAAGTATATAAAGAGAAAAAATAGAAAAAGTTAAAAATGTAAATTTCTACTAGTAATAGTGAAAATGAACAGTTACGCGGGACGTTGCGAACTGAAATGAAAATACAAAAATCTGTTTTTAATTTATTTAGAAACTAATTACGAATTGTATTCCGCAAACTCCAATTGTAGGTTACTGACTGCTACATTCAGGAAACTTCGACGAACATTACTCTGGTATATTCGATTTACTCGTATTTCTTTCAATTCATCCTTCTTATGCTACGTCGGTTGACAGTGAAGAAATTCCGGAAAATAAACAAGGGGCGACGAGAAACTGCAAGAGAAAGTAATTCTTGTACTCACAACTAGACTTGCGACCCAAAGACTCCGCACCGCTACACGTGCGCCGAGATATGGAACACAATGGAGATACAACACGACCTCCCGCTTCGAGCGAAATCAATTAGGGAGACCTGCGCGGCGTTGCGAAAGGCCGCGTCAGGGCTGTGACAAGCGCCTGGGCACGCCGGCCTGTCGCGCCGCTGGCCTTGCATTCGTATTCTGCCGGAGCGGGCGGCGCGGCGCGGCACGGGCAAAGAACGGACACGGCTTCCTCGGAGGCGCACTTTCTAAACGCGCGCGGTCGACGTGCACGTACGAGGGCGGGGCGCGCGAAGAAATCGGCGGGGGTCTCTGGCTGCGACCCGCTCGCCCACACAGGTACGTGAAGAGGCGCTTAGGGGGATCCTTACCAGGGCGACGACAATTCGGGCGAATATACCCGCTTATTCTTATTATCAGTGAGGCAGAGACAATCTTTGTTTTAGGTCATCTCTACATTCTACTACAATTCTCAAATTTATTACCGGCGGAAAAATGCACACGTTATTACCAAGGTTTTGTGGAATTCTTTATGTTGATTCTTCGAATTTTTTCCCTGAAAAAATCATTGCTTTTATTTATTTTATTGCAAATTGATATAAAAACTAAATGTTATTGGAAGTGATTGCATGTAGTGCTCATAATTATTTTTTAAGTAACATAAATAACGTTGTCACTGGGGGAGGGGGCATGGAGACCATCCCCCCCCCCCCACAGACCTAGAGTTTTTGTGTACCTTCCTTTATTTGGCAAAGTTGATTAAAATATTTATTTATATTTGAGTTATGTAATTATTTAAATAATAATATTGTATAGTATCATGTCATGTAAATAAATAACATACAATATAATAACAAATATGTTTATTGTTTCACAAAAAACTACGATGCCCACCCCCCCAAATGATCGGCTGGATCCGCCCCTGAGCGTTGTGTGATAAATTGCGATGCATACGGAATTATAGGCGATAGTTTAACGTTCTCGTATCTTTCAACTTTTCCGCTTCGTTTGTTAGAAACCCGTACAGGAATGCATAATTCACTGCTATACACTTGTTTTTCCACTTGCACAAAAACAAGTACAGAATATAGTTGCGTATGCCATCAATCGTCAGGGCAATTATCTTGTCCATGAAAACCAGGAGTTTTATTTATCCGCAATGAAACTAATTACTGATTAATTCGTCACTCTTACTCTTGGAGAAGGCAAGATTGCTAATGGTCTGTCATGTTTAGAACGATACAGAAAACGAACCTGTGTGCAGCGTCCAAGAAAAGAAACATATCCGTAATGATAATGTTTTATCACTGACACCACTTGGACATATCTATTTACATACAATTCTCCATCATAAATCAGATAATGAAATGCATTCAGATCAGTGTTGTAGAAATTCATATATGCTTAATAAAGCATACCTTTGGATTTCACCCTATCACGAAAACAAATAATATCGTACTACTTTTCCATGATAACCTGTAAACTAACATTTATAATTTTTAATGTACTATTTTCTATCTTTTTACTGAATATCATATTCTTGTAGTTGAGTATATTCTTGAGTTTAAAATTAAACGTACACAGGGCTCATACAGAATATTTTAAACATTGTTGATGTTGTTGTTTTTATTATTATTATTATTATTCCTCTATATCACGACTAAAGATGGTATGTGTCGGCTGAATATAAAATGTACTCCAGGTTGCAACCAGCTACCTAAGGAGCAGATCTAGGGACTGTCGATGCCTCTACAATACTTTGCGCAACATGTGGGCTGTTCCAAAGTAAGCGATTTCTTACACTTCCCAGTCTTTTGAATTACCTGGGAGTTATGACAAATTCTTACACAAATTTTGCGGAACAAATCCCAGAGCTCCGATAACTATCGGGACGACCTGTGCTTTTACGTCCACATTCGCGCTGATCTCGATTTCCAAACTCTTGAATTTAAGACGTTTCTCTGCCTCCTTAGTAACGACGTTTTGATCGCAAGGTACAGCAACATCGACAAATATTATTTTTATTATTATTATTATTATTATTATTATTATTATTGTTGTTGTTGTTGTTGTTGTTGTTGTTGTTAGATATTGAGTACCCTCTGTGCCGAGACTTCCTAAGCATGAATACAGTACTGGGCTAGGTCAACTTCCTCCTTCTATTCCTCCTCCTCCTCTTCTTCTTCTTCTTCTTCTTCTTTTATTCCTTTTCTCCTCGAGTTTCAGATATTATTAATGTTGCATGTCTTTTGCTACTACAAATCACTAACTACTACAGACGCATGAAACGAATAAATGCCAAGCTGGTTGTCTAACAAAACAGTTCACAGATGAAAACAATACGCGATGCACAGCAAAATTTATAACCCGACATCATCATATCATCATCATCATCATCATTATTATTATTATTATTATTATTATTTTATTATTATTATTATTGTTGTTATATAAGGTTATCACGCCTTACGGAAACTGATGGCCTATTGTACTTGGTTTCAGCAGCAGCTGTCTCGGCGAGGCGCAGGTCGGAGCGAATCCGCAGAACGCGCGCTCGCGCTCTCGTCCAGGCAGCGCACGTTCGCGAGCGGAAGCTGACTGACGCTGTCACTCAAGCGCGCGAGCGCGCGTTTCCTTATCTCCAGGCAGCTGCTGCAGCAGCAGCGCGGAGCAGGGCCGTAACCGCGGGCCGCGACCAGCTCGACCAGATCACCGCGCCGCGCTACGCCGCGCCGCGCCGGCCGGGGAAGCAGCTCGGCCGCCTGCCTACCACTCGCCGTCCCGTGGCAATTCCTCATTGTTACATCGAGAGCCACATATCGAAGATGTGTGAGGAGTGTCTGTTCAAATGGAGTTATTTCTATCATAACACTTTTTCAGAAAACGAACAATGGGGGTAATTAAATGTTAACAACTATCCCCTTTTGAACAAAATCATGAACTATGGAGAGTATTTAACCGAAAAAAATACATCTGAATGTTCACTTTCGATAGTATCCAATGAAATCCGCAACTGCATGAGGAACACAAACTATGTTTACTTTTCTAGTAGAAAACGACTTCCCGATTGCCATATACGCCACTTTCAATCCCGAAAGTATTCCCAATGCCGCTCTTATGAAAGCTAATTTCATTCAATTATCACTACACCTTTTATGTTTATTACTTTTGATTGCTTCATGTTTACGAACAACCTACACACGATTTCAGACGAAAAACAAATTCAAGTGTTAAAAAATAATTTTCCTAACGAATATAATGATTCTCAATTGATATTGATAAAATCAATCATTATAATTAATTAATGACATATTAGTACCATATAAATATTTAAATATAGAATTAACACAATTCCGCAGTAATTCGATATTATATTTAACATTTTGCACGTTTTCTTAATGCAGTTTTGTCGATGTATACCGTTCATTAATATTTTTATTTTTTTACTTATATGTTATTGCTTGTTATTGCTTTCGGTACGGAGCTCGATATATACATGCATAACTTACTAGAAGCGAGATAATCGTGATTTCGAGCGAAATAAGAAAAGGTTGAATGATGTCACATGTTCTCTTATTGAAGGAATTATGAAAGGATATTAATGGAGGAAAATATGAAAATACTAACCGAGTCAAGTCAGCAACTAGTTGATTAGTAAATCTAAATCATTAAAATTAGGCAAAAAAATAAAATACTGCAAGTACCACGGACGTTAACTGGTTCTGATAATCTTGGGAGACAAAAAGCCCCCAGACCAATTCGTATTCTGCCGGGGGCTTTTTGCCGCTGCTTGATCATTAGAATCCTTATAATGCCTTTGGTGCCTAATTAACTATTCTTTAATATCGCATCTTTAATACATCGTCATATTTTTTACTTTTTGCAATATTTGTAAAAATAATAAGAAGAATATAATCCCGCATTGTCTGAAACTAGGCCAGACACATTAGATATTCTAAGACACGTACTATATCAAATATCGAACCGAATAATGAACTTTCAAAAAGAGGATGATCTACAATTAATACAGTGAATAAAAATTACTTTGAACAGATTTATTGGTTGCAAATGCACGTTAATATAACCACATCAATTTTAACAGGCTAAGCCCTTGAGTAACTCGACAACACTGCACGTTATTCTTCGGAATACATTTCCAAACACGCAGTCCGTGTTCCTTTCTTCGGTGATCAAGCGTAATGGCTTTGCCCGGAGAAGTGAAAAACTACCTCCGAAAACAACCAGCAACGAAGTTCGACGAGAGACCAGATCACGATAAAGTTCTTTTGTTTCTCAGTGGCGACCTTCCAGTTTTTGTGGTGCGCAACCACGGAAACCAAATTTTCCCCGTAATATCGGCTTCGCAGAGTGGAAAGACGTGAACTGCGCTCCCGTTTTGACAAACGGAAAAGAAAGAGTGATGGTTGAAGAAGTTTCAATGACTTTTGTCTGGTAAACAGAAATTTTGCAATGAGCATTGTGGGAATAAAGATGTAATGAGTAGGGGGTACCAACAGCAATCGGTGTATGCAGGGCAAGGTGGCGAGCGAGCGCAACACCAGGGGTGCGAGAGGGATAGCGCTAGGGTGGGAAACGATGGCGGCGGAAGCGGTAGAAATGGCGGTGGCCGGGGGTCGGTCGTCGCGTGCGGCGCCGAGTCGCCGGGGGCGGTGGCTCCGTGGGGGCGGGCCGAGGGCGGCGCGGGAGCGCGAGCGGGGGCGGATATTTTTAGCCCGCGCGTCAACTTTCGCTCCCGCGGCCGCCTCCGCGGCGCCGGCGTTCCCGTGGCTGCGTGGCCGCAGGCTGCCGTGCTCGGAACACGAAAGTTCACTCCCCTACAGGATCAAGCTTTGGGGGATAAAACCAATATCAAGGTTATTATAATATTTTAATTTGTATGGTTTTGTTTTGGGTTTATACAGTCCGTTTGACATTGAATTCAGACTCAAATATTTCAAGTATGTTTTAAAGTACTGTGTGACATTTGTGTGCGTTGTATGAACGTAACTACGAGTACAATACTTCTGTACACAGAAATGTTATTACGAAAACATAAAAGGTCTTATTATTTAAATAAGCAATTATCGATTCGTGACGAGTAATTCGCATTAAATGTATTCAGATTTACAAACAAATATTGTTGGATTATACCGTGTCAAATACGAGAACGTCGTAGAAAGAGAGTTGACATTTCAAATCTTATAATTGGAGAGTGACACTAATATTAAAACTTTTGATGAACATTTACAGATAACTCTTTTTTGGGCTTGCATCAGAGCAACGTGTCGCCATGAAGGAGCGGCGTCGCCGTCTTCCTGCCTTCCCCCTGGCAGCGCCGCTCGCCAGTGCATCGGACGCCGCTTCGGCGCCGACGTGCCGGAAGCGCCCAGCGACCACCCTTCCGGTGACGTCAAGGCCCTGCCGCGCTCTCCGACGGCCCCCGCCCCAACGCGGCAGATGGCGCGGGCCGTATATTTCTTGCGTCCGCCACCGCCTACGCCGCGCCCGCCGCTCGCAGCCCGTCGCCGCCTCCAGCTCGGCTTCTTCCCCCGGCGGGCCCCGCCCCGCCCCCGCCCTAATTGCGATGGCGTTGATAGCGCAAGGCGATGCAAGGCGGAGGCGGCGGGAGGGGTGACGGGGAAGGAGGTGCGGCGAGGTATGGTGGTGGCTGGCACAGGAATGCACACGACCAGTCTGCTCGAGTTCCAGGGTTGATACTAGTGGTGGTAAGATATTGATTGGAGAAAATAGCATTAATGGTTTGAAAATAACAAAACCGTTCAGAAGTCGTTTATAATGGCCTAAACAGTTTATATAATACCTTTAACAATGAGTCACAAAAATGAAAATTGAAAGAGTTAAATGAATACATTTGAGTTTACTGGGAATGTGCAATCAGTTTTTGTCTATTATATACCTCTGCTGAAAGCTCGTTGAATTATTTTAATAATATTCGTCACACAGACTGACGTTAAAGTATTTTACTATCCTACCAATGATTGTGGCATTAGTCGAAGTTGTAGTCAGTAGCGGCGGTGTCTGGGGGGGGGGGTTGATGCGCTTTCGGCACAGCTGACTCCTCGCTAGCCGAGTGTTGGGAGCTCCGCCCTCACCAGGCTGCAGCCCTCCGGGTCCTGCGATCGTATCTCGGCGGCAGTCGGACTGCCGCCAGCACCCCGCGGCGGAGTGCAGCGCCGGGCAACCCTGGCGGGCCCGCACCGTTCTGTAAGGACCCGCGTGATGCATGGCCGCGTCCGGACCTGGGATGACCCGTTCTACACGAGTTTGAACGTTTCTCCGCCGGGCGGGCAAATAAATCGTGGGTGGTCGTGCCGCAAGACTCGTTTATGGCCGTTAACACATGGCACCGAACCATGCATAATCGGTCCATCGAAACACTGGAAATAACAGGAAGTTCATTTTCCCTTGTCGGCAAGGTATGAAGTCAGAAGGCAAGAAAAGAACAGTGGCTGTTAGAATACTACCCGCGTGCACGAGTCAAAAGACACGTGCTGAAATCATTCACGCTCATCCTACAATATGGTCAAGTTGGGATTACTGAACGACAACGAGCGACATGCAGTGCTGACGTCATGTGTTTTAAAATATTTCTCTTCTTACGTCGCCACCGCAGTCTTGCACGAACTTATAGACGTCGCAACTACGACTGCAATTTCGACCCCGGAACCACTTATATAGGCCTAAATATCCTTACCAATCTAAACGTGAAGTATTAAAAGTTGTTCGTAAAGAACGTCTTAAATTAGTTGAGTCCAAAAGAAACATCGGTTGTTAAGAGAAGAATGATGTTATTTTAGATAACCAAATAAGTACATTACCATACATGGAACCATCAAGCAACTATGCTAAAACGCAATATGGGCCATATTTTCGAGTAAAACGCTACCTGTGAATTTCATTAATGTATCCATTAAAGCTACTCATATGCCTCATATACTTCTAAACACTTCATAAACTTACTTTATTAGTTAGCTCATTAGCAATGTTAAATGTACCCTAGTACTACCACGGATGTTCATCCCATATGTCTTATAATATTGGTCCAATTAGAGCGTGCGTTATCGACGTAGGCATGTGGCAGCAAATTAACACCTCCTTTACTCGACAACCTTTCCCTACGAAAATTACAACTAAATTGCCGAAATTCAAAACCAGTTACCAAGGATCTTATTTTCTCTGGTAAGTTGGCTTCTAGCCAAGCATGGAAGTTTTCGCGGCACAAACGAGCAACTCTCTTCTCCTCAGTGGCGGTGAAACCACTAGGTTTCGTTCGAAAGCTCCCGTGTGAACACGCGTGTGCTCTAGCGTGTGGCGGACGCGAGGGCGGGGTGGACGGGAAGGGTGGGGCGAGAGGGCAGCGGCGATGACGGGGATAGCAGGGTGGGTTGGGATGGCAGCGAGGGCCGGACGGCGGGAAGGGAGGGCGAGGGCAGCGAGGGCGGCGAGGGCGGGACGGCGGGAAGGGAGGGCGAGGGCGGTGAGGGCGGCGACGGCGGCGAGGGCAGCGAGGGCGGCGAGGGCGGCGAGGGCGGCGAGGGCGGCGAGGGCGGCGAGGGCGGCGAGGGCGGCGAGAGCTGGACGGCGGGAAGGGAGGGCGTGGGCGGCGAGGGAGGCGAGGGCTGGACAGCGGGAAGGGAGGGCGAGGGCGGCGAGGGGGCGAGGGCGGGAAGGGTGGGCGAGGGTGGCGCGGGCCAGCCACGCCGAACGGCCGGGAGCCGGACGGCCCGCGGCGGATGTCCTTCCCCACGCCACAGTTCCTCCCCCTACGCCACCCTCGCCACGGTCTGGGGGCGGGGCGCGGGGGTTGGCGCGCCGCCAGCGCAGCTATCTCGTCGCCCCCGCGCCGCCCCCGTCACAATGGACGCGAGGGTGCAGCCCGCGGCGAGGGCGGCCCGAGGGGCGGGAGCCATGGGGGTAACGTCGCCGGAGGGTATGGGGAGGTGGTCGTGAGGGGGCAGCGATAGCGGGCACGTCCGGGGTAGGGTGATAGTATATGTGAGGTCAATGGTAATAGTGGTAGTTTCATATTCCCAAGGACTATTTGGTTACAATGATGAGCAGAATGAAAGTGGGATAAGAGTACTTTTGAAACATTAATATTGGAGGGGTGGCGCCAATCAAGGAGAATGCGGGAGGTGTTGACAGCAGGGAATGCATATGACTGCACGGATATGGAGGAATGGTGACGGAAGTGTCAAGCTGCGAAAACACTAACTGAAGCGTGAAGTAAATTCTCAGTGATGACAACCGTTGTGACAATGATGACCACTACAACAGAGCATGTCAGTACTAACCGCGACAACACTGGCAACAGCGGCTGTGACATAGGGACCATTGTCGTCAGTGGCAGGCGCGGGGGTGCGCTGCGCCGGATAGCAGGGACATGTGCGTGGTATGGCGCACCGCTGCGGGTATGCCTGCTATGAGCGCATATCCCGTCCGTCCGTCCGTCGGGCGGCGGCGGGGCGGCGCCCTCCACGTATGCGGCCCCTCAGGCGCGCAGTGGCGGCGGCGGCGGCGACGGCAGCCGAGGAAGCGAGCGGGGCGAGGGCGGACGCGGGGGCGGCGCGGGGATTTATGCGCTACGTAATGGACCGGATTCCGCACGATTTCGAGGCGCTCGCGAAAAACGCGGCGAAATTGTTTGATTTGGCCGAGTCCCGCTACAGAGCTCCACGCGCGCCGCCGCCGCCGCCACCGCCGTCGTTGGCGACGCGGACTCGCAGAAACTGGGACGGATATGACACAGATTCCCGAGGGTCAGAACAACGTTCTTTATGTGCCAGCACGTGCAACTTGATAAAACGTTCTAGGGCAGTAGAAACGTGAGTTCAAAGAATAACTCGATGTTTGGAAGGAGATTTCGAGGCTGACAAAACCGTGTAAAATGAAATGTGCATAGAAAAGAGTGTAGTTTACCAAGTGTGTAGTTAAATACTCAATAGAGAAAACGTCTGTAGTTAAATATTCAGTAGAAAGAAGTGGGCTTATACAAATTTCGTAAATATTTGCCTAAATATGCGTCATTCAAAATAGTTCAATGCAATGTTTATTTCACTTAATATTGCTTCACCAAATTGTTATTGTTGATGTTTGACAAAATTTGATATATTTAAATATTATATAGCAATGCACAAAGGATGCGATATGTTTGAATAAGGTAATATCTGGTGGAAGAAGGGGACGTGAGCATATAAGAAAAGACATGTAATCTCACAAGTCCCCACATGAAACAAAATTGAGTAAGAAAATAAAACTTGTCGTCTTATCAAACAGGAGACCACTTTTTGTAGATAGAAAATTAGAGCAAATAAGAAAAGACATGAAATCTCACAAGTCCCAACATGAAACAAAATTGAGTAAGAAAGTAAAACTTGTCGTCTTATCAAATAGGAGACCACTTTTTGTAGATAGCTTCAAGGGTTAAAAAATGTCTTAGTCAATTTTACTTTCTCTTGTAGGTAGTGTAGAGAAAGTTGCGTAATAAAAAAATAGATGTGGAGAACTCCTTATTAGTGTCGATGTACACAAAATTACCGATTGAATGAAGTGGTCTGATCTTATTTCTACGAAGAATTGCTGAGAAAGAGACATCATATTTTTTTACTTCGCTAATGGCAAGGAGAGGTATACTCATAATTTATTTCATGTCCCAGACTATAAACTATTTAATCTGTTGTAGGATGACTTTAACCACAAAATATTTCCTTTCATTTGGAAACAATAACCAAAAAGTGTTAGGTGTCAGTGAAATAGTATCAGCTGGTAATTATGTAGGGAATACTAGAAGTTATTCTGAACGCGTTGTTTCTAACTAAAAATATAATATTGTGAGCAAAGCTTTTATTCTATTTTGTTTACAAGAAAACATGCTAGAACTATTTTTAGTGAAATAAAAAACACCAGCTTAAAGTCATACGTAAAAATATACCTGGTAAAACCTATGCATTTTAGTGGCTGTAGGTCATTATGATGAAGTGACAACAATGTGAAATATAAGTTAATGAAGTGAGGTGCCAATTAGAATATTGATAAAAACCGATAAAACAGAAAAAAAATCATTATTTCAGCAATTAAAATAATTTATTTTCAAACCCTAACATTTGATAGAGGATGACAAATTTTCTCTCAATGTTATTTATAGTGAGTCAGCGAATTATTTCCGCGTGCCGGCCAAACTGTATCACTGACGTCATGAGATATTATAGACGCGTGGCACTCTCAAACCTAGCCCGTCAGAGCATTGGGCGTCATGGTTAGCGCTTTCTGCGAGATACTTTTCATGATGAGCAAATGTTAACTTTGTTGTTACAATATAATTCCTATTTTTGGCCTGAAAATTTCAAACTAATATAATTCGATCATGCGATAAGCTGTGACCGTTAATTTTTAAAATTAAGATTTATATATTTCTTCGCGTGCTGTTTTTGGCTGTGAATTAAAAATATACTTTGAATAACATATTTTCCCGATAAAAAATAGTGGCATGTATTACATAATATTTTTAAAGCTTCTATGATTATTATTAATCACGAAAAATTTATTTTCTGTATTCATAAGTCTCGTAGTAAACACATATTGGGTGGGCTTTGGAGGAATCCAAGACAGTGTGTTTGACCTAAAAATGCTGTCCCGTTAGATCGCCAACACTGGACGGCAGAAAGCGCAGCGGGCCGGAAACACTCAACGCAGCGGATAAAGACCCAGAGCCCTCGGTCATAAACGGGCCGGCGCGGTGGGCGCGGCGGGCGGGGGCGAGGGCGGAGGCGTCGGGTTTTTTAGACAAAACCTCGACCTTGGGCGGTCGAGGACGCGGTGGCGACGGCCCGCGTTTCGGCACAGAACAACCATAAAAGCGACTTTTTTACAAACAGTGTCGCCCCTCCGCCGAGCCCAAACATTTTGACATGCCGCGGCGGGCAGCCCCTCACCCACCCTCGTTGCAAGCCCCGGCGTCGTAAAGCCCTGGCGACTGCTTGCGGCTCGGGGTTATTTTTCCGGACAAAACCTTCGCTCGAGTCCTTTCAGAGGCGACCCAAGGTGTGCGCGCGACTGCAGTTTCGGTTTGGACTCGTTCCGTGTAGTTGTGCCGCAATGCCGTTGCGTGATTTTGTGCAGGTGAGCGTGTGTTGCGTTATGAACATGTGTAGCGGGAATCTGAAAGCTAGGAGTGATGGAAAATTATCGTGGCGTGTGACTGTACAGCTGAAGAATGAGATGAATGAGCTGAAGAAATGGGCTATACAGCTTAAGAATGGGATGAATGGGCTGAAGAATGGGCTATCAGAGGGTAAGCATGTTTTTTCGCATATACTTTCTATCGAATTATACACAACCTTTTTATTCCTGTTAAAGAAACGGCTATGCTGCCGTGTCAGCATAGATAAAATGTTTTATGTCTGAGCACTCAGAACCGCTCGTAAATAAATCAATTATTTGAGGCAGGCTCTCGTACCGAGATCAAGTGTCTTCGAAACATGGCTTAATATTCCTGCCGTGAAGCTGTCAAATGTTTATTCTGTGGGGAGGAAAAAATTGTACGTAAAATATTTGGGAAATTTTAAGTCTAATTATTTTTTCTGGATCATTTTTTCTACTGTTTTTCTTTCTTCTTATTGTTCTCATATTTTCTATTACTTTCTATTCTTTATGCTATTATTATTTTAATAGTCATTTAGAGGATTACAAAACATCCAATTCGTATGTGGAAAACTATGACATGTGAAAAATACATGATAATTAAGTGTTACTGATTTATTAACTTTCATATAACATTTCACATTGTTTACGTAATAGTAAACTCATATTAAACTTTTATTTAAAGAGCTGTTGACGTTTCCCCAGTAAATAGTGCTAGTGACACGGGTAGTTTAACATTATAGCTCAGATAGACATCCAGTGGCAGCATGAAAACAACCTTGACAACAGCTCGGAAGACGGCTACATCAATCCCGAACATTTTCGGGTGGCGCGGAGGGGCGGGGGCAGCGTGGGGCGCGGATCCGCGCCCGCTCTTATCGCCGACGTGCGCACCGGCCGCTGCCATTGGCCTGCGCGCCGTCACGTGACCCGTCGCTAACGAACGCGGGCGACGAGTATTAATTAGCCGGCGGATAATTATGGGGATAATGAGGCCGCGGGCTGCGCGGGCCGATAATTAGAGACGGGCGGTGGCGGCGAAGGAAGTGCAGCGGTGGGCGCGAGCGGCGGGGCGGGGGCGGGGGGCGGGGGCGGGGCGGGGCGGGCGGGAGGACAATGCGCCTGGGAACCTGACGAGCGCGTGACGGAACCCGGGGTGGCGAAGGCCGAACCCGCACACCGGCGGCGCGGGGGCCGCCTCCCACAGCTCGCATGATGAACGGCGGCCGCGACCATGGGGGCTGCGGCAACGGCGAGAGGGGGAGGACGGTGAGCAACACATGTTGGCCACGAAAGGCGCATTTCCAGGCAACGCATGTAACGAAGGGGTGAAGCTGCTGACTAGACGGAAGGGCTAAGTTCCGATCTGAACGTTTTGACGTCTGCGATATATTGGAGGCAATGGGGACGTGGTGTAGGGCCCAATGGGGGGAATGGGGTATTGAGGGCCGCAACGGGGGCAGCGGGAGAGCGGGCGTGGCCTACACGTGGGAACGGCAGCGAATCGTGAGCACGCTCGGGAGCAGTGGGAGGAAGTATATCAAGATGGAGTAATTTACATCGCCCACGTTTAGAAACAGTTTGCGGCTCGTAGCCATTATTCGCTTATTGCACAAGATAATTAATTACTTCTATAAGATAAAAGAAATCGCTTTTATGGGAGTATCGTGACAGAAGAGTTGTTTGCAAAATATAGCTTCCATCACCACTTCTACCTTCACCACCATTACTACCACAACCCCAACGCCCCCACCAACATCGCCACATGCAGCAATGTCTCCCAGTTCATGAACGAAAATAAATACGAGTGTACTATGACGGTAACTTTCATAACAAACCTAACGGATTCAAAAACAACGTGAATAATGATATTGTTGTTGATCTTTATATTACAATACTCGAAATTAAAGTATGAAACGGCCGAATAAGAAGTTCACACAATTGTTTTAATTGCCGCCTAATTTGCGGTTGATTATGAAGAAAATAAACCCATCAATAGCTGATCAAGATAAATCCAACATAACTGCAAAGTGTCCCGGGTATATTGTATGTTTATTATCATTACTTCCTTCTTCCCCCTCACGAATCATATTCGAGTTATTTGATAAAGAAGGAACATGCTATTTCCATTCTTCCTCTCATAGCTCTGACATGCAGTTGTTCCAGTGTACGTTCTCAATGAAAAGAATTACGAAAGCAAACTGCTGGCATTTATACGAGGAGCAGATAAACAGAGCCAGCTGCACATCGTGTGAATCTGGGAGAGTGAAATACGCGTCCGCAAGCAGTCGTGCCTCTCCTACGCCTGCGGGGGGGAGGGGAGGAGGGGCATCATGGCGGCGGCGGCGGCCGACGCGCGACGTGGACGACGCGTCGCGGCGCGTCGAGGGAGATTTCGGCGGCGGCGGCGGCGGCAGTGGCGGCGGGGCCTAATGAGTCAAAGCGCCGCCGCGGCTGACCTCCGCCCGCGCGCCCCCTGACCCCGGGCTTTGTACTGTCGACCTCCGGGGAGCCGGCCTCCCCGCCGCTGTCGCCTCGTGTGCGAGACACTCTGACATGCCTTTGCGAAGGCGCAGGGAACACGGAGGTACGTCTTGGAGATGAGAATTCCATGTCAGGCCTCCAATACATAATATTAAGCAGTCATATTCATGATCCCGTATTAGCATCAACGTACGAATAACAGACTGTTAACGCGTGAAAATGTCAATTGTAAGATACTAATCATTAAATAATTCATAATTAAATTTAAATGCACATTGTTTTCTAAGTTATTTGCTATAATTATTTAATTTTATGTATTCCGAAACTGCAATAATTGTGGATACATACGTAATTATAGACAAGTTATATTTCTCAATATTCCGAGACAGTTTTGGCGCGAAATTTATAAAGGCGAAAGGATTTTGATGTGAAATGTTACGGTTATTAATTAGTTTTATTTCAGTGTTATATTTGCAGTTAATTTATTCAATGTAGCGATTGATGTCAACAGTTTTGCTAACGACACGTCCATCAAATTTAACATTAGTATCAAAGTTAACATTATGGAAATTCTAATTAATTCTAATTAAGATCGACTTCTTCATCAAATGACCTAATATCCTAAATGAAAAGATACTACAAAAACACACATACAAAATATTGAATTTTCAAATAACGGTGAATATCTGACTGTCAATAAACATCTGCCGTCGGTCAATAGCCGTCAATAATTCCCCTAATTGCATGTTCTTTTTTTCAAAATACCACGAAGGAGACATACTATGTACTTGTTTGAATATGATTAAAACTCTAACTGATTATTCTTCTCGCGTATTTCATTTTCTATTCAGTAATCGCCGGCAGTGACCGTAATCTTTTTTCTTCTTCAGAAACAAACAAATTTACTGTTATATTACGCTCCAAGCGGTCAGAAGTTCATTAGCCAGTACGCGAATTCGAGATACAAACACCTGTACATTCGTCAAGGACAAACTTATGTAGAAAGGGCAGTTTAGAAAGATAAGTTTAATGTAGTAAATTTATGAAAAATGGAAAATCTATTATTTACAGTTAGTTGTTCTGGGTAATTATTGTTGAAAAATGCCGCAGACCTTGCTTTATTGGAAATGCACTTTATTTTAAAAATGCTTAATTTTCGGCCAACTTTAATTTACTGAATGAAGATTTACTTGTTTATTTTACTAATTTTTTATTTCAATATTTTAAATATAAAATTGCAAATACGGTTCTTCTTTACATTGAAACAACTTACAGAACTAATAGGTATGATTAGAAATTCCGCGCCGTTCTTTCTTCACAAAGGTCATGCAAGTGGACAGCAGTGTCAAACGTTGACACGTATTACATATTCTTGGGTCACCACACCCTTTCGTGAACAATTAAAACCAATCTCTAGATAATGTTGACTGGTTATTATACCTACTAGTTAAATTGTGAAGTTCTCAGAGCCACTCTAAAGACATTTTCTATAATTATTGAATTAAAAAACTTAAAACAGAAAAGAAATTATAGGGCAACATTTGCTCTCTTATAAACATTATTCCACAAATGTTGAAATAAAACACCCTATTAACATTTTCTTGAAATATATGTATTAATTAGGTCTTATTGCTCTTCTGGAACCAAACGTTACTTACGGGAATAAGTTTAGGGAACTGTGTTTCGATTTTCAATAAATCTCCTCAATCCGCAGCATCGTTGAAGATCAGTGCCCAACCCTAACCTAACATGTTTCCGCCCCCTTTTCCTCGACTGCCATAAACAGAAACAGAACGCCGCTCTTGGTGAGCACTTCTCGAAAAGAGCAGAGCCCCCGAATGCACACTTCGCTCCCCCAAGCAGCCCGTCCCCTGGTCGTCTCCTGCCCGTTGCCAGCGGCGTCCAACCCCAGCCGAGTGGACGGCGCCCCGCGCCGAGCCGAGCCGCGCCGGCTCGAATCGAAGCTTATCGCCCTGATCGGTTAGTGGATCGATGTCGGGAGGTTTCGTCGCCCCCGAGCGGCAGGCAGGCAGGCAGGCCGCTTCCGAGGGAGCAGCCGGAGAGACGGTGGGCGCGGCGCGGAGGGGCGGGGCGGGGCGGAGCGGGGAGGGGCCGCGCGACGCGTCGCTAGGTAATTACTTACGGAGCAGCGCGCGTGTTTACACAACCGCCTCTCGCTGCGCGCGGTCACGCAGCACCCCCCCCTCCATCGCCACCTCCACTACGCTCCCAGCCTGCACCCGCGCAGCCCCTGCTCATGACTCTCACGTCGATGCCGCCCAATCCACACTTTCTTCTGTTCTCTTCAATTCGTCCACACATTTTCTTCTCTTTTAGATCTCCACTTCACTTATATTCTAGTTTCTAACACCTCCATTTTCGTTTTATACAATCTCCCATTCTCGACGCTATCCCTCCATATGTTGAGTTTTCCAATCCACCTCATAGTAGCCATTAATTTTTTGACTTTGAAGTTGTTACAATATTTACCATCATCATATTCCTTCTGGAACTACTAGCATTCATCTCCTCTAAGTTTTAGGTAAATGTCCATCATTCTTAGGCGTGAACAGCTCATTTATTTCTTAAAATTTTAGGAAGTGAGCATACACTATCGTCACAACATTACTCTCTGCCATGTCATTACTCTCGCCAGGCTGCCTCATCTCTATACTCCCAGCAAGCGCATCGTCCCCGCCCGTCCCACCGCCAGCGCCCCGCCCGGCTCTTCCGCCCTCGCGCACGCCACCCTCGCCCCTCTGCATTACGCTGATGAGCTGTCGTCGCTCCGCCCGGCAGACCCGACGCGCCCTTGGCGCTAGGCTCTTCCCGCCGCCGCGGCCACCAGCTCCGCTGCAGGCAGGTGTCGCCGCGACCTGGGAGGTCGTCGAACTGCACTGCAACGCAAGGCGTCGTGTCGCCTTTGGGATATGGCATTTTCATGCCGCTACCGGTTTCTCCCCTCGTAACCGTCGAAAAAGATAATAAAAACAAATGCTTCCGTGACATATACAAAACATGATAATTGTTAATTTCTTTAAGAATGAAATGAGATAAAGAGATAAATTCGTAGCGAACGACCATTCCTTACTTCGAGGAATTATTGAAATTTCATTTGCCTTAAAATGAACATACATCGTCGTTCAGAAACAAGTACGATAATGGGAGAATTATTACCTCGAAACACAAAATATTTTCAAGATCTAGGAAATAATGTTGGGAAAATAGTAAAATTTGGGTTTATTGTCCCTAATAAACAATGAAGTTTAATGCAAGAAGGGATAACACCATAGTTTTGTGATTATGAGTTGTGTAGAAGAAACAAAGATAAGTGGTCACTATGGATGTAAATATTTATATTTTGTGATTTTATAAAATAAGAAGTTAATTCTATACATACAAATTTATATAAATGTGAAAAAATAAGTTAATAATAATTAAAGCGCTTTCTATCAAAACCAGTTCACACTATTTTTATTAAAATTCACTTTTAAACATTTTCTTTGCTACGTTAATGTGGCATAGAAGGAACTGAATTATTCGGACGGCTTATTCTCACATAAAATGTAGCAAAAACACTTATCGTTGCTATTGCATCGCCTGCAGAAGCAAGAATTTTATATCTGTTGTAAAATAGATACAATGGAAACGAGCTTTTTTGAAAGCGAACACCTCAATTCCAATAACAAGATTCTTATTAACTCTTCACAATATTACACTCATAGATTCATTTTTTCAACATCTGTTTCGCATCACAACAAAGCACAGTTAACGTCTGAAAGCTAGAAGTAGGGTGATGGAATCATCGTCAGACAGTGTGACTCACCGCAATGTTCTCACCTTAGATTACAAGTCCCAAATCTGAAGAACAAACAGCCCTGTTCCACCAAAACAAGTGAGCGCGAAATGGCCGGCCGCCGCAAGATGGAAAACGCTGCTGCAGCTCCACCACCCAACAAGCCACCGGGTTGCCCCCGCACGCGAGATTATTGTTAAGTACACGTATTAGAGCGCCAGAGGCGTGGTTTCAACCGGTTGCGGTTCGGCGAGTCTCGCCCTGCCCGCCTCGCCGCCGCCGCCGCCGCCCCCGTCGCCGCCTCCGCCCGCGTCCGTCCGGGCGGCGAAATTAAGCGTCTCGGTTGCAGCTGCCGGAGGGGAAGGGGGCGGCTTCGAATTTCCGGTACGAACAAAAGAGAAGCGGCAGTGAATTTTTTTTTCCGCCGCTGCAGCGGCCGGATCGTAAAATACGCGCGCGCGCCGCTGCGCGTCTGTTCGCGTGACGTCGCAGGTGCGGGTGAACATGGGAGGAACACGACATGGGCGTAGATACTGTGATGTATGTGAGAGTAATTCTTGAATGAGAAACGATGTTTCCAGAAGAACTGGGGGTGTGGAAAACAACAAAGAAACTGTAATAAGGACACTGATATACTATTATTAATAAGTAAAGTAATTATATAATGTAAAAAATCTAAAAACAACATAACAACATCTGTATATATCTCATTATCTCTCAGAACCAAAGCATTTTTTTATTAATGAAGCACTTTCACAGCACTTAGACCACCCCGCCGCCTTGTGCAGTCACTGTGTTGGCCCACAGGGCAGATCGTCTCCGCTCGGCCTTCGTCGGGCGGCGTCGGCTGTTCGGCGGGCGTGTAGGGGAGCGGGGCGCGCAGCTGCCGATCGCTCCCCGAGGGCGCGCGTTGCGCGGCGCGGCGCGGCGCTCTTCGAGAAAATAGCCGGTCGCCGGTCGCCGCGCGCTCGGCCAATTTGCGGTGGACGGGAGAAAAATGGGCGGCCACGGCCGAATAACCCACACGAGGAAGGCTTCGCCGCGCCAGTCTGCCCAGTCGCCATCTCGCCTATTCGTTCGTCCGTCTTCCCGCCGCCGCTCGCCAGCCCCATCATCTCTACCCCCGCCGCCCACTTGCGCATCCGTCCGCCCGCCTGCCCGCACTTCCGTTGCGCCAGTCGCCCGCCCACTTGCGCATCCCGCGAACTGCCTAACCGCCGGTTTTCTTCCCATTGTTCATATTGCCTATTCACTCTTCAGCTCACTTTCATCGCCGGTATGCCCAAACCCTCGCCTACTCATAAGCTTGAGCTCTCTCTACCATCCTCTTATTCTCCCATCTCTGGCATACTCTACTTCCCTTTCATCAGCACTGCCGTTCATACTTTGATCATTCCTGTACTCTCCATACTCCGGCGAAAACATCGCTGTGCTCACGACCCCGTCCCTCTCGCTAGACTTCTAGCCTTCCAATAGGTTCGATCTCACTAACCCGTTTCCCTACCTGCTAGCTCAATTTCCCTGTCTTCCCGACTCGTTTACTCGCATATCTGCCCATTTTTCATCTCCGCCCCTGTTATCCCCAGCCGTCTACCTACTTGCTCCGGGGTATTCATGCGAGGATGCAGGCCGTTACGGGCGCCCTCGTGTTCTATCGGCCCGGCGTTGACGAGGGCGTGTATCGACGGGAAGATCAGTAAACGATCGTAAGTGCGCTTTATGCTGATGGTGGCTGATTATCTCGTCAAGATTTCATTACTCGTCCATGACCTACATTATAACTGTACATGAGTGACGTTTTCATGTCAGGACCGGCCTCCAACAAAACGTTGTGGTTCAGAAAACTTCGACATGTCCATATGGTGATTGAACGGCTAAACAAGATTAATGAATAGTCTAGATCTTGAATAAGATACTGAAATAAAATGATAAAATTATTTAATGAATCAAAACATTAAAAATTATGTAACGCAATTAATGTTTTCCAAATATGTCTGAAACACACACAAATGTGACTGTTCTACCTGGACCGTTCAAGATTATTACCAGACTATACTAGTATTCAAAATTTCACAATAGTCTCTGTCATTCGTTTCGAAGACCTGTTACTAAGCAATACGCACGCACCAGAGGGAAATTAATAATGACCTGTCTTCCTAGGTATTTTCTGGTGGTCGTGCCATTCGATGCTTATCCCGCACACGACAAGTACATATCCCTCTCTCTCTCTGCCATCCAATGCATAATTACTTGCACCTTAACCTTGAGGCGGCAGACAACGAGCGCTCGTGTTTCCTCGAACAAAACACCGCGACCATGCATTGTGCACGCGCTGACTTCCCTCACATGAGATCAGCGTCCAACTGCACGCGACAAGTGGGGAGAGAAAATGCCACTTGTGCTCACACAAAATGCCACAAAATGCTCACAATGAGCTGGCAAACATTACAAGCAGCCGGTATTGTCGCCCATTTAGAACAACATATTTCAATATATTTTTAACATGTCTTGAACGAAACACGACTCGTGCTGGTCACAGCTATTTTTATTTTCATTTAAACTAATTGTAAGCGAAACATTAGGAATTGTATGCGAACATGTTTCGTTGTCAGAGTTAGAGGTCATAGAATGTAGAAAAGTAGTAGAGGCAGCAGGTGCATGTACCACGTTTCACACACTTCTTCCATAATTTACTACAAGTGAAATTACAATAATGTGAACTTTAAAAATATTGAGGAGAGTTCATTTCTTTAAGATATTATCTATTTATATCAGCTATATACTATTAGCAGTTTTCGTGCAATCAATATTTCGGTTGTTAGGTATGTAGATATTTGTTCCGTTAAAAATAACTAATAAATTCAGGATAATTTACAGAACTAAATTGTAGACCCGAAAACTATGAGCAAGGTATCAATCACTATTGAAAAACCACTAATGTGTTAAAAACGCGTCCAATAACTTTCCAAACACTTCTACATAATTTCGTCTTTTCAGAGTGCTACATATATAAATTCCTCTTGTGAGCATGCCTCAGTGTTAATTTTCCTTCATAAAAGGATCTTGAAATCACATTTTTAGAACTTTGTGCGGACAGTTCATGGTTCCAGTTTATTCTGTTCTCTTGACATTCTTGAAATTGAAAACTCATGCTCATTGGTTTATTTGGACCAATCCCGGTACTCGCCCGTCCCGGATGAAATTTCCTTTGCGGTTTTCCTCTAGGAACTTTTAGTCATCTCAAGAAATTCCCAAGAGAACTGTCAGAAGGAAGTTGAAGGCGAATTGGTGCGTCATCGTATCGGTAATGCAGAAATACCTATCGTCAAATTTGCATTCGACTTTTTTTTTGAATGCTTGTTCACATTAAACAGAATGTAAATTTTATAATTGGATAAAATTACAATGTCTTGGTAATAACTCAGACCACAAAAAAACAGTTTTTTGACAGTTAATTGAACATCAGTGGGGATGACAGTGTTCCAGTTATTTTGAACAGTTCTGACATTTGATTGCACATATTTCTATTAAGTAAGAGAAAATGTATAACGTTGACTCATTAACAACAAATCCTACATAATACTTAATGTCCAGCGACAGCAAATATGCTGCCTAAATAAAATTACATGAAATGGGTTTCGAAAAAGTAGCACGCAAATTGCTCAAGCAAAACAAATAAAATATTCGCGCTTAGCCCTCGCAACAATTTAAATATTTTAACAAAAACAACTTATCTCGAATACTGCAATAACAGAGTATAGTGTATATGGATACACAGTACAATAGTTTTTTACACAACATGAATATCAAAAATGTTGCTGTTCCGCACGCAACATGTGAGTAGCCAATATTTAATGGCGGGTGGTATTTTCCTTGGAATGTTGCTGTTGGAAAACGCCAGCTGCTTCGTAAGCAGTGACGCACTGAGTATAAGAATTTCGGCGGTTCGCACATTATGAGAATAAGCGGAATAACAGAATCAAATGTTGGCATTTCTCAAAATTGAAATTGATTTGTTTTCCACTCTTCCTCGGAGTCTAACAAAACAATTGACCCTTCTCACATGGCAGGAGGTTGCATAGTTTTCTCTCACTTTCCTGCACGATTTGGGAACTGGTAATATAGGTGACTCTGGAACAAATAACTATTTGAAACTAATTTTCGGAACTTCTTGACGAGGTATTACCGCTAATCAATGGAAGAGCGAAGGTTCAGGAGACGTTCCACAACATAGAACCAAAGCAGTAAGTAAAACTAAGAATCAAATTCGATACTTTTCTTGCAAGTAAATCTCCGATCACCAGTGCACGTGAGTCGAGACGAAGCGCGCCTTAACCCGAGGAGCATTTGAAGCAAGCGATGCTGGCTGGCGGCGAGCGCGGCCGCAGAGACCGCGAACTGAAGGAGAAATATGGCGGTGCGACACTGACAAATGAACGTAGGCCCGCGTCCACGCCGCCGCCGCCGCCGCCGCCGCCACCGCCGCCGTTTTTGTAGAGTCCGTTCGAGCTGGTTGGCTGCCCGTTGCCTGCACGCCCCGCGAGCCGGCGTCCGCGACCAAACCGCTCCTCTCCGTTCAACTCCTTCGCGCCCCACGGCCGACACACGGCCCAACGGGAGATCTTAGCCCGCGAAGCCCAAAGTGGGAACTTACCCCCAACGGGAGTGCAAGAAACGTAAATGCATATGCACACATGTTTGGATTTGTAAATATATAACGTCCTAAAGTGGCCTATAATGCCTTAATGTCTTATTGCTGAAAATCATTCGTAGGAAAATATATTTCAAAATTCTATTGCCGATGTGGTATAGTATATCCAATACTTCTAATATTGTTTATGCAGTTCTAAACATTTGTGTAACGTAATTGAACAATACATAAATTGCAATAATTTTAGCAATTAATATTATATAAATAAAACATTTGTACATTGCCTCTAATAATGTTTAATTAAATGTTCAATTGCTCGTTATTAGAATGAATGAATATTGCAAGGAATGTCAGTAGAATAGTTTTTTTCTCAGTCGATATTTGCTCAGAGCATATACATTGTTCTTTATTACTCTTGTCTTCAGCTACTCTGAGAGTCACACATAGAATTAGATACGTGTGAATGTAAACACCAACAAATCTCAATAACTTAATTAAAACGAAAGACAAAAATAGCCATACTGATTTAGTACTGAATATACACAAAGATAAAGCACTGACACTTCTTACAGTTTTACAATATATTTGTGTCACATTGTAAGAAATAACTTAATGGTAAAAAAATCTATCACCTATTTTCACCATCTGAAAAAGCAAAAACTAAGTAGGGGGCATGTAAGTGCATCCATTCCACTCGATTGTTCGGTGATAGCGGTTGCGACGGACAATACCTGCTTCCTCCGACTGTAGCAGACTGCACCGCTTGGCGTCACGGGACGCGCGCCGCCCCGCGCCCCACCAAGCCGTTCCCCCGCTTGCTCGCTCGCTCGCGCACAGAAAATGGACGCGCTCCAAAAATAAAAATAGATCGTCTGAGCGAAAGAGGAGCGGGCTAGTGAGAGACCGAAGTCGCGCAGGGAGAGGGGCAAAAAGTGCAGCTCATATTTTTTGGTTTCGGTCTGTCAGTTACATTGTTAAGGTACCGCTGAAAAAAGAACGCGTTTAAAATATATACACGCGTGCGTGCGGGTCGTGCGGGAGTGGTCGGAGGGGAGAGGCGCGCACTCCACGGAGGCGTGGGAGAGGGGGGGACGAGCGCCCTGGAGCTGCGGGAGAACAAGGACAACGATTCCGCTTCAGGACGCGAGTAGGTTCAAACATTCCTAAATTCAACATGTATTTCTTAATCCAAATATGGTATGTATTTTTCTAAAGGACACTTCCTGGGTTTCCTTAGTAGTTAGTTTCAATATTATTGTTTTCAAATATTGTACAGGTATGATGAAATGTAGTTAAAATGATTGCGTATAATATGTAACATAAAACCCCTTGAAGAACATAATATTGTCGAACAAGGGTAATAAAGAAATTATATATATATATAAAGGACGCGAGTAGCCAGGGAGACGTATCGGGTAGGCGTGCACAGCCTACAACTGCAAGGGGGGAAAGTACATTTCTGGACCACCCTTTGCCATTGAATTTTACTAGTAAATGAATAAACATACTACCAAGAAAATTACATTATGGATAGCAAATAACAAACACAAATACTTCTATATTTTGAACTATTTTCAGGATTGTCAGACCTGGAGAGCCACGTATAACAAATTCCCTAATTTACTGGGAGTGACAAATAATATAATTTATTGTGAAACATTATTGTAATTAATTATTCTACGTTTATTATACTTTTTAAAACGGTGTTGTTGCAAAAATAACATTAGCAAAAATAATATTAGTCGCTAATGACCTTAAGTCTTTCGGAAGCTATCTGAAAAAAGTTTAAAAAAATCTAATTATCAGAGTAAGTGGGAAAATCAGGGATTGAAAATATTTACGTAAATAAAATGTTTTATCAAATGTGGCTATAGGGTCCCGTTTGAAAACTGTTCAGAAGAAGCCATGGCCCCTCTATCCCACCCCTATGTGTACGCCTTATGCCTACGGGAGAACAGCAGAGCACTTCTTTTTCCGTCAGCCATTTTACACATCTCCAGTTTGTGAAGTTGTGTACAGCAACAGCATCTAAAAGAATACATATAAAATTCTCTTATATTATTTTCTTTTATAAAATATTTAATGAATGTTCTCGAACTAGCTAACTTAGTTATTTACTGAACTTCAATGGGTTTGTGTTCCAAAAGTGTCTGTCACAAGTCACTTCACTTACAAAACAAAATGTACAAAAATTAAGTGAATTACTACATCAAGAATGTTATTACTTTAAAATTCTTCTCTACGCTTTTGTAATTTGCTGATCTTTTCAAAGTGCTCTGACGACAGCGATTCTCCACATTGTTAGACCAATATTGAACGAAACATATTGTGTGCAAAATTACCTTTCTCTGTAGTTCTCTGCAGTGATTCGTTTCGTGTGAAACCAACAGTCATAATTCATGAAAAGTAAAGAAAATGAAATATTGAAGCTCGCCTCAATAACTGTACGCTTGTCTCCTCTAGAATTTATGTTCGTCGGGAAAAAATTTACACATTCAATTTAGTTTCCTGACAACATATGTCATGCTTTACCGCACGAGTATTCCCAAGAACGTCTTTCTACTCCTTTAGCAACTTCTTCCACGTGTTTCATTTGACCGAAGCTTAACTTCGGGAGTTCGGACAATGCCCAGAGCCCTCAGAGGACGAAATAACCTGCACACGACCTCCTGCGTTTGTCCGCTGGCGTCGTTGCGCCAGGTCCTTCTATGGCCGCCGGCGACCACCGCCAGCGACAGGTTGCGACAGAAGCCGCGGTTCGGCGCGCGCGCTGGCGCAACAGCCTCGTTCTCTGCGCCTGGAATCCTCTGAAGGACCTGCCTCTACCCTGCCATCACAACCATGACATTTAGAGTTAAGGTCGTGCTATTCGGTGATGAAATGCGGTTAAGGTTTTTCCTTTAGAATACTTCAATTATTTTTGGAATATTTATTAGGATGTATTGCATGCCGTTGTTCGAATACGAATCAAACTAGTATATTATAATAATAATCTATAATTTTTTAAGCATTTGGTGTATCTACGAGTTAATGCAATTCGTATTCAATTCTCGTTTTTATTATCAATTATAAAAAGAGAATATATTTCGTAGAAACAACAGGTAATATTCATCATTCCTTTAAAGATGCATTAGTTTGTACAGAATATAAATGATTATTTATTTCAACTTTCTGAAGCCATGCACAAATTTTGAACTTTTCATACGTGAAAGGGCATTGAAATACAGAAATTCTTACCCCAATTTATTCTATATAAATTATTTTACGTTGTAAAATTATATTATGGTGACTGCAAGTTCGTCCGCTCAGAATAATTTGAGGGTCTAGATATCTTGATTTGCTCTCCCATTTCCAAGTTTCTTGTGGTGTTCGCTGGGCAATTTGTGGAAGCAATGTATATAAAATAAGGTCAACTGTCTTCAACACACGATTTTCTTTGGATTTTTATGCCAAACAAAACATACAATTATGGATCCGCTTAGAACATTCCGCATTTGAACCTGTAAACATGAAACACAAACTAGGAAACCAGACTGTAAACTCCTACGAAGTATTGTGACGTATTTTCATCCCAAGAAATATGTATGCTTTCCGAACACAATGTTAACGAAGATGGCATCGCGCGTCGCACGCTACGCAAGTTAAAATTTAGATAAAGTTTTAAATACGAATGATCTATGACACAAGTTTACGTAATTTCCGATAGGCTTTACAAATACCTTTGGAAACATACCATCCTTTTTATGACGGCTTAGGACTTCAGCCAGAAAAGAGATATCTTCTATAGAAATAAAATGATGTTTAGTATCTCTTTGATATGAAAAATACTGCTTGCGAAGATTCTTCATTATAAATAAAGAAACGAGTTACGAGCCAAAGAAAAATACATCACAGGAAACTGATGACTTTCTTGTAGTTGGAGTAACTAGATAGTAATGCGTTTATAGCATCTGCCAGCAAATTTCTCCTGGATATGTACGGAGTAAAACCAATAGCATTAGACAGCCTTCCTCTCAGCCAATTGTGCTAAATACTAAGTCAATTATACATTCATAATAAAACTGTTAATATTGATAATAATGACGTTTGTAAGAAGATCTGTATCCGACGAAGTTATCATTCAAATACTCCTAAAATACATGATAACACAGAAAATGTAGGCCTACCAACAAAGTTCTTTCATATCAATACTTCAGCCTCTATAACTCGAGCCTCTGTTAAGATAAGGCAGTGGCAAGATAAGGCAATTCTTTCGCTCCCTCTTTTTTCTTGTTAATTCTGCCCCCCTTTAAACTACCACGTTCCGAAGCCCTCCGCTGGAAGATCCCGAGATAGGAACCCGCAGCTACTACACGTGTCGGGCGGGCCATATGCGGCGTAGTGAAATATCGGCCTGTCCTCGCAGCCGCCTCTAAAAGCCGGCCGCTCCCCGGCGCTGAAAGCGACTGCTGCGGCGGCTGGCGGCCCGTGCGCGCGCGGCGCGGTGCGGCGTCTTCTGTCGCGAAAGGTGACCCGCCCCCCTCCTCCGCCCCCACGCCGCGGCATCTTCTGCCACGCAGCTTGCCACAGCTCCACTCGCGGGAGGGTGGCCGTGCGTTTGCATTCCGTTAGGGGAATTGATCCCGCAATTCGCATTTTGTGGATTTCTTCGCTTTAAATTTACGAAGGAGTAATTCAATCACAGCATTTTGAAAGTTTACCCCTTTTTTCTAGTGTTTATTTAAACGATTTACATTTTTCTCTACCTATTCGTTTTGTCATTTTCTATCCTTTATTTATTTTCTCGCTATAAATTAACTTATTTGTTTAACCTCCATACGTGTAGAAAGCATTTACTTCATGCATCATTAATTCTTCATCAACTTCTTATTTACCTTTTTCTCTATCGTCTCTTTGATCCCTTTCACACAATTCTCCATTTTCGTTCAGCTACTCTATATTTTTATCAAATCGACTCGTTTTCTTTCCTTTACGAGAAGCGTTTTATTTCTTCTGCAAATATATAATTTTACTTTCATGCAAGTTGTAATTAATTGATTCGTGACGTCTCTTCCTTTTTGCTGCTACATAATTTGCGACCCCAGTGCCTCGATGGAAGATTCGCTTTTGATCTCATCGTGCTAAGATCAGAGCATGTTTTCGTATATTGAAAAGTCTTGGACAGGTCGAGTTGTCTGGATACTTAATTCCACCTATCAGATCCCAGGAGGAACACGTATTATCACGCCCACCCGCAGACAATGCACGCGCCGGCGAGGAGAGCGCCGGCCGCTCAGCCTTCCTCCGAACAAAAATCAAGATTAGTGCCGCGTCCCCCATTTCCATTCGAAGCTATTACGCGGCGCGGAATTGACAGGAAATGGAAGAAACTCCCACCATAATAACCAGGACCATCTTGGGCCGGGGTCCGTGGAACCCTACCTGGGCCCCGAAGGAGGCGGTGGGCGGCGCGGCGTCGGGCAGGAAGAGCGGCTAGAGGGGGGTTCTGGAGGATGTCAGTTCGTCAGAACCGAAACCGCCGCGCCCCCTCCCGACCCCCCGCGTCCCCCTCCGGCCTCGGGTAGACCGACAGGGAATAAATCCACGTCCGGCCGGCTGATTTATGGGCTCAAAACCTGCGGGCCGCCGTCTCCGCCGCCGCCGCCGTCCGGAGAGGGGAGCTCCGCGCGCGGGCAAAATAAAAGAACGCGGGAAGCAGAAAAATTCCCCGGCGAGTCGGTGGCCGTGCCCCTCGCCCTGGGCACTGCCCGTCCGCCCAGCGCTGCCCCCGACCCTCTTTCCCCCTACCCCCCACCCCGCCCCCGCACTGGCCCTGCCGCCCTGGCACGCGGATGGGAAAGTGCACGGACACACACACACACACATGCGCGCTCGGACGATGGCGCGCAGGCCGGGGGGGGGTGGGGGCGGGGCGAGGCGAAGTGGGGGAGGGGACGGGCGGGAGAGGTAGACGTCGAGCACGAGGCGCAGGGGGAAATTACTCAACGTCTGGCGAACGGCTCGCCGCACTTATTGTTACGGGAGTCGCTTGCGGAGATAGCGCGCCGAAATCTTGTTATCTGAGATCTCGGGGATTGCAATTTGTACCGTGTTATACACTCGTCTAATTACGTCAAAGGAAGAAGGGGAGCGTGCATGCATTTTGTTAAGGTGTACGTTCTCATGCAGACCGAAGCACTGCTTCTCCTAGTTGTTTTGCGCTGAAAGTAAACTGGTAATGAAACCGAAAGCCCTATTACAAAACGGTAATGAACATTCACTATTATCATTACTTTTTCAGTCTGTGTAACTTGTTACTGGAATGTAAGCAAGGGTGTTTACTTCTTTATTTATTTTGTATTCAGTCTCTTCGATCAATACTCTCCTTTTAATTCAAGTAATTGAATGATATAAGATAGATATCACTGGCGACGTAGCAAACTGGAATAGGGAATCATGATTATAGAATTAAAGATCATATAAAAAGCCAAGACTTCATTTCAGAACTCTTCAAAGATACTTCACAACAGAAGGGAAAAAATATTTTATCCGTACACAGTATGTACACTTAAAGTTTCATGTTTGGCACGCCCGTCTCATGAAAGAATCGCACCTGAGCGTACTATAACTGTCTCTCGGGTAAACAGTTTTAGAACGCACATGTGCGATTCTTAATAATACGAACATACAATTTTCATGTGCGATTCTTAATTATAATGAACAAACAATTTTCCTCCCCCCACATTCCACACATATGTTCACTCTCCGTACCAACCATTCGCAAACGAAACTCTACACCTTCCGCGGCCGCCGCGGCGCGGCACTTCCCACAACCTCGACGCGACACCGCGCCGCGCCGCGCCCGCCGCCAACCCATAAATTACTCGCTAACCATCCCGGCGCCGCCATTTCTGCACTCGCCAAAAAACGTGGCCACATGTGGGAGCGCGGCCCCGGGCGCCGCCGCTCCTACGCAAACATTTACCCAACACGGGGCGCCGGCGGCGGCGGCGGCGGGGGACGCCCCGCGGCAAAAAGCCCGCGCGGGTGGCGCTCGTTAACAAGCTCCGTCGCGACGCGACAAGACGCGCTCCTTCAGCTCGGGCTCTCACTTTATAGTGCGATTTTTGTAACTTTGCCCCTCAAAGCCCATCTTCACGATGGAAAATGTCATGGTTGCGTATTGGGGATGCTGATTTGATGGTATAACGGTCACAGTATCGGGTGGTTGTACCCAAGATTTCGGGTTCAAACCCGATCAAAGCCGTGGATTTTTTTAAGGGCGAAAAACTCCTTCGTACGCCTTTCTTCGGAGGGGAAGTAAAGCCGGCTGTCCCATGTTAGTAGATTTACTGCATGTAAAAGATCCTCAAGCCTAAATGATGCCTCTGAGCTAAATTCAAAATCGCCTCTTTCGTCGCCCGAGATACCTTCTTTCTCCGATAGGTGCCGATAGGTCAGACGGAAGAGCGGGCCTGATGGCCCGAGTCTCGCCACGTAAAATAAGGCATTAACTTAACTTAACTCACGGTATTTTGAGTCTTTCTCAGTCTTGCCGCTAGAAATCGCTGATCGCGTCCGCATAAAGCAGAGTTGGCGATCATGTGACATCTACCGGCACGAGCGAGAAAGACACGAAATGTCGTGTGATATTCCATTGGAGCTTGAGGGGCAAAGTTATAAAAATCGCACTATAAAGTGCGGAATCCCACGTCCATGAGTTATCCTTAGAATAGACAGAATATTGCAATGTAATTCATTGTATTTCTTTGTCCGTTTTTTAAGACAGTCTTATGTATTTTGATGATCAAGAAGAGGTGAGTTCATTTGTACCTGGTACATAATTATTAAATTTACAACAAATTGTATTATTACCTCAATGTAACTAAACATACAAGTATTTCTGTATTTAGTCAGACTCCTGAAGAAGAAGAAAAGTGCTACTTGAAACGTCGATAGGAATAAAATTCCAAATTTAGAGTAGATGACCTTTTGATCATCAAAATAAATAAGACGGTCTTAAAAAACTGGACAAAGAAATGTAATTAAAATCCAAAGACAGTCAGAAGATATTGGAATAATTCTCTTTGTATTAGAACTCGTAACGATTTAAACATATTTCAGATCGTGGAATATTCAAACACCTGAAAACCAATGAAAGCTTTTGAGATACTTTTAATACATTCTGTCATATTTGTTTGTTTTCATTCATGAAGGTTCGTACTATCTAAACCATTTTCAATCACTTACTATTCCATTATTTCAAGAAATGTTCTCAATCAGTCATAGTTAAAATAACAATGATGAATTCTAAATTAATAATTATATTTTTGGTGCAAGAACAAAAGGGCTTAAGTTAAGTTTTGCGCATTTTTAGTTTTTCATACAATATTGACAAAAAATGCGGTTATTGTTCCTTGACATAAGCCCTTCATACTAACCCAACGCTTGTGTTTTTCTGTCCAATATTGTGTGAAATCTAAAAATTCCCCAAAACTGTCTTAAGGGCTTTTAACCATGCTCCGAAGAGCTAGGAGCAAGAACAGACAAAATAGAGAAACGATATTAATGGTAGTGGCTCTGATATTGAAGTGCGAAATGCTCATTGAAAAGTTGATAAGATACGCTAAATAGGCTTCATATGTACGTGTTTCGCATTCTATTATGCCGTTAGGATCTAAATAGCACGGGTAATTTACTTGTGAATATTATTCATTTAACATGCAACACCATGATTAGAATCGAAAAAAGTGCAACTACTTTTACATGAATTTCCTCAATAAAGCAGCAATGCATAAAATGAGAACACATATTCGCGTTTTATTATGCAAGTAACATCTCATTGCAGACACGCAACGTCGAGTCGAAATACTCCACTTGGGCGCACAACTCCAACTCGCAAGTGGATCCTTTAGAAGTCGTGGAAGTGGGTGCGATTGCGAATCAAGAAGCCTCAGCCGCAACAGGCTTTCGCCCGAGATGGCGAGAAAGATTCGCGATCTCTGAGGCTTGGCGGGACGCGTCGCCACCCACGCGGACATCGCCGCCGCACGACCGCCAGCGCCAGCGCCTCCGCCGCGAGTTAGATCGCTATCTGGCCGCGCGCGGCGCTGGCGGCGGCGCGGGATTCTATTAACGGGGGAAATAAGACGATTGGCCGCGTCAGCTGTGAGGCCAAGGACGAGAAGGAACGGCGGTGGCGACGGCGCGGGCGGAGATGGAGGAGGAGGTGATGGCGATGTACTGGCTGGGGATACATTGCGAGTGAAGAGGATGAGGTAAAGGGTGGAGCGATGAAACCGGTCGATGGAGATGGCGATGTTAGTGTGTCGGCAACGGCGGCAAGGGCAAAGGCGAGCGCTGGTATGGGAACGTGGTCCTGCGGTTCGGTACTACGCTTGTTCTCCTGAGTGGAATACAATGGCGTAGGAGAGGCGATGAGTCGGCGGGAGTCTAGACGCTGAATGCGCGCGAACAGGCACTTCGGCCTGTACAGCTCCGCGTTTGGCGGGGTGGAGGAGGTGAGCGAGTTGTGTGCCGACCGTACCTGATAGAGCTGATAAACTCGTTCCGTAAGTGCTCATAAGAAACTCAGAGAGTAGTATGTGGCACACACCTTTGCATCTAATATCTCGTGTCGATACGGAGATAAATTTGTTAGATATTTCCCTGGTAGAAAATTGCACAGCCATTGTAACTGATCAGTGTGAGAGATTAGAAATTAATACTTTTCAATTATATAAAAAAGTACAAAAGAAAATGATATTTTATCATATTATTTGTTAATAGTACCCCAACATCAATTAGATTTTGTACTGTTATTTGCTCTTAACATGGACAATACTGATAATTAATAAAAACAATAATAGTTTTATTAAAATAACTATTACTTCTGAGTTATTGTAATTAATACTGTCTATTACTTATTTAGTATTTATGAATTAAATTTAATGAACATTCTACTCTTTGCTAAAAGGCATTGTGCACTTAGTTTTTAAATTATATTTTACAATGAAATCTAGCGATAATTCCTATGAACGAATGTACTAAAAATTCAGGTTTTAATTCTCAAATTTAAAAAAATACAGGTTTTATGGTATGTTATTAGTGATACTTTGCCACAAATACAACTATATATGTAATAACTAAAACATGCAGCAACCACTAATACAAGAAAAACATTCAATATTTGCTTTTTCGCACATATTTTGGTTTGCAAAAAGTGTACAAATTGTATTTTATATTGATATCTACATTCATCCAAAACAAGGTAAGTTTCATTTTTGGCCTAAATCCTCGTATATTCAAAGTAACATAAACAAGGTAACAACACAAGATGTCTTTCAACAAAAAAAGGGAGAGAAATAAACAATCCCCAGATGTTTTGGAACCCATACTACCCACTATCACACACAAGAATGTAGTCAAATCTAAGAACGAGTATTTCAAACACGGTGCTGGAAGTAATATGAAAGACTCTTTACAGATTTGAATAAATACTCTACATTTAAATTGCTTCAAAATATATAATTTAAAAAATTGGCAACAGTTTTAGCCTATACATTCAGACAATCTATCAACAGAAAAATATTATTATAAAAATTATTACATGCTTATAACTTATAAAAACAAAAAATTAAAAGTCATTCATAACTTGTTTTGTTCGTTCCTATATCTATTAATATTTCTCCAATCAAATTGTTTACAGGTCGTAGTCTACTTAAATATGCTTACATGTTATTTACTGGACTGATTTTAATCACACAAAGCCAGTACGCAGTCATGTTAACGATAAGAAATCATCACACACGAATAAATTCCGGCAATTATAAGAACTATTATTTTTATTCTCACTAGACTTTTTCCATATTTCAAACTTGAATAGGAAATTTCAACAGATAGGGCAATTATTAGGGAGCAGATTTCTATGACTGCATATTTTTGTCCGTCGCTTTAGTACATAGCTAATTGAATTTTTTTGACATTAGGTTAGAATATTATGCTTAACAGATTAATATGTTAGTGCATATTCAGTCGATTTTCTCTGTTAGTGCATACTCTTGTAATTATAGAAACATATTTTACACACTTCCTTAAAAAAGAGACTTATTCTATAACACGTTTCATCTTTTCATAGAATCTATTAATTTGTGAGCGTTCATTTATTCCAAAAAGCTTGTCACAGCTGCATGCCTTTTTTCTATAGATGATACAATACTTGTGCAAATGTAGGATATTTCTTGATAACATATATTTTAAACCAGTCAGAAGAAATGCAAACAAGACATACAACGTACTTCGCTAAGGTGAATATTTACTTGAATTATTTCTCTCGCGAAGTAGGGTGAATTATATTTGCATAAAAATATATATTTACATTTATTTCAAGTATGCTTCTCCTGAATTTTATGAAGAAAGGTTTATAGAAGAAATTAAATATTGTTCATTTTAATTGCATAACAGAAGTGCTTATTGCAGAATTTTAGAACATAAAAATCGTCTCCCTAGTAATTATATTTATTCATTATCTATGAACAATGAACCAAAGGGAGGGGTGACCATCGGGCATTATCCTCCTTCCAGAAAACGATCATGCAAATTCACAAAATTGGAGCTAATTGATAAAGAAAAAAAATTTAATTAATGTTTTACAGCTGGTGATATTTCATAGTAATTAAATACAGATGTATTTTTATTCCTAAAATTAAAATTCATTAAGAAACCATCGCATTGTCTGAACACAACGCCTACAGCTCCTACCATAAAGAAATTCTGCCCACGCCAATGTCTGTGACAAACAAATCAATATTGGGTCAAACTAAATATAGTTTTACGATTTTTGCTACAGACATTGAAATATTTCACTTTCTTGGAAGAAGGGTCAATTCTTTGTTCAATTCACTGTTTCAATTCAACAGTAAAATACATTTAATATTGTTTTGAAATTATATAATATTTTTATGACAATAAGGACACATTCGATGAATCTAAGAAAGTGTTGTTCATTGATAAGAATATTATTTTAATCTTACGTCTTCCTCGTGAAATTCCTTTATAGTTAATCAGGAAAACTCCCATCGGACGCGAGCGCCTCAGAACATTAGGCCTACTCCATTTCGCACAGCGCAGCGAGCCTTGGCTTGCAATGGGAAATCCGAGCACAATTTTCCTTGCGCTTTCCCCAGCGATCGCGCGACCTGATTAATTTCCGTGCGCGGCGCACGCGGGGGCGTCGGAGCGCCGTGATGTGACCGAAAAGCTTCCAGAAACGTCACGCGTGCGTCGCTCCGATTTTGAACGGGACGCCCCGCCCCGCCGACCTCCCATTGGTTGGCGGTGCGGCCGCCGCGGCCTCCGATTGGCTCGCGCGCTGACAGCGCATCATCGCGGCGGCCGCGCCGTGCTGTCCGTTGCGACAGCAGCGCCGCCCGCGGCTGACAAGGTCAACAAACCCGAGGGGCCGGCGCGGCGCGGCGCAGCGCGGCCGCGCGCGCGCGCCCGAGAAGACTGGCGGCGGTGGGCGCGCTTCTCCCGCCGCACGAGAGACGCTTAACGGATGTTTTGAGGAGAAGATCTTTGTACTTTGTGTATTTGGAAATTTCAGATATTTATGTGCTCTGAGTCATGTCGTTCAATACAGGTACTGTAAAAGTCCGCCATTTGGAACATATTCAGAAATGGAACTTCTGTGTATGTGGAACTTCATGATACAATTTTACAAAAAAATAGATCTGTAATGTAAATAAATTATTGAAATTCATTTGTTTTGAGAAGTAAAATTTTACGAAAGGGTTTATTTCTAACAAAAGACCTTACTTATAAGAATAAAACAACCAACCAAATGGTATTGATTATATTTAAATATATTTCATTATCGCTGCAATATAAACAAGTTACAGTGTGTTAACTGGACAATTCTTAATCATTATTGTCGAATTCTCGAAGCATGTGAGAATTGAAGTTTGTGGCTTTATTGAAATGCCAATACTTAAATATTAATGTTATGTCTTCTTTAGGCCTAATTCTCTTCAGAGAGTACTTGGTGATTTCCTTCATTTCCTGTCATCATCAAAGATTTGTGAACTGTTGTATTGAACGAAACAACTTTTATTATCTAAAAACAGACGTAATAAAATATAATAAAAATTCGATGGTAAAAGCAATTTACAAAACAACCATTTTCAGTATATATTGCTAATATCAGTGAACATTCTTTTTGTTTCAAAAGTTCTCATCAATAGAAAGTCATTAAAATAATAGTTTATTATTTAAAATACTAAATAATAATGGATACAAAATATATAATAGTAAAAAATTCTATAAAATTTTTAAAAAATGCTCTTTCACAAAATGTTCGGAACACACTCATTGAACATTTCTTTAATACAAAAGCAATTTGAAAAATAAACATGAGAAGTAGATGTAAAGTATTTCACTAGACTATGAGTACGATTCACAAAAAACAGAGAAGTACCGCTAATTCATTCATATATGTTTGAAGAGAGTTTGGCAACATATTTTTTTAGAATTTCTGTGGGCAATAATGTATGTATATAAGTGTAATTTGCTAGAATTTCCTTTATCCATTATTTTTTGCGTTTTTGTTACAATTAAACTTTGAATTTCTAAATAGGAAATTCTTTCATGCTTGAAATGTCTACATGACAATTATTTTGCAATATGTTTTGGAGACATTAAAAAAGTAACTAACATTTCAGAAAAAAATCATATTTACGGAAATTACTTTATTAAACATATTTTCAGAGAAGAAAGAAAACATAACCTAATGCTTTAATTATATCTGAACACATTTTCATAATAGTTTTGTGGATTCTTCCTTCATATTTTAAACAATGTAGATCTGTAATGGATAAAACATACAGACTTTGCAGGCTACTGCTATGTTTTGTAAGTATACAAAATTAATTTAATTTGTATTAATTAAACATTCTATATTATCATGATACTTGTTCAAAAGCAATTTTTGTTGTTTGAAAGGAGAGAGGGAGGTTGGAGCCTAGTTTATTTTCCAGTAAGTCATTTCCAGAATTTGTGCCTTACAATAGCCTAGAAATAACGGTAGTAATTCTTCTATTCGTCAGGATCGAAACTGCTTATTTAAACAAATAGTGATCGAATGTAATGTACTCACAGGAGGTGACGACCTTAAATACCAATGCATTCAATAAAATTGATATTTGATGCGTTCAATAATTTTGATGCAATCAATAATACATAAAATATCTATATAAAATGAAAATATTGGATGAAATACTCGTGAAATGTATTAACAATTATTTTCATTTAAATAAACTGTATTCTAAACAAGAAGTTTACTGGAGCATTGTCCTGTTGTAAAAAGTAAAACGTGCGTCCATTGGCGTTAACGAACCGTTTAAAGATGAAGAAAAGTAAGTAATTTAATTTCTTCATAAATTTCAATTTAGATCACATTACATTCCTTCATTAAATTAACTATTTGGTATCACTTGTTTTTAAATTCGCCCTCATTTTTCCATGAATTAATAGATGATATTAAGCGTAAACAATTTGCGATCGAGAAAATATAACATATTTCTATTTTAGCTAATCAATCATCCCTATTAGTATGTGTATTTATAATACATCAGATACCAATTCTCATACACTACTAATTTAGTAGTAATATAAAAAATCAATTAATGATAACGAAACTACGTATAGTATAATAATTACTTAGTAATTGTGAATACATAAAAAATATGATTTGGCTACAACCAATGTCTTTCTTGAATTTTATGAATATTATTTATCATTTCCACATCTAATTATTTGGAATTTTAAAATAGAGTGGAATGCTCATGTAGAATGCTTAAGTAATGTCTTCTGTAGTGTTCTATTATTAAAAGTGTCTACAAAATGAGTTCACTGGAACAAACAATTTAATTAGGAAATTAAAAATAGGCCAAGGGAAAGAGCCCGGCTTGGTCGTTCTGACTCCAAAACATTTCTTCAGTTCATTAAAAGCAAAAAGTCAACTGCAATGTGAATTGTCCTTCTTATTTATGAAATGTTAATGAGGAAGGCTATGAAGTACACAAACCTTTACAAGTTTGTGTTCGAAATAAATCTATTCTTTACTCAAATGTTTGAGTTATACATTATACATCTGGAAAAAGGTTAAAAGACAAAGAGAAATCAATGAATCAAACATTTTGAATTTTAAATTCGGAGTAGTTAAATTACGTTTTAATTAAAGTGAATCCAGTTATTGTTATATTTATTTTTTTCTGTTCATGTTAGAAAACTAAAAATCAATCATTTCAAAAAGAAAATAATATGTAGACTGCAAGATTTATCTGCCTATTCATGATGTCCTTAAACCATATTTGAAAAGAAAATTAAATTGAAACACAGAATGTGGTATGAGGAATATTTTGTTGCGACTTCCACATTCCACGAATTCATCAAAATTCTAATAACTCCCTAAGAACTCTAATAACTCTTGACAACTTGCAAAAGCCCTAAATCCCGAGAACTGAAATTCGTCATTCCAATGCACGCCCAGTCAATTTCCGCGCGTGCATCGAAGCGGGGAGTGGCCGGATGGCGGGCGGGGGGCTCCGAGACGTGTGGGAGCAGAGGCGGGCACGGCGCGCGCCGGCTGGGAGGCGTCTGGGCGCGGCGGGGCGGGCGCGGGCGAGGGCGCGGGCGCGGGCACGGGCGCTGACGCCCCGACGCGACGCTTCGCGTGGCCCGGCCGCCCGCCGCGGCAGCTGAGCTCGCAGCTGCGCCCACGGGGCTCGCTTGTTAGAGGCGTGCGCGAGACGGCGGCGGCGGCGGCGGCGGGGCGCTGTGGGGCCGAGGGTTCCGCTGGGGGCGGAGGGCGAGGAGGAGCGGGCCAAAGCGCATAGTCAAGGCCGCCCAATTAAGGTGCAGGCGAACTGCTCGCGGCGGGCGACGGCCAGGGCTGGGCCGGAAGGCGGCCGTGGAATCGTAAGCGGCTGAGGAGATGAAGGCAGGATAGGTCCATCGCATCCGCTTCTTTTTGGTAAGAGGGGCGTTCAGGATACATTTACAAACGAGCTGATGGTTTGCGATGACCGCACCACGACCCATGACACTCCGGACTTCGTTACAGAAGAAGTATGCGAACGTTCCAGTAGACGTCTGTTAGCTGGTATGTAATAAGCACAATATTGTTTAGCAATGTTGTTCTTCAAAATGGCAATTCCTTAACAAAATAATAAAATTAACGTAAAAAAGTACTATTTAGCAACCATTGGCGAAGGATTTTCAATTGGTAATGCGACTTTCTCTTTTTCGAAGAAGGGTATACATTTTCTTTCATTCTTGTACAACTAATTCCTTGTATTAATTGATTTCATTTTCTTCTCATGACACCACGGAACATAATTTCAAAATGAACGGACGAACCATCTATTCTATTCATTCCCGTAATTGGTCGCAGATGATGGGTCATCGATCTAAAATGCTCGAAAGAGGAAACAAAGCGTATCTTTCAGAAGAGTAATCAATTGCCCGCGTGTCGCATTGGCAACGGCTCTTTCGTCGACAGGTGCAACATCCTCAGCTGCGGCGGCGGCAGAGCCAGTGCGCAGGCTCCACGCGCCGACGCCGACGCCGACACCAACACCGCCGTCGCGCCGCGCGTTTCGCAACGCCCACGCCGCGTTCCCGCCCAGAACCGACCGCGCAGCGCCGCGCCGCGTTCGCCTACAGCGCCTGGGAAGTCGCGCTTTGGTGCACACTTCCAAATGACGAGGGATGTGTTGTGTCCCTCGCACTGGAAAACCCGTGAACCACGAACTTAAGATTAATAAAGAAAAGTGTAGGGTTTCATCGGACCCATATGGGAGAAACCTAATATTTGAGGATCAAAGGGAGATCAATAGAGAGGGAATGGGAGAGCGAAGTGAAAAGATGAAACAATTATTCGCAAAGCAGGTCCTACAAAATAATTAAAACAAAAGGTGAGGTAAAAAAATGTATATGCGAACATGAAGATCGAATCCTAAAATTATTTTTCTTTAATTTTTTTACCCTTCTTACATTTTTAGTTCTGCTATTATAAACTGCTGACAGTCATAGAAGGTTAGGAGTTTCATCACAGCCTCAAAATCACGATTAATGCTAATAGAAAAAAATAGATTTAAAAGCGATGTAGAAGGGTAGAAAATAGTAGATTGATAACCAAGAAAGTAGTTTTCGAAATATAGGTAAACATATAATTGTGAAGTATAAGAATATATTCCTTTCGCGAAACAAAATATAGTGAAATAATAACATCTTCTTTTATCCGAGGAAAGTACTCCACGAAAGTAAGAAAAAACAATAAAAAGTACAGAAGATGCGTTTCAGTCGTGACAATGAGAAGAAATTCCCATAAAAGATGAGCACAAGGGCAGAGATGAATGCCGCCAGCAAGAGAGTGAGAGAGAGAGAGAGAAGAGGAGGGAGGGAGAGGAATCTGAAGTCCCGAGGCGAGAGCTATAATTCCGAAACCCGCGCGAGGAACCCACTGACCAAGAGAACACGCCCGAACGGGTTTCTGGCGCGAGGCGGAAGCCACGACAACCGCTACAAGCTCCACCTCCACCCACCCCCACGACCCACCCACCGGCCCCTCCCAACCACTCCCATTACCATCCGAGACAAACGCTAAATACGTGCGGCTCCGCCCCATCCTAGCGCGTGTAATAAAGCCTACGCGTCCCCAGCCGAAGCGGGAAGGCCTCCTCTGCCGCCGCGCCGCGCCGCGCCGCAGCGGTTTCTTGTCGCCGGGATGTTTACGAGCTGCCGCGAAAACAAGACGAGCGCGGGACCAGTTCGAAGGCGCGGAAACGTGCGCGCCGCGCAGGCAATGGAAGTGGGGACCGCGGCGACGAAAAGTGATTCTGGACTTGGCATCAGAATGAGCATAATAGATTGTTTAACCAGCAAAATAGTATTCGAAGTATAGGTAAAAGTATAATTGTGAAACGTAAAAAAATATTATTTTCGCGGGGCAAAATAAGTCAAATAATATCTTAATGTACCTGAGGAAAGAACTCCATGAAAGTAATTTAAATAAATAAATAAAAGTAAAGAAGATGCGTTTCAGTCTAACAAAGACAAAAAAATCGCATTACAGATTAATACAAGTGCAGAGATGAATGCAGCCAGCACGCGATAAGAGCGGGGAGATGAATAAGGGAGAGGCTCCAGCACAGAAATCTGAAGTCCCGAGTGTGACCGAAAGGGTCAATAAGATTCACACAACATCCAAGCACTGAACGTATCGTAACCAAGAAGTTAACTTCAAGTTAGAGGAAGGGCTATTGCCACAGATGATCGAAATTAACAGTGTAATAAAAAAGAAAAAAATGATACGTGAAAGGTTGTACTCTGAGGTGATGCATGCTCTAAGAGTGTAGACGAGTTCACAGAAAGTGTGAAGAGCATACTCCTAGCACACACGAGAATCATGAAGGCAACAGCAGCAAAAAGGCAAGGCAACTCGCAGAGACGGCTGCAAAGGCGATGGTATCTGCGGAGGGGGCGGCGCTGGGCAAAACTTGTGCACGCGCGTCACGTCCCGGAGAGAGCGAAAAACAAAACGGAGAATTCTTTGGCTTGTCTTTTTTCTTATGAAGGACATACGGAGAGTCTCCCGCGGAAACTCGATAAAGGTAATTATATTTATTCGCAGATTAATTTGAGATAAACGCTAATTAAGGGACGCGGGGTCGGCAGCGGCCTTGCGGTGGGAGGAAGTGCGCGCGGAGACGAGACGCCCCGCCGACCGCGCCGCGAGACGCCACCGCGCCGCGAGACGCCACCGCGCCGCGAGACGCCACCGCGCCGCGAGACGCCGCCGCGCCGCCAGTGGCAGTGGGCGGTGCGAGGGGGCGGGGACGGGTGCCGAGCGGTGGGCGGTGGGCGGTGGGCGTTGGCAAAGGATGGGGAGATGCGGGGTTTTGTGGCTTCTCAGTGGCGGCGCATTGTATTGTATGCAGACGAGGCTCTGGAGCAGTAGGCGGGATAGCTTTGTTAAGGTTACGTTAAGGTAAGATCAAGAGGTATAGTTATCGAGTGTTTAAGTCCATATTTAATGGACTAAATGTAATACTACCTTAAGAAATGATCTACTGATATTAGCAATGGGAATAGCTGCGTTTACAAATTGGATAATTTGTTGTAATTGAATTGGCTGGATGTTACTTGGAAAGCAATACAGTTGCACCTCCTTTAGATCCTCCTGCAGATCAGTCTTCAGAAGCACTAACAGTTCATCACGTCATTAAATTAAACATATAACAACATTAAAGTAACTATTAATAATAATTATATTATTGAAATAAATTAAATTAATGTTATTGATAATATTAATATTAATTATATTAATGTAATACTTGAAAAAACAGTGCTTTATCAAATATTGACAGTTAACAGAATAATTTTACAATTATTGTAGTCTTTGTAATCTTCGAGGAACGTGTGAACAAAGAATGTCAGCAAACATCTCTTTCACAGAGTGCTCATCATCGCTACTTGGAATGAGAGTACCGAGAGGCTCTTCGACGTTAATTTACGAGGCGTCTGGAGCTGTCGGCTTGGGAGGCGCGGGCCACTCGACCGCAAGCGGGCGGAGCTCGCAAAAGCGCCTATCGACTCGCATCGACAGGCGTTGGAGGCGAGAGAGCGCGTGGGCCCCAGGGCCAGCCACGGTTTGGCGATGTGCTTATCCCTTCGCAGCTGATACCAGTTCAGTTTGTAACCATTAATCTTAATACTGCAGTTCCCAGCTCTTCAATCAGTTTCAAGGACACATATTGTGGTAAAAATCATGCTAAAGTCAGACTTAAAAATAATAATGAAAGATAAGACTTAACTGGAACTTTATTCAAAGAAATATTTAACAACCTTCAAATTATTTAGTAATTATTCAATTACTAAAACAGACAGTCCTAAATACTGATAAGAAATATTTAACAACCTTCCAAATTTTCAAAATGGCGATTTAAAATGACTATACTATGACGCATACTGTTTTCGGTTGAAATCTATACGTAGAAAATAAACAAGAAATATTACAAATAATTATAAATATAACTATTATGAAATTATGAAACCACGGAAGTTTATAATTACTTAGTTAAGTAGTTAATTTTTAAATAAATATGTGCATACTTTGAGTATAAATATAAGTGAAAATACACGGTGATGTTTTATTTAAGCGTTCGAGATGCAGAGAGACCTCGGAATTTTGAGTTTTTTAACTCACCAACACAGATCGTCCAACTTGTTTCAAACCTCAAACCACTCACCTGAAACAAGAAGAAAAATTAAACTATAGTTTAAAGGACTGTGGGGTGTATCGTATAAACACATAGCAATTCACCAAATACGTTGCCGAAGTACGATTTACAAGTATCTTGTATATCTAGGGAGATACTTCAGGAAGAACAACGTGCAAAATAAATAATACAAAATAACCCTTGCAAACGTTTCTGTTTGTTAAATAATAAACGGCTGACCCACAATCACAAGTAAAATTTTTTAATACAATGTGGTACTAACATTGATCTTAAGCAACTACGAACATTTGTAATATTCAATATTTCGCACTAGGTTAATCTCCCCACGCGGCACAAAATACACGTTTCTCGTAAGTTAAAGTTTAAGAAGCAATCACAAGCGATCCAAAGCCCAATCCCATGGGTTGATAACTTGCAGCGACAACGGTAGGGGCGTCATCGAGCCGGTCTGGCGGGGCGGAGCGGAGAGGCGTGGCGAGGCGTGGGGTCGGCGGCGACGGCGGCGACGGCGGCGCCCGCGGCGGCCACGCGGCACCTGAGCGCGGGCGACGACCACAGCAACGGCGCGGCGGCGTCTAACGGCGAACACATGCAAATCGGCATCGCCCGGCCGCCGCCACCGCCGGCTATATTAAGGTCACAGAGGTGCACGCTAGACCCCCGGCGCATTGAAACACTATGTACGAGCTCAGTCGGTTCTAGAGCGACTCAAGCATGCATTTGTGTTGGAATTCCTTTAATACAGTGCTCCAGCAGTTAATGACACACCGAAAGGCAAAAACAAAATCTCATGGCATTTTTGAGTAATTTTAAAAATAGATGACGTCTGGTACCGTATTATATTGTAGCACGAAGACGATAAGATACAATATCAATCACAATTTATCCATCTCATTCCTTTGGTTTACATTACGCTTCTCCTACATATTTGAGATGTTGATTTACGCGCAAAAATATTACACCGGTTTATTTACAGATACAGGATGGACCACCTATGTTGTCCACAGCAAATATGTTGAAAACGGTTCGAGGTATCGAGATGATATTGCGCTATGTTGCAGATGATGGGGCAAATAACGTATTTCCTTTTTCTTGTTTGTAACGTATGTAACTTTAGAGATACTGACACAACTTTGATTTTTTTTAAATGGAAGTATATATTTTTTCTCCGTCATTCTTAAGATATTTCAAAATGCAATGCAAGGAAGTCTCTAATCGACGAACGTTGTCATTTTCCGACAAGGTGCGTCGGCTCACGTATACGATATCAGCAAAGTCAGCTGTCCTTGCGCGCTACTGCATGGCATTTACCAAGTTCTAATTGCCTTTGTTTTTGCAACAAATACTTTTCGAATATTAACTATATTTATATCATTACATTGCGTTTTGAAATATCTTTAAATGATGGAGAGAATTTATACTTCTATTTAAAAAATCAAGTTGTGTCAATATATCTAAAGTTACATACGTTACAAACAAGAAAAAGGAAATATGTTATTTGTCCCATCATCTGCAACAACATGGCGCAAACAGCATCTCGATAGCTCGAACCTGTTTTCAAGGATATTTGCTGTGGACAACATAGGTGGTCCATCCTGTATAATGACGCACAATGAAAATAAATACTTGTACAAATAACTATTTATAAGAAGTAAAATAACTGTGTGGTTGGTGGCGATTCGCATTTTATTGCCGTTCTCCAGGTTGCGCTCTTGTAATGAGCGGCGCTGGGGTGACAGAAACGAATTTCCGGCATCCATTAGGGCGCGGCCGTGGGCGCCGGCGCTGGCGTTGGCGCTGGCTGGATGACAGGTGGCCCCTTCGCGATAGGAAGAACCCGTTCGATGGGCGGCCCAAGCGCTGGGGACGCGCCTAGGCGGGCGCCCGCGCTGCCCGTCGGTCAGTGACTTCCCACGAGACGCGATTTGGTGGCTGCCAACCGGTTGGGCTCGGCCAGCTTCGTTTGTGTTTGTGGGAGTGTGGATAGAACCTAATGGAGATAATTCAATTTACTTGGATTTAGAAGTCAAAATTTAATTATTCAACTTGGTTGAACGAAGTCACTTTTTGATAACTACGTAATTCGACGATCTTCTCTAGTAAAGATACATTTTTCTAACTTTCGATGAAAACTCGTGTATTAATATTTTCATGAAGGAGCATTACAATTTTGTGTAACACTGTGTGTTAATTGTGTGTAATATCGTAATCAAAATATTGTAAAATTGTAATTTTGACGTCGACTTGTCAAGAATTTCTAATGTTTTGTTTCCTTATTGCTAGAATTCGTATGTGTGTTATATCACTATTTAATGTTGAATGAAAATCATTCAAAGGTGCAAGTAAAGTCTAATAACTAAAAAAATGAAAACGTAGAAGCTCCACATGATATTACAAAAATCAAAAATATTAACCATTTATTTATAAATAACTATGGATGTTCTGAAATGTTAGAGTAGTATTAAAACAAAGGGACCGTAAAAGGCAAATTAACTATTATTCTGTATAAAAGAAACCATCGAAAACAAAATGATAACATGATTTTTAAGAGGTAAATACCTATTAATACATTTTAGTAAGAATTTGTGCTAGAATAGCCGCATTCTTTTTGCGGCTAAATTATCCATTCGATTATACAGGATAAAATATGAGTATTTCTACTCAAAATCATGTTTAGCTAATGGTATTCCCCTTCAACTATAACTAGCTCCACAAATCAACATGACCTACATCGAATAAAGAATGTGAGCCTGAGTCCAATTAAAACAAATGAACCTTCAAAAGAATTTTCGGTTCCCAAACTACATTCAACAGCGACAGATGAAAACTACAAAATACCTCTCCTCCCATTCGGAACTGGAGAACACCTTGGAGGTGGAGTTAGGTGAGAAATGATAATTGGAACGTTTAACCCGGTCGAGCCGCCTACCGCCGCTTGAGTGACGCGGCATTACCAGGGAAGTTTCGCAAGGGCCGTAGGCGAGAGTGGACGGCGCTAGCACCACTTACCTCCGCACATGTGGGAGTGGCACAGAAACACCGCGTTTCCCTCCCCCCCCCCCCGGCTAGCGGCGCCGCAGACGCCGAAACACGAGCAAAACGCGGCGATAAATCGTGTGGTTCTCGCGTTGCAGCAGATTTAAGACAGAACACAGGTGTTCGTGCGGGTCCCCGCCGCCGCCGCCGCCTGCTTAACATAATTGGCGTTTACACTGACGGGCGGTTTCAATAAATTTGGTCGCGCCAGATGGAGCGGTCGCGGCCTCGGACTTGAAAGGGTGCCTAATTCGCTGCCTCGAAGAAAGAACGATGGCGGCGGGTCAGCGAAAGTCGCCCGGCCGCCCACCGGCCGACTGCCCGGCAGCCAAGAACAGCTTTCGGCGCGGGCTGATGCGGCGCGGGGCGGTGCGGAACACTGCGGTCGCGGCGTGAATGATTTAACCTCGGCGCAACCAGATAAGACTTCGATTATTCCCCTCGCTCAGTAACTCACAGACTTGTTTTCATTCATTCATTCAAACGCTGAGTGGAAGCAGCGGTGACAGAAGCGCAAAAACAGTCAAAGGCATCAGGGTATGGGAGGAAAACGACTGCGATAAAGATTGACTTTCAAACGGAATGTCGGTACCTCGTTAGTAGAGCAATGTTTGTAGCAATAGTGGTAATATTGTGGTGGTAATGCCATGCTTACGAGTGTCACGAGCTTATCAGAAAAATAAAGAACTCCCGCATGCAGTCTCGAAAAAAGGCAGTAACAGTATATCTGAGAGAGAGGGGCGATGGAGGTGGAAAATATAGTGGAAAAGGCGAAGGTGCTGAGGACGGCGAATGCTGTGAAAGAAGCAGGGCTGCAAACTCGACGCGACGTCAGTTAGAAGGCAATGGCAGCCCGGAGGTACTCCAAGGCATTCCAGGCGTTCCTTTGCGAAAGTGCAGCACTGCCGACGGAAGCGGGTTTTCGCGATGCAGCGCAGTTAAATGGTCGATGCCGATCCTCCAACAAATTTGCGGTGGCGGAGCGGAGGCGTTGCCGCTCGAGAACCTGTTCGCTCGGCCGGCGATCGGGCAAGAACGCGGCTCGGCCGTGCGGTCGCTGGAAATGCAGGAAGATTAACAGGCGGATACTCGGCGGAATGCGATGAGGTCTCAGGGTAATGCGCATGATATAAAGTGTTAATTGATTTCTTTCGTATGAATGAGTCAAGATGAACGAACGTTTATACTAGCAATTGGAAACACGAAGTAGTGATATATTGACACTGTTATGAATTATGGGGATTCAAAGAAAACAGAAGAGGTAAATTCTTCGGTACAAAATAATAAATATTTGTTACAGCAGTTAAAAAAAGATGTAAGAAATATGCTTTTTATGTGAGATGTGTGTTCTCAGTATTTAGCTATGTTCAAAGGTCACGATTTTGTGTGAATGCGTCGTCCACATTCTTGGCGTTCAGTTTGGGATTCAGCTAATTCACTGTAATTGAAGCTCGTCTAATAAATGAATACATATTCTGAAAAAATAAACATAATTTCTTGAAACATGGTTTTCTTTGCTGTATTTTACTTTATTTGTCTCGGCAGAGTCATTAGCAACCTGTCTTTGCATGATTAGAACAATTTTACATTTTTTCATTGAATTTTGTTTATATTCCATATTATTTCTGTCTCTTAAACCAAAATGTGGGGTCATGTATATTATGATTACAATTCGATTTGAAAAACTCAGTTAAAAGTTTGTATTTCAGACATTGCAATACCAATTTGCATAATCTTTGTTACATCGACTGGTAGTATATTAAAAGACCCCTGGTAGTATATTAAAATACAACTTCAAATTGAATTCATTATGGAAAAGATCAGTCACATACTTGGCAAATTATTTGTTTCATAACGTGCAACAAATTCCAATTTTTCAGAATTTCAATTTGCTTAAAATTGGAATTATCACACTAGAATCCTTTTCAAATACCTTTTTCGGAAATTTCATGTACTTGAATCTGGAAAGGTAACCCTCTTTCAGTTTCCAATATTTGTTTAGTAGTAATAAGTTTATTAAAAATTAAAACGTGTTTATCATATCCTGTAGAAACAAAGGATAGACTTGTTTCGAATTTTTCGTAAGTTACAACTTCAAATTTTCAAAAATAAATGTATCACGTTCATTTTTTGAGTTTGTCACCTCCACCATTCTTTGAAAACTGAACTCGCGAGTACTATAATTTAAATGAAGCTCAAGTTCCCTACAATATAAAATGTAATTCGAACACAATAATAGAAAATTATGTCAAAAAATTTCAGATGATTAATTTTCCTGAAAAAGAAATGTTGATTGTTTGGAAATCAAAACGTCGACATAACATTTCCAATAGGGATGAGTCTTAATGGGATAAAATTTAATTGAAATTTATGATTATTTTCGTAGATAACGTAGCACAAAGACATCACAAAAATGTCTGCAATTTAATATACTACAAGATATTTGTTTGTAAATAATTACGCCATGTTAATGAATGACTAGTATACTCTGAACAATTTCCCTCCATGCACCTTCTAGGTAATCATAACATTGGAGTACTCGTGAGCGTTAAGCGCTTAACGATAAAGGAGCGCGTCGCCGCCCCACTGTGTCTGTCGTCGCCGTCGCTGCCTCCCGCGCCCGCGCGTCGCCGCTGCGCCAGACCGCCACAGTCGCCGACCGTTTAAGCAGCCGTAAACGTCAGGGGACGTTAGCGGGCAGTTAAGTCAACTGGGCGAAGCGACGTTTACGAGGTTTAACCGCCCATTCGCCCCTCCCTGCACCTCCTCCTCCACCTCTACCTCCTCCTCCTCCCTCGGGGAGACGGCGATCCGCGCGCAGCCAGCGCTCCGCAACGGAACTGAAGGGAGCGAACCAAAAACCGAAGTATCGCTTTTATTACTTTTATTTCAAGATACCCCGAGGATAAACTAGGCCCACCATTCATAAACTCTTCAATAAGAATGCAAATTGAATATAAAGGATTGTTAAACTACACGAACATAACATGAAACAATAGTATGTTACAAATTAAAAATTAAAAAAAAAAATCCAAACTACTAAATTAAGACAAAACTAACAAAGTAAGTGTGAGCTTCCGAATAAATGAAATCCTCGCCTACCTTTGCCTTAACCCAGTTCTCGTATTTTGAGTTGAAAACCCCTGTAAATCAGTGGATTGATCAGATATAATAAAAGATGTTTAAAGTTTTATTATTTCACAACTGTAAAACATTTATCTTAAAATTTAGCCATTTGATTGTTAATTTTTATGCGGATTATGTTCAATATTCTCTTTGTGAATTGCAGGAGTTTAAGCAGGTTTCATTCAGTTATAATTTATATTGTTATTCTTAAGTCAAATTTAATTCAAACCTCATAATTTTTATTATTTTCATTTTAACTATTAATATCCATCTCAAAGGACAATTTAAATAAAGGAAGCCTATACTTTCAGCCAATCGTGATATCTAATTTGAAGACAAGACAACAGTGATTATTTCTCAAAATAAGGAATATAATATTCCGCAATATTGCTTCCTCCCTACACACTAGGCTAATATTTCTCACATAAAGGTAAAAATATTACATTTGTAATAGTTGTAGTTCTGTGGAGTAATGTGCGAGTTTCCAGAACTAGGAAACGTTTTGTACATAAATGAATTGGTTTTAATGTGTTTTTCCCAATATAAGATTTTCAATCTATAAAACGGAACGAAGCGCAGTTCATAAAAAAATAACGCCGAAAGCAGAACACGCGGCTTAAGAGGCGTCATCGCCAGCGATTTACCGCCCCCTTTCGCCCTCTATCGACGATCGAATCCCGCGTTATCGCGGCCGCCGCATTCGACTGCATTTCGGTCGACCACGCGGCTTCGAGAGGGAGGAAAAAATTGAAAAGCGGCGACTGGTGCCAATACTCTCTAAAGGGATGTCCCGCGGGAACAGAGGTTCGAGGAGAGGGAACTAAAATTGTAATAATTTTGAAATACACAGAGAAAGAGAGAGAGAGAGAGAGGTCAGAGGGAAGAAGACAGATATAGAAAGAGAGGGAGAGACGGAGAGATACAGACACAGGGAGAGAGAGAGGGGGGAGAGAGAGTTTTCTCAAACGATTGCTGTTGTTATCATGGGGATAGGAGAATAAAATGATTGTTAATGAATGTCGGTGAATAAAAAGGATAATTGATTTTTGAATTATTTTTAAATGAGAAAGTAGTAAACTAATCATCAAAAGCATAATGCAATTGATGGGGATAATGAAACTGTGCATAGGATGAGTTAATGAAACTGTGCATAGGAAAAACATAATCTGTCAAACTCTCATTAGTTATATTGAGAATTGCTGAATGAACAGATATGTCTTGCATTCAAAAATTTGCAGACACATGACTTCAATTGAAAGAATTTGCGTCGTATGCACTAGGAGCGTGAACACAATAAATCCTAATTCCTATATTATAACTAAGGGAACAGATACGTTTTTCTTTCCTTCTGTAAAATTCGGAAATTGTTTCTTACAGCTCTTGACTTCTGAGGTACAGACTAATATTTGGTGCATTCTGAAACTTTTTGGAAGTGATTTCATTGGCGGGATAGTCTTATTAAATACCATTCATACATTTTAAATTTCCTGATAATTTCTTTGGGGACTATGTCACTCCGAATGTATAAAACATTTCCATTACATAGGTGACATAACCTAATCATAGCATAACCCCTGATAAACATAAACCCTATTATTGTTACTTAGTTCTGAAGGTTTCAAAACGTACTATAATTTTTTTTCGAAATTAATTCTGGTGAAGCAAATCTGTGAATCGTGCAAAACACAATTTCAATTTGAAACGACTATTCATGAGATAAGGCATTCATATTGTCCATTAGAAGACCAGTGAAATTAAGGAGAAATAATTATTTTACATATACTGCCATAATCCGCTTTTATAGTGGCATTGACAGATCACAGTGTGTTTTATTACCATCGGCTTTATGTCAATGGCATTGCGGCTTGCTTAACATACACTAGGCTCCTTTTTTTGCACCTATCATGTACCGCAGGGCTATTGGCGGCGACCGGTTGAGGTACCTGACACTTAAATGCGTAATTGGCATAATGCGAGATGTAGCAGTGGCGGGGGCAGCGGGCGGGATCCGGGCGGTGGCGGCGGCGGCGTCTTTCAGAGCGTGGTTTATGGCTCTTAATATTCATTAGCACCTCTTAATGGCAGAGATTCTCTCGTCCAGCAGCTCTTCCTTATGACTTCGCTCATAAACTACGGCCACTCTGCGCGTGGAGGCGCTATCCCCGCCTAGGCGACCGGCCAGCCGCCCGCGCCCGCGTCGGCCCGTCTCGGTTCCTAAACGCGTCGATTTATGGCGTGTGGGCGTGTGATTTCGCCGGCTCCTCCAACACAGGTGAGAAGGTATCGAGAACGTCTCCAAAAGTGCTGGGGTAGAACTCGTGAGAGGTGGCTGCGTGGAACAATGGAATAAATTAATCGTGCTTCTTTAAGGACGGGGTTTGTAATTGTTTGGCCCGGGATGTCTTCGCACCAATCCAAGGAAGGACGTGCTCGTTGTGGTCGTAAAGAGCCTATGGAAACAAACAGAGCTACCTAATACTTCCTTGCGTGAATTACACCCTGTCAGGTTCGTTTAAAATTTTACATCTGCCCTTGGCTTCCGGGGCTCTTCGGAAACACTTCTCGTCGAAATTCCGACGTGAACACGAAGTGGGGGTGCGAAAACTTCTGAATGAAAAAAAAATGGTTGATTCAGATTAACTAATGTTTCACTGGGAAGTGGAAATGCCTCACGATATACTTTAAAAGTACTGCATTTTGTGTTATTTGGCAACAAACAAGCAAAAAACAAAAGTAAGGGAAAGATAATTATCGCTGAAAGTAAGTTTTTTTTTGTTTTAGAAAAAAGCCATTGAATGATATTAATAAGAAGCAATATATGTCTTCCATCAGTGTTTGTAAAGGATCAGGTTTATTATGCCTAAATCAAAAGGGAAATAAGCGACATTGTCTGACAATATTGTTTAAAAATCTAGAAATATATACACCATGCATTAAACCAAAGATCTCTATATCTTCGAAAGACATATATTCATGAGTTATGTTGCATGCGTTTTAGGAGTAAAATAAGGGAAACATTGGGTATGAAATTTTCTTTACAAGTTGAATTTGCCTCTTGAAAATTGTGGAGTGTACTGGCTGTCATTCTTCATAATCGGAAAAATAAAACGGAGAAAAATCCTTTGCTAATTTTTACTGCTTTCCACACACTTGAGACGAAGGAATGAGATGTTCTTTTAAAAAAAAGAGAATGTCAATAAAATATTCAATTAATTGTATGATTTGAAGTGTGCTAGGTTGTACTACAATATTCTCTTTTGTATTTTTGTCGTCTTTACTCTTTTAATAATCCACACTCTGTGTGGATAACCACACTCTGAAGTTCTGTGTCTGGAATTTTATATATGGTGTCAAAATGTGTTCAAAAACATTGGCCAATAATAACTACAGTATTCTACAATACACTACTTTTACACAACTATTGTATTATACGTATTTATTCAGAAAGAAATACGAAAGAGACATGATTAAACTTGTAAATTGTTTTAACATCATAATTTGCTGGAATATAGTTATACAAATCATTAGCATCCCGCTTGTAAAGATGGTTGTGTGTTGTGTTCTTGCGACAACGAAACGCATGGGAGTGTGAGTCCGTTTTTGGGCGGCGCGGTGGGGGCGGCTGTCCCCATCGGGGGCGGCTGCCGCCCCTGCGCCCCTATAGCCCCTGCGTCGCTGCGGCCGCCCTCTCCCCGCATGACTCACATGACGGGCCCCACATGGCGACGGCAGGTCACCGTCCTCGGCGCCCACGCCCTTGCCCTCGCCGCCTGCCCAAGTCCACTGCCAAGCCCAAGCCTAAGCTCACACCGACGCCCTCGCTCATGCCTTCACCCTCGCCCACGCCTTCGCAAACGCCCCCACCGTCGCCATTGCCAACGCCTTCGCCCACCCTTTCGCCCACGCTTTTGCTCTCGTCCACGTTTTATCCTAGTTCATGCCTTCGCTCTCACCCATTCCTTCAGCCTCATCCACAGCTTGGACCGCACATTCGCCCGTGCCCTCGCCCTCGCTCACGCCTTCTGCCGCTATCGCTGGCCTCCGACGCGAGTGGCTTTGCCTCTGCTTGAGCCAAATGCGGAGGCCCATGGACGGACACCGCGTCAAACAACGGAGAGTGTGACCCTTTGAGTTAGCTGAACTGTTTTGTACACATCTCAGCCCGCGGCCGCTCCTAACAAGAGCTGTCTCTCGCTGAGAAAAGCGGATGGCCGTCTCCTCATCGCGCTCTGCCGCAGTGAAAAGGCTTGCCAAATATTGTTAAAATAGTACCCAAATGGCGTTCAAATTGCTACAAAGATAGCAATAATTCCAAACAATTTTTCAATACTATTTCATATTAAGTGTAAATAACAATATCGGGTTGACTTTAGTTAAAAATATCGTAAAATTACTAAGTCACATTTTGAAATATATTACAATTTTTATCGCAAACAATAATTATAAATTATCATTGTAGGAAATTAATGTTTTAGTATGTCTTAATATGCAATGATTAGACTGCAATTATTAATACAATACCTATACTTTTGATTGAGAACGAACACGATATCATCAGCCTGTAAACATTCATTAAATGGAACGTGCATTTCAAAAATGCATGTATATTTTGTACACTGCAGCAGTAAAGACAATTTATATAGTATACAAGTATGAAATATCATAATCTGATTTCACACGTAATGTATGTACATTTGTAGAAAAAAGTTGCATGTAGATAGAAATAATATGTGTAATACTAAGAATTGTTCAAATATGTATGTCACAAATGTTGAAATTGTTATTATTGAATATTTTTGAAATTGATGTTGTTGAAAATATTAAATGTTGTTAATTATTTAAGCGTGCCTCAAATAAAGATTCAATGCATGTACTTAAATATGTCTCTTACATTTCTTTATCTATTCCAATGTTTCAAACGAAAGTTGTTGTGTATGACATCTATAAGTATATAATCTTGTCTTGTATATGATCTTGTTAAATCGTTGTCAATACATAGACATTTCTCTAAAATCAAACTAGACCTACTGTCTTCATTTTAGCTTTAACCATGTGTGAACTTCAAAATCATGTGTTTGTGTATTTGAAATGATTTTGGAAAAATTCCTTGTTTTGAAGACACCTACGGATTATTTTCAGTACTACACAAACGCATTTATTGACTAATAAGATCCATCACAACTTGCCAACCAAACTATTCTTCATGACATACCTGTCATCATTCATCAATGTTGACAAATAAATCGTCATTTATCTAGTACTTGGCATTTTATCTCTGTTTTAGCACGCCCAGAAAAAATTGGAAATAGATGCGTAAAAAGTTTAATATGATTTACTTTTCTTGCTTTCAGTTTACTTTTGGTTCTCGATTTACTTTTATCAGTAAAGTGTGTGACATTAATAAAACTCCTATAAAGTAATTTGGATTTAATTAATTTAAATGACGACGATAAAAAATAAATAGATAATTTAAAAAGTTATTGTAATTATACATTTCACAATATTGCTTCTGGTTATCATGATATCTAATCGCCTGCCTGAATTCTCTAGCGAGCACTTGAGATGAGTAAGAAAATTTTAAAAAGTAACAAAAATTTACCAAATGTAGAAACACATTTAATGGTGTTTGATCTATTCTCGAAGTAGAAGATATTTATACAGAACTAAACTGTCACATTCGCAATTAGTGAAATTGTTGGCTAGGAAATATGAAAAACTATTTGCATGTAAAACATAAGGTTAATGACGGTATTTCTTTGAACATTAGTCTTATTACAACATAGTTACTTTTCCACACAGCAGTAACGGGCAAGTAATCTGAGGTAGATAAGTCCAAATTACGCTTGGGAAGAAACACGAGTAAAAAAAACAAACAAACATTAATACATCAAAAAATTACTTTACCCAAAGGAAATCATTTATAATATATTGGGGGAGTAACACGTGAACTATCTACAGTATATTGCAGTTATCCACTTGCGACCAACAGTCGTCAGCAATCGCAAGCCAGCCACCTGACCCATGAGCACCCATCTAATCGTGTGACGTCATCAATAATCGAAGGTCGCGGGCGAAACCACCCATTTTCACTGTTTCCCCGCATTCTCCGCAGCTGTCACTGCAGCACTGAGTGTACGCCACTTTCGTCACGCGTTGAATGTCATGTCACCGCGATGCCACACACGGTACGAGCCTCCAACATCGCAAAAACTATATAAACAAATACTCACTGGACGTGTATAAGAATGACACTCGTTCACTGGACCTCACGTGGTGATGACTCAGTTACAACACACAGCGTAGATCTAAGGCACCGTACGTCAACAGTTGAACGTGGTTACCGTTCATACTGGAGCTGTCTTGGTTCAGCAAAACACGCCGTACATACGTCACAACACAGGAACACAGACACAGGCAAAAAAGCAGAAAAACAACACGAATCCTCCAGACACACGCGGAATCAGAAAATAGCACACGTGACCTCCGAGAGCAGATGCTATTGGTCGGATGCTCTATTTACAATATATGTACGCGATATCGGCGCTGCGCGCACAAAATCAGGGCGCCCAGGGTGGCGGACGCAGAGCGCTGGCCGTCGGCGACGATGGAAAAAAAATAAATAAAAAGAAGTCGCGACGACGGAGGCGGAGCGCTGCGAGCGGCGAGCGCGCGGGCATGGACGCGCGCGCACCATAAATATCTCAGTTCGCAGCGTGAAATCTACGGGCGCAATGATCGATTGTGGATGTGGCCGGCGAGCGGAGTCGTGCGCGCGCGGGCCCTCCCGCCGCCGACGCTGCCGCTCCCGAGCTTGAGCTCCCTCCTGCCCCCTACCAACGAGCGCCCGAACAGCTGGCGCCGCACAGCTTCAGCCCACCCGCCAACAGAATGCGCCACTGGCTGCGCGCTCGAGCTGCTGGCGGAGAATGCACGAACTACGTGGTCGAAGAGAAATTCGGGGAGGGAAAATTCGAATTTGAATGGGACGAAAGGAATGAATGTTGTCTTCTATAATCCTGACGAAATGAAACTTTGAATGCTGAAAAATTTATCCGTATCACGTGACTATTTACATATTAATAATTTCATATTATAATTATAATACGAATAGAAAATTTGTGTAATTTCTGAATAAATAAGTATTCATACAGCATATTTTACAGTATCTCTTTGCATTTTTTCTTTCGAGTCAATCAAGAAAAAATAAAGCTGAAAATGTCATTCGTAACTCTGAGAGGAGGTTATTTATTACATTATTGTAAGCTGATTGAAAAATATCCAAAAATAAACTACACATATTTGTAAGGGTTCAAAAAAAAAATTTGTTAAGATGAAATATTCGTGATAAATCGATTGAACTGCGAATGATTATCGGGGTATTAAAACGGAACTTTAAAAATATACTGTGGATTACAAATGATTCGTTGTCCAATGACAAATTGAAAACAGTTTTTGATTTGATAACGCGACACATAAGAGTAAATCTAGTAGGGGCTAGTTGTGACAGGGGCAAGTTGTTACATCGTGTTTACGGACCGATCCACTAGAACTCAGCTCGTTATAGTTTACATGCACGTTTTAAGTTCTTTGCGTAAATCTCCTCCTGAGTTGTTGCGGGAACCATTGCTTGATTTGCTTCTTTACGAACATTTTGTGTTTTACACGTAGTAAAGTAAAAATAAATCGGATTGTTCCAGTCAACCTTAGCAACAATAAATCGGAGGTATGTTCAACTACTTAGTATCATTGAAAAACTTACTTTTTAAGCTATAATTTGATGTATTTCTGGTTTATATGAATGGCAAAATAACGTGAAATAAAAACGGAATCTCTCGGGGCTAGTTGTGACTGGTTCTAAAGGACGCTTTGTGACAGTGTCACTTCTTGCTCCAATATTGTTTGCTAATGACAGAGAAAGTAACTTCACTGTTTCTGTTGTGGAAGATGGATTACCCACATCAGCGGTTAGTCCTTTGAAAAACAGAACTCTGCCTAAAGCAGGTCCTAGGGGAATAACCATATGAGAACAAAAACTTGAAATCTGCCATTTTAACTAGCATTTCTTTTAAAGAAGAAATTCGATTACAGCAAAAAGGAAGATTAGAGAAAGATCTTTACTAAAAAAGGAAGGAAAAACAAAATAGAAGCTTGTTGTCAAAAAAGTTATGTTCCTAAGCAAAGATCTAGGTCTAATACGTCGAAAAAGACAAAGACATACGAGAGCTCCGAAGATGAGGAAGAGTGTATATACCTTGTTTGTTTAGAACCATTTCAAACATTAAAAGGTGGAGAGAACTGGGTGCAGTGTATAATTTGTAAGAAATGTGCTCATGAAAATTGTTCTAAAATATAGTACATTATGTGTATATTCATTGCCATTCGGATGTTGATAACAATTAAGGTTAAATCAAAGTTAAAAGTTAGCTTATAAATGAATCAGTATTGTAGAAACGTTTGTTAGATTTGAAAATAACAATATTCTAGTTTCTTTTACATGAGTCACAACGTGCCCCAGTCACAACTTGCCTCGCAGAGGGGCAAGTATTGACAAAGTGTGCACCGCTGCATAAAATTGTATATATATATATATATATATATATATATATATATAAACATCATTTATTTTAAATTCTATTATGTGACAATTTACCACAGAGACATTCCATTTGTTTAATTTATTATAAGATTTAAATTATGGTTCATACACCTTCAAAAACAAAGTAAGTTAAAATTGTCACAACTAGCTCCGGTCTCCCTTGCTACTAAACAAGCACCAAGTTATTTAAGTAAATACATTCAAGTAGAGGAGAACCAGTGTAACGTCAATATTTGGTATCTCTTTGAAAATTGCTTAACACAGCAATAATTTATTTTAAATATGATAATATTATTTTCCATGTAACAGTTCCAGAAGTAAGGTTTATACTTACTCATTTCACTTTTAACTTTTTATTTCAGATTTCCTGATATTTAAAAAATGTCTGGTATCATGAAAGTCCACTGAACGTACTTTGGGAACTGCCTGTAAATGTAGCCATATTTTTTTGTAAAAAGAATATACGCTAAAACATCGTGAAATGTAATGCAAAAATTGTTTTCAAAAATTGATTCTCTTGGAGTGGTTAAAAATTTCTAACAATAAATTTCCTCAAGAAGGTCTAGTAAAAAATGACACAAGACACATTGTTCGGTGGCCAGCATTGGGAAGCCGGTCGCTAAATCGGGTATTGTATCTTTGCCTTTACTTAATATCTTTACTTAATACCTGAGAAATCATAAATAGTAAGAAATGAATACATTAGAAGTAGAATAGCGAAGTTTAAATTAGGGAACGAAGTTCTACTGGGGGGAAGAAGAAGATAGGACGTGCAAGATTTGTGAAGGTGAAACGGGGCCTTAGGAGCTTGTGACCGGGGTGAGCGAGAGATGAAAAGGAATAATGAATGGAGAGGATACAGAGATAAAGAATATAGGGAGACAGTACGTGGCAATGGAAGTAAGGAGAGAGAAATGGGGAGAATAGAGAAACTATGATAGGAAGCCGGCGCAGAATGTATGAAAGTGAGACGTTAGAGAGGAGTTTAGCAGATATAAAGATGAATAAGTTTAATAAGAATAGGTGGAGAGCTAATGAAAGGAGATAAGAATAGTGAAAGGGTTAATGTGGATAAGAATTGAGTAGGTGATGAATATACGAACGGGAGGTAGAGAACAGAAGAGTACAATTTAAGAGATACGCGAGAAGAATGATATGGCTGAAGCTAATCAAAAAGGAAGTTTTGCAAGAGACGTACCTGGACGGAGAAAAACGGGAGAAATGAGGAATGATAAGTAAATGACAGATAATGGGAGTAAGGCTTCAGAGGTTGTATACGATATTATGCTACAATGGGAGAAGGAAAAGAGGAAGGAAAGGTGAGGAAAGAAAGGGGAGGGTTGGAGAGGTGAGGCGGAGTTTCAATAGGAAGAAATTTGAAAATGAAGACAAAATGGCCTATGGAACCTTCCGGTAAAGGAAAGCGATGTATAGGAGTGACAGAAAATTATATGTTGAGGAAATGGTTGGTCTATCAGGAAATTAAATTAATAATGTTAAAATGAATAACGCAAAAGAAAGATGAGATTTGCGAATCCAACTGTATCCTAGACGGGGCAAAGTTGTATAATAAATATACGAGTAGAATACGAGTAGAATAGTTCTTTGCCTTCGACATTAATAAAGATTTCAAACAGCTTGCTCATATGATTATTAATTATATATTGTACACTTTTTCGATCTATTTCAAAATACTGTACAAAACTGACTTGACTGGAAGTTCAAAATTCAGAGGAGAGTCCCAATAGGCCCGCTATCTCCAGCTACGATTCCAGCTCGTGCCAGCGTTGCTCGCCCACCGTCTCCTACCTCAGCCTTCTCATCCATCACCCCCCGCGCAGCCACCGCGTGCCAGCGGAGATCGTGACGAATTTATGTTTTATTTTTCCCGTCAGCGAGCACAGGCTAGGCAGTGGACCCCGCGGGCCGTCCAAGAGCCAGCAGGCTGGCCACGTGCGGCCCGGCATGGCAGGCCACGCCACAATGCGCCGCGCCACCCCATGCCACGTCACACACACACCGCGCCAAGTGACACCCACGCCGAGCCGCATCACGCCTCTCATCATGCCTCTCCTCATCACGCCTCTCCACGCCACGCCTCCCTACGCAATGTCTCTCCACGCCATGCCTCTCCACGCCCACGTCTCTCCACGCCACGCCTCTCCTGCCACGCCGCGCCATGTCACGTTACGGCACGCCACGCCACGCCGCGGCGCGGCACGTCGCGCCAAATCACTCCGCTCTACACCACACCATGCCACACGTCTCCACGCCACGCCACGGGTCTTCACGCCACGCCAGGCCATGCCACACCACGCCGCGCCGCACTGCGCCGCGCCATGTCGTACCGTGCCACGCGAAGCCGCACCGCCGCGCTCATCGTTGCGTCATGTTTTTATATAAAGGCTCCGGTAACTCTTTTGCTGCGTAAGTCACTCATAAATCACAACCTGCTGGTGTTTTTCGTTTTAAGTGGCAGGCTCGCCAGGGGGATCTTTTACAAAAGAGAAAACGTGACGTGGCGTGGCTCTAAGGGAAAATACATTATGCATGGAGGATTACCTCGTTATTAGCATAGTGTCTGGAATGTCTGTTTCCAAAAAATAAGTCAACTATGCCCAACTAAAAGAAACCCAAGCCAAACAATTCAGCAAACCATAAATTTATTACTTGATGCAAGCAAACGAAAGCAAAAAGGACACTATAATGAAAGTATGTGCAATGAGCAAGATCAAAACAAACAGACAGAAGATCCTCTGTTTGGACACAACGTGCAGTTAACCTTTGCTCGACAGGTGCGCAGGTACTATTGTTGGAAAGAATGGAGAGGGGAAGAAAGGGGAACGGGGAAACCACGACTTGTGATTCTCTTTGTTAAGAAGGCTAGCGGTCAGCATGGACGGGAGCCATGAGGAAAAATGTTCTGCCAAATGCTAGTGATAGTTTCTGTAAAAAAGATGATATCTTCGCTATTCGAGAAAATGGGAAGGTAGGGAAAGTGAAGGGAAGGAAAGTATTTAGAGGAAGTAAAATAAACAAATGGATTTAAATACGGCAAGATGAAGTGTAATCAGGCCGGGAACAAAAATAGTGAATGTTGTCAAGAATGTGCATGAGAAAAAACAAATTGAAGATGTGGTGAGTAGAGGAAAGTTGAAGATAAGTGCCAGAGAGAGAATGGTCAGTACGGCGACAGATAATACTCAAAGAGGCTGAAATATCCAGGAGGGTCACAGTTTCTTATAGTTCCTCATTGCGAAGTCTGGGTCATATGTATCCCTGAAATGAGAACGATATGAATAAGGAAACGATAGTAGCCCCGTAAGCTGACTAGCGGATAGTGTGTTGAGTCGAGCGCAGAGCCCATTTATGTTTGTTACAATTCTCGCTTGGGTATCAGAACTTGGACGGAGACACTATAAATCTCACAGATAAGACTTAAATTTGAGTAATGAGTGTTTTTTATGTATGTGAAGGTACACAAAAATCTTATGAAAAGAAAACTTATGAAAAGTCGCGTCAAACAATATTCCACGCTCAAATACCCCGATCAACAACGACAAACTGTGTAAAGGGAATATCCATTTAAACCAACTCGTAATACTAATTACTTCATTTTAAAATTGCCAGCGCCTCGTCAAAGTTTATATAACTATTGTCATCAAAAGTTCTCTTGAGCACGTCGGGTTTTAACACTTCAAATAAAAATATAATAATTTTCAAATTGTATTTTAATCCATAATCTCTTAAAAACATTTGTCAGTAAATAATGTGAATGCGTGAATAAAAATATAACGTTGGGAATTCGCCGGAATTTTTAGCGAACCGGCAACAGATTTTTTATTTCACTTCTAATTCATCATTACTTCTTGATAAAATTCATTTGAAGTAACGTCATTGTCCATGAATCACTGAAACATGACATAAGGATATAAAATTACAGCTATAAATGAAGATCTGCTCGACTGTATCTCCCAACATTAGAATGTCATTGGATAACATCACTCTCGCGTGAAAAGTCCAAAGTCTCATAACGAATTACAAAACAAGTCGACAATCCCTTGTGCAGTCGAAACAAACGATTTATCACCTCACAGCGTCATCGAACTGAATTTTTTATCCCGCATACAGCATTTTGTATCCAGCGGCAAAAACAACGCGCAATACATTACTAGTATCTCTCTAGTAGACAGTTTTGCAGCCCGCAATCCTCTATGGGTCTAAATGCATGCAGGATCACTGTTGACTTTCTGGGCGGTGTAGATCAGTTCGACCGGTGAACGTGTGTGAGCTGTCGACACCGTTCTGCGTCCGACGGCGCTCCCAGGGCGTCGTATGTGGGCCATGAAAAATTCATCGGGGCGTACTAGCAGCCTCATACATACAGTGAGCTGATACTTAGCTCCCACGTCATAAAGGGTTCATTTGAAACCGCTGGCGCGCGCCCAAACGGCGGAAGAAAACCGCGAGAGATTGGGTTCGCTGTGCGGCGGGCCACGTTCAACCGCTCTCCTACTCTCTCTCTCTCTCTTGCTCTCGCTCTCTCCCCTCCTCTCTCTCTTCTTTGCTGGAACGAGAGCTCTGCTTTCGCGTCGAGGTCGTATGCAGCCAGAGTCCTCGAACGTCGCAGCCTCATTTCAATATTTAATCGGGGTTCGGGATCCTCCAGCACCGTTAGCTGAGGGAAAGGAATGTGGGGATAGAATGAGGATGTGGAAGAACAACAAGATTGAACAGAAAAATAAAATAAGGAACGATTTTAGGGCAAGCATGAGTTTTTAATAGTTATTTTGTCACTAAGTATTTCACACAGTATTTCTGCCCTAAACTACATATATTTGTAGAAATATGTTTATATTTTTACGTATTTCTCATTGGATGAAACATTTAAAAGTGCCTACAATTGAAGTGACATTTTGATGGTCTGACATTGTTCTTTTTGAATTTGTTTAAAAAATATATTTCGTGACCTATATTGAAATTAGACATATTTTAAAGAAATTAGTAAGAATAAATGTATGAATGTAAATACACTTGTATTCTACTCAGGTAAATATCAATCAAGTACGAATTGGAAGGATATTTATAAACTTATCTTATTTTTTTGAGTGAGATCCATACGTTTTGTTAAGAGCAATAGTAAAGAGTGATACATCTTGTTAGATCTATTAAACTTAAGTAGGCTTACACCCTGTGATTATTTTTTACCATTCTTTAAATAACAGTTCACGAATATTCAGAATATAAGTAGGGGTCACAAAACTGCCTTTTTATTAATATCTCTATGCATAGGATTTCATGGCTACAAACCGCGATCACGCAAAACCAAAGCTTCGAAAGATGCGCTTGCGATGCCGCAGGCGGCGACCGTGCGCTGTGTGAATAATTCAGCGCTTGGAGTCGGTTCCGGATCCGCTGAGTCATTGCGCACGCTGCCTGGCGAGCGGAAGTGGGATTCACTTGCCTCGCTTCTCTCGCAATAAACGAAGCACATGCGACATGCTTCACTAGCAATCTCAATCAGAGATGCAGACAAGCGGCACACTATCCAGAAGCAAGTGACTTGCTGGACGAATTGCATCTAAGCGGACCATGTAGAAGGATGACTTGTTTCCGCTCCTGTGGCCAGTCACCGGGTTATAAAATATAGAAAACAACACATGGTCAAGAAACTGAAGTATAAGGAAACAATGATCTGCGACAAAATTAAAGGTCACAAACAAGTCAATCATCCACAAAAATGTGAAAAATTCCATTTCACGATATTTTGCATCGTTGACTAGTGAACAACTCTGATTTAAAAACAAAATATGTAAACAACTCAATACAAAATTTGATTAGCTGAAAGAGTAATTACTTCAATATAAAAGATTATAACAGCCAAACAAAAGTTCATGTTTCAATTAGGTTTCTTATTAAACATTCTCTCTAAGCGTAAGAGAATAATAGAGCAAATACATGAGGATCGAAACTGCCTTAAGATTGATAAAGCAAAATACTGGCTTCTTTGTTATTATTGTAAAACAATACGATTTTCTGACACTCCTAAAAAAAGGAACAGGACAAATTCTAGCCTTAGAAAATCGTGCATTTCAGGAAAAAAATCATGCATTTTAATAGGAATTAAATTTTTAATTTATAACAATCCGAAAAATCTTAGCAAAAGGTGAGCTGAAATACATGCTCAACTGATTCTTAATGATGCAATTATTTACGCTGAAGAGGGTAGATTTTTCCACAATAATATCGATTCTAGAGCGTAAGTTCAAAAACTGCGTATGTATTAATGGATATAGTCATTTTATTATCGTATGTAAACTTGAAAGATGACGTAAGATCTGTTGTGAAGATCTAGTGTCACCCACGTCACATTTAAAGACATATGTCGCTTCTTGTCATGCTCCGGCAGTATTTCACAGCAATGACGCGAAGATATTTTTTCCTACTGCAAAGTGTCACCTCTGATGAAAAGTAATGGTTTGATAAAACTTAAATATTATGCAAGGTATTTTATGTATATCCTCATTCTCATTTAAAGCCTTCCTTAAGTGATGGAAACGTCAAATATTATTTATTTTCTACCCTCCATTAACTTGCGTAAATGCGAAATTCCCAAACAGTTCAAAACACTCACTTCAACGAGATTAACAGCTCACGACCCACATCCTATAAAGAAATAATGATAAGCCATAAAAAGTAACTAATTATTAAGTCAATGTGAAAAAGAGTGATGTCCTCCCCAAGAGGTAGCGAGAAAGCCTTCGACCGTCGCGTCGGAGGAGAGCGCCGCGTGGCAGTGCGTAGCGTTAATCAGGCGATTTGCGCCGCGGGCCATCCGCGAGGCCGTGCATCCGGCCGCACCCCCCTTCCCCCCACTCCTCTCCCTGGCTCTCCGCTCGCGTCGCAGACGGTGTCTCGCGGGGGCTGAGGAAGTGACGTGGCCACCCGGCGCCACCACGCGTTGCTCGCGCACGTGAAAGCGCGACGGCCATTTGCGATTCAGACCGAATCAAAGGACTGCAGGAAAAACGTGAGAGGAGTGTACGACATCAGCCCGTAAATTAAAAGGAGACAATAAATGGGCTTGTCATCGGTGTGGTATTGTCGTGTGGAATATGCGGAAGGCACACGATCACGACACTATTAATTGATCGTTCGAGAGGCTGTCAAGCAATTCTTCTATTTGAAACTCGGTTGACAACATTGGGTTAGATACAATTAAAAAATTAATTATTCACAAATAATGTGTTTCCTATCATGTACACCAAACAAGAATATTTTTTTTATTAATATTCTCGTCGCATGTTTGAAACGTAATTTCACAAAAAGAAATCCTTGCACAAAACACTTCCTTTTAATTGAGTTAAAATGATGGTCAGTTCACAGGAATGCCCAAGATGGAAGGGTGCCTCAGCCATTTACTGTACATACACCGTTTTCAGAAATGAGAAATAAATAGGGTGGAGAGAAGGCAACCAGAGTTGTCAGCGTGATTCGAAATTCATCGTGATTCGAATACCAACTTCTGTAGGAATTTTGTTTTCAAAAAAGAAACAAGTAAACAACCAAAATAAATCAAATACAAGGTAAATAATAAAATGTAAACTATTATGACTGAGTTTCCCACGCTTCCATATGTCCCCTGCAAGAGGTCGTAGCCTGGATGGGCGTTTATGTTCTCGTGGAGGTGGTGCCGGTGCGCTCCACAAGTAGTTTCATCTTCCGCCGCCGTGAGGCGCTCGCAGCAACAACGAACCCCCGAGGGCGACATGGTAAGGGGTAGCGGGATTCTTTTTCGTTTTTCTCTCAGACAAGACTCCACACTTACTTCTTCCGCAGCGGGACTTCGTACAAATTAGGCTCTCGCCTCAAAAATAAGCCCTAATGAGCTAATGAATATCCCACGCGAGCCGTGCATTTCGCCCAGCGACGACTGAGCGCCTTGGGACCGCGATGGAAACTAGAATGCTCAAGGTGCTGGTTGGAGAAATCATAATCCTGTGAATCAGGGCTATTTAAGAAAGATTAAAGGTTTAGATGGTTTAGCTGTGTGATATATCAGACAATCACTGTAAATATAAACGACGCTAATAATACCAAACAGTTTAAACTAAAATCCTCGTAAGGATAAACTCTGTTTTTGTAACCACTATCTGAACGTTACCCTACACGCATCGTCTAGCAAGACCAGTTACAGGGGATCATTTGAATATTTGTAAGAATCTATCTTCAAATTAAATTACTTGAATGGGCATGAATGAAAATGAATTTTTAAAAAATGCTTGAAAGATGTGAAGCAGCTATGAATTTCAATTCTATTTCACAAGTATCATTCCAATCTATTTTAAAAGTAATAAATATTCCATAAAAACCGTGATCGGGTGAATCAAAAGATATTATTATCATTAAATTTATTATTATTATTATTATTATTATTATTATTATTATTATTATTATCATACAGTTCTGTCTCTGGATAAAATCTCAGGATTGAGGTAACCGTACGGGCTCTTGCCAAGTAACGGCTCTTTTCGATGTCGAAGCAGGATTACATGTATTAGGCATGAGTAATACTATTGTTGAGGAACTTTCTGACTATTGCGCAAGTATTGAGGATGGCAACTTTCTGTAACTCCATGTACACTGTCTTTGGCATTTTCAACTGTTGTAGGCTGTTATGCAAAGTTGTTGGGATGACACCAGTTGTGGACACAATGATGGGTACTGTGTAAACTTCCTCCATTTTCCACTGTTCTTTTATTTCTATTGCTAAATCAGTGTATTTGGACACCTTTTCTGTGTGAGAGGACTGAAGATTGTGTGTGTTTGGGATTGGGATGTGTTTGGGATGCGATATCAATTAGGTAAGTGATTCTGTTAATTTTATCAATTAGCGTAATGTCTGGCCTATTGTGTGCTATCATCTTGTCTGTTTATTACTATTATTATTATTATTATTATTATTATTATTATGAATAGAGGTTTTTTTACAGTTCTATTGACAGTTTCTCGCACTCGATACGCCCTTGCTTTTTATTCCACCTGGCATGTTCTAAACTTCTATTCTTCATCGATCGAATGACGATCGATGACGGCCTTGCAAGATTTCATCGGCCTTCTTTGTTTTCTTTCTGAAGGGATCCAATCAAAGACTATTTTTGATATTCTGTCAGCATGCATTCAAATTCTATTCTATACAGTCCTAATAAATATACAAATGTATAGTTTTTACTACATTCGTACGGTAATGAAATTCATTCAATATCTCACACGAATACGTTATTCATTACTGTAAATCAAAAACACTAAAAAATTTAATTCAGCAAAAATGGAAAATGTTTGTTACAAAACGAAGATAAGATAGCTGGATTCTGCATCTATACTTCCTCGACAGAAACATCCTGGTTGCGTCACTGTGTGGATACTAAAATATTTTATAAAAGTGTGTTTAGAACGAAGATGGAGAACAAACATCACCGCAGAGTCGATGATCTGTAGATAATCTCATTTCTCAGAAATAGGCACAACACTTCACAAAATTATTTTCAGGTAGTAATGTTTTTAAAAGAATCTCAAGGAAACTAGATCACTTGAATCAATTTATTCTTGTACGACAATAATTACTCTTCATACATTATTAAAATAAACAGAATTTTATCATTTCAAATGTAAGGTTTGATATTTTCTCAATTCCGCAATATATTCATATTCACTGAGCAATCTAATCTAATTTCGTATTTACCGCAACGACTAAACAGTAAATGAAGTTCCTAACTATATAACTTAGCGCATCCAGGGGCTGATCTAGTAGTTTCGTCGGGAAAATAAAATTGATAGAGTACGACCAGGCGCCATTTTCTCGTTTGTCCATCCAATCATTTCTGGCGTGTGCCGCAAAAACGCCGCGCCCGGAAGCTCGTTCGCTATTTATTAACAGAGCCCCGACATAATATATCTGCTGTCGCGAGCGGCCGGAGGAGTAATGAAACAAATTCGACGCAAAACCGCGCCCCGCTCCGCGCCACATCCCGCCGTCCGCCTCCACGCCCGCGCCTCTGCCCGCCACGTCCCCAGTCCTAGTTCCGAAGCCGGCCGCATCTGGGTTGGGCGCTACATTATTGAAACGTTTGATTAATTAAAATTTAATTTACAGGACACGACTGCCGTCTGGTGGCCATCCGTGTAATTACAGCGGCAGCGGGCCGGCCGAGTGCCTGCGCCGCCGCCGCCACCGCCGCCGCCGCCGCCGCTCCGCCCCCGCGCGCGCATTCCGTTGGCGATCGCGTGCGGTGACCCACTTTACCGCGCTGACGAATGTTAGCCTGAAATATCGTCACCTCCTCTCCTGGCCATTCGTCCAACGCGCCGTGCATGTCGTGTAATTCAGGAGTCGGCAATCCACAGCGAACGGACTGCATTCGTTTCGACGTGTTGTGTTATACATCTCAGTCTCTTCCGGAAACATCCATTCCACGGGTTAGGTTTCTTATTGACAGTCAGCACTTGCATCAATGTCACTCAAGTAAGTATCTATTAGAGGAAATACAGTAAGTTTTCTTTATTTCCTAGATCGATGAAATTAATTTATGATAATAACGCTGAGCAATCTTATTAATTCAATATGAACGTTTTTCGACAATCGCAACAAGCCTTCTTCAGATATTTCCGCAGCTGTTAAAATGGTATCTCAAGCATTACTAATTCATTTTCAAAAATTATCATTATGTGAAAAGAAGATCGATGTAAGGAAGAGAGTAGTAACGGCTACTTTTGATACAGAATAATTCCGAGTGTTTCATGAGATGGGTTAGAACATCGGAGAATAGAGCCTGTTCATGTGTAGCACAAACGAACGTCCCACACATGTCGTGCAGATAGGTATTAATAATTCTCTAATTAAACGAGTTAGTTCGGAAATAAAAATGCCCGGTCGAGATATATTTGCTGTTATATTTCACCAGGACTGCAAAAGGGGTTGGGTGATAGGATGTGGGAACAAAGGGACAGGGATGTGGGGTGGGGGAAGCGGAAAAGGATGGAGGGAGGGAAGAGTGGACTGGCGGTTACCGAAGAGCACATTAGCGCTGGCACAGAACAAATAGCGCGAGCGCGTGTGCACAAATGTGCGCCTCACCCCCGACTGAGTGAAAAGAGACCCTGAATTCGATTGTGCACAAGAGGACGAGTATCTTTTAAAAAAGGCATTTGTGGAAACATTAGAAGTCTTTGAAATACTATTTGTAGTTTTCTGAATCCTCCCTTTTATCAAAATTTTAGAATGACAGAAGGTTGAAGAGTGGACAAATGTAAAAAGTTTCTTATATTTGCCGTTTTCAAGAAGACAATGATAATTTTTCTCTAAGAAAACGACATATTTTTTTCTGTAAGCCAAAGCAATACATAATGTCAAACCCAATACGAAAATGTCCAACCATTTTTCGAGGGAAGCTCTCCTGAGATATTATCCGAGGTCGTAGCAAGAAATTGTAACATCCAGTAATTTATCCCAGTCATTTACGGAAACGTAGGGAATGCCACCTCATGTTGAGCAAGCAATCTCTCCGCCCCGCAATGGCGTGTCCCGCCAACCCCTGACGTGGCGCTGGAGGGCGAGCGACGGCGGCGCTGGCTCCGAAAGGCGCGGCGAGCGCGCTATCTCGCAGGTGACGCCACTCTCCGCTGGCAGCGAGCAGCGCCCGCCCTTGTCAGCCGACGGACGGGGTCACTTGTCCAGGGCGACGCCTGCGGTGCCGAGCGCCTTGTCGAGGTCTGCTCGCGGGCTTTCTCGTATTCAAGACCCGGCCACGGCGTTTCCTTGCCTCAAGGCGCGCGCGCGCGCGCGCACACGCAGTACGTAAATACGCGTTTACATCGCGCGGACTGCACCGGAATGCAAACGACCGCTGCCCTCGCCGAGGTCGCAAGGATTCATGGGGGAGGTAGCAAGAATACACTGTTCCTGAAGTGAGGTTGACTCTGCGGTGTCAGTAACATATGTGTTAATGACATGTATGTATACATAAAATATCAAATAATTCTTCCTGGGCAATAACTATTTTTCAAACCAACGTATATACATTTTATAAATAAAAATTAATTAAATTAAGTGCTTCAAGGAAGCAAGTTGCACACTTCAAAGATTATACAACTTTTCTTTTAATTCCACTTTTTTCTTCAAAATATATCATATTCTCTGAAACATTTATTCTGAAGGTACCAAATGCTTTTCTAAAAATACATAAACTTTAGTATTTAAGGTGATAATATCCACTCTAAAAACTGAGTTACATGTTTCTGAATGTAGGTGTTTGTAGATTAATTTTCATTTCTACTTATATCTGGAGTTTTATGACTCAGAACTTCAAATATCTTGCTACGTACAGAACCCAAACCGTGATGAATGACGATTGATGTGTGTTCAAAGAAATAACGGATGATTTCCCAGGCTACATTTATAAAATTTCACTAGAAATCATGTGACAAACCTCGGCAGTTTCTCCATCAGTTACTTTAATGAAAATCAGTTTTGAGTTTGTATAAAATTCTGGTTCCGCCTCGTCCCTCCTCGGGAGAAAATGCAGTCACGTCGAGCACGCCGCTTCCCAGCGATGCACCGCGAGCTGCAGACGTGCCTCTCCAATTCAAATGGGCGCATCTCGCGGCTGCGGCGGACGCGTTTGTCAAGTCGCGGCGATTTTTCCGAGGCGTCGTGGGCGACGGACGACCCGTCTGTGGAGAAGGACGCCCTCGCGTCCCTCCGCAGGTTTCGATCGCAGCATTGCCAAGAGCGCGGCTCCAACGCCCGCCCGCAAATAACGAGCGCGCCCCGAGGCCAGTGGCGTGATTCCCTCACGCTCCTTCTTGGCTCGATCGGCGAGATTTCACTTCCGTGATAGCACGCGCTCACTCCACACTCCGAGACTAACGGTTGATTAGTCCATGAAATCTAACACACGGATTTACTATCATTTCACAAATATTTCGGCACTGTATATTTTTAATGAAAGAGGATTGCACTTTTGTGTGTCCTTTAGTGTGTCCTTGTAGTGTCACTAGAGTAATAATGACTTAATTTTTTAAAATTTCATTACTTATGGACTCCATGCGTTTTTAATTTCACACTCAAAACAATATTTTTTCTTCTTTTTTCCCGTGTAAATCTCAAAAGATTTAGTCATCAAATTAAGAGATGTAGTCTCATGAACAATTTCTCCCGCAGAATCAACATTGTTTATATGTAGTCATTAAACACAAATATACACTCTTCTTGTAAATGTACTTTATGGCACTACCGAAGGACGACGGTGCTGATAAAATTTTTGGCGAGTGAAAAGCAGAAGTAGTACGGTTATAGAAGGCAGAAGTGCAAAAATAAAGACCATGTTCACGAGTGGCCGTGACAAAACTGATGTGAGAATCTAAGGACATAAGAAGAGAGAGAAACACAAAGCGAAGAAGCAAGAGAAGAGAATGAGATATTCAGGGCGATGAGGATGGTGACGGAGGCGGTGACAATGACAATGATCGGATAGCGGCGACGGCGACGGCGCGGCGTCGGAGCGCGGAGCTGTGCGCACGCCAGCGTCGCACGCTGCGGCTCGCGCCTGCCGCCGCCGCCGTAGTAGTATTTCTTTCGGTAGGCCGCGGTAAGCCCGGGGAATCCCCGCACTTGAGTTAATTAAACCGCGGGGGGCGCTGGCGTCGCGCTGCGGCGCAGGGGACTCCCGCAGGACGGCGCAGCGCGGCGGCCCAGCGCCCGACGACCCGCGTTCACTTGCAGCCAAGCAGTGTCACTGCAGAAGAGACAGGGTTCCGTGACAGAGACATACGCGCCGCAGACTTACATAAGAATGTAAGGGGAAACTAGTGATGTTGCAACAGCACTTACTCTCCCGTATTATTTGCACCGCATAAGTAATATTGTCATATACTTTTGGACTTCATATAAAGTACCCCCTTTCCCAAATTAAACATCCATATCAAATCCACGGGGCCTCGTGCTCAGCCAGATCTATCGGAGAATATCCATTAGAGAAAATCCTATGTAGAGTTTAGGAGCTATTGTTATTCACAGACAGGCTAACAGTCAGTCATACAGATGGATAGATAAACGGATAGAAAGTTAGGTTTACTTCTAGTTTGAAAAAATAAAGAACACTTGCATTGATGCGATAACAAATTGATCGCGTGCTACTTTCTCACGAAATGAAGTAGTATATCCACATACATTAGAATAATAAAGCATCCTATGAATTAACAGAGTTGAAAACATTAAATTTTTGTGTTTCTATGCAAAACAAAAGATTGAGATCTGAAAAACGACTGTACTGAAAACTAGTCCGAAACGAAGATAGAATAACACAAATATAAGTGGAAATTGATATTGAGTGACTTCTATGAGTACCAATGATTCGAATGTAAAAGTTCATTGTCCTTATTACATAATAAGCAACATATTATTTCATTAATATTATATTAGTGTGCGTTGATTTTTCAAACTTTTACATTTACCACAAAACAATGCTACTTTTCCATCAACAATCCACCAACATCTATCAACAAGTATTCTCCAACTGAAACGAGAAGAAATAAGGTAATTCCTCCTGACAAATCTGTAGAAAGTCTACCTAAACGGATGCAGACGTGACAAAAACAGCGCAGCAGGTTTTCGCATCCACCGCCGTGCGACGCGCCTGGCGCTGGGCGCGGCCGAGCGGAGGCAGCTCGAGCGGATCTGATCGACCGGCGGGGCTCGAAGCGGGGGCCGTGGGCGACGCGTTAATGAAGGAGAGCGACGCGCGTTCGGCAGCGATCGATGGCCGCTTCCCGCCCGCGCCCTCGCGCCCTCGCGCCCGCCGCTCGCCGCTGACGAGAGCCCCAGGGAGGCTGCGGGCGGGGAAACTGCTGCTGCGCGCACATCGCTCTGGACGCGATAAATCGCGCGGCGGAAAACAACACTACTCGCAACATGGGATCGGAAGGCTGTACACAGGACTCAAGGAATCCAAGTGAGAGGGTAATATCTTCACTCCCACTCGATACAAGGGAATTACACTATTAATATTATTATTATTATCATTATTATTATCATTATTATTATTATTATTATTATTATTATTATTATGCTACTTCCAATTGTTTCCGGGGGAAGGACATTTTAAAAAGTTTAAGTATTAAGAGTGTTTCAAGAAGTTCCTCAAAGATAATGAATAACATTTCGTAAACGTTTCGCAAAGAGAACAAGCTTTTTTTTCTGCTTTAGCTATGATTTATCCCGGCTTGCTGAACTATTCCCTGAAATCGGAATTTTTAATTCTTTAGTGTAAATAAATGAGACTACAACCAACACAAAATTGATCAGTGCCTCTTAAAATATTTTGTTTCAATTATACGTTACACACTTTCATTATAATCATTGAAGATGATGCAAATAAGTTTTTTCATGACGGATGGTGCTGGTAGACGGATATCTATATTACCAATCTTGACAATAAAAATTGTTTTTCTTTAAAACTTATATATTAAAACATTGTATTCGTACTATTTATTTCACTTGCTGTTAAACACCTTTTCGTTACGTGACCATTAGACCTGCGAATTCGATTCTTAAAGAAGTGTATCAAGTACGCATGTTGAGTGGTAAAACTAAATAATTCTGGAAACATGAACTTATACCCAAGTCAACAAGAAACTTTTTAAGAAACAAATGTGTGATCACGGAAGTGAATTTTATATATCGTTCGAAGAAAGTTGTGCAAACCTTCACAAAAAGTCCATCTATGCACGAATGAACAGTACGATAAACGGCAGGCAACTCCATTGCGTTTTTTGGCACAATATTACAATGGCGAGAGACGATAAAAAATATCACTGAGTCTCCGCCAACATGACGATGGAATGGAAAGAGGAAGTACGCAACCAAAATCTACCGTGAGCATTCACAGGGAAGGAACGGCCTGGCAGGTCAAAGGAGAGGCTGAGAACCGAGCGGCAAGGAAATCGAAATGAGAGAAAACTGAGCGCAGAGTTAATGTGCAAGGGAAGGCAATATGAAGGCAAACTAAAAGTATACTCGTTAAGACACGTAAATATGTAAAGATAACCAAAGTAGGACTATTGCAATTGTTATCAGTAAAAAATGTCCAACAAGAAACACGACAGAAACCATGACATAAGCAATTGAAGAGAGAGAAGAAAGGAATCAGTAAGTACCGGAGGCGACATTATTGGAGTATTTAATGGGGACAGGAAATCGAAGCTGAGATAGAGAGAAAAGCGTCCAGATAAGAACGTTGGTGAAAGAAAGGGAAAAGAAGTTTTAAGTGTAAAGATGACCAAGAGGAGACAAGGACATAAACCACACCAAGAGACTAGAATGTAGTGAGAAATTTACAATCAAGGAGGACGAGAGTGTGAATTCGTAGGCTAAGCTGCCAGCGGCGGTCGGCGCGGCGTGGTGGTGATGCAAACGGGAACAGAGGAAGGTGGGGCAGGGGAAGCTGAGGGCGATTTGCAGGCGAGAGAGAAGTTCGCCCCCGGCCGAGAGGGCGGGAAGGGGTGGTTGGGCACGGCGCTCGCAGGATGTGGCGCTGCCGGCGTTCGCCCCAGGGCCAACTCGGCAGAGGCGGGCCCGGGGGCGGCGGCGGCGGCGGCGGAGACGGAGGCGGAGGCTGGGCCGACGCCAGAGCGCCGCCCTGGGTTCTTGCAGCGCGCCGCCGCCGCCGCCGCCACTGCCGTCGCCGCCGCCTCCCGCCGGCGGGATATAAATTTAGCGCAATATAAATTAGCTGGCCTGTGTACTCCGTCTGCATGCGCGCGCACGGCTGGCGGAGGCTGCTTGCGCTGCCAATTCGAGATAAGGCGCCTCCACTGTCGCCCCGCCCTATCCCTCCGGGCGCCGCCCACCGCCGAAACATCGATCCTAGTTGATAGAAGTTGGGTGCAGATACTGGAGAAAATTAACGTTTCGCCAGCTTGGAGACAACGCTTTTAAATGACGAACAAAACGAGACAATCTTCACTCAGCCATAAGAAATTCTTGCTTTGAGAGTTTGCTCAGATCTTCATAGCTTCATTGAATTTATGTAGGCCGATGTTTTAACCTGCGATCGAACCATTAAACTTCTAGATAGGTGGAAGGATTTACATATATTCAATGGTTCTTTGTACCTCTCTTTCAACATATTCTCCGTACAACAAACGCTATTTCACCAATTTGAAGACAGATTGGGTTGGTGAAGACGGCATGTGCGATTGACGTTGTAAGATCGTGAAGATGGCTGGTGCGATTGACGCACCGCCAAATGCGAGCTGCATCTCTTTCTTCAAGAAGAAGGAAATAATTTAGCAGAAATTCGCCAAAGAATAAGACGAGCATACGGCATAAACTTTCAAACCAAAAAAGAGGAATGCTAGGTGCCCTCATTCATGAGAATTCTCGTCCCTCACAGTGCTGCTCTAATCGAACAACGTCTGAGGCAGATGGGACATACCTGATCTCCCGGTCACTTGGGCTCCTCGACTTGAGACGACTGCTTTTCATTTCTTCCTTATATTGAAAGTTTGGCTCGGAAATAAAGCATCCAGGGCAATGAGAAGCTTCAAAGCAAAGTTAAGAACCATCTCAGATCACAGGCGGCAACAATCGAAAACTACATAGATAAGAAATGCCTGAAACTTTATGGCGATTTTGATAAAAATTAACCATACTTGTATCATTCAGCAATGTCATCAATACTATCATTCAGTGTATCTTTCAGAAATAAATTCATTTTCCTTTTACATTTGTTTTTTTTGTTACATTCCATTGGTAGTTGAAAAAAAGGCTTTCGTATTTTATTTTTATTTGTGTGGATTACTTCGCCAAAGCAACACGAACGTTTCATGATGTTAAATCAAATATACAATTGCAAGAGTTTTCTATTATGTGTTATTCGCAGATTTTAAGTACGTTTATAATTATTTATTAAACTTTTTAGACTACAACAAGTTAAGGTATCGAACGCCAATGTTCAAAATACAGATTCAGTAATTCAGACTCAGTGACTTGGCAAAAAATGTAATGCAAAAGTAACTCTAAATCCTCTTCCGCACATGCAAACATGTATTCAAACTCGACCCCACTATCTTCTTCCTTGAGAGAACTGTAGCATCTCTTTTTCTACTAGCATCTGACATCACGTACGCGCATTACAGCGCCCTACAGCAGCGCCGTTCACCGGCCTATGGGCAGTTGAGGGACGACGGCGGGGGCATCGACCTGAACCCCCCTGCAGTTGGCGGCGTCAAGGCGATTAGCAGAGAGTGGCCAGCGATTTCTTGGGGGGATTTGCTCGGGTGGGCCGCCCCGCCACAGCGCCCAGCTGCGTTCACGAAACTCGATACGGAGCGGTTTATCAGCACAGCAATTAATATTGCTGCTCCATCAAATGACAGTTTGCTTATATATGGTAGCTAAGGAGTTTAGAGGGCTATCGTGCCTGAGGTACTTGATTCACGACTTATAAAAAATAAACAAGTAAAATATATAAAAGTAAATAAAACATATATGTAAAAGTAAATCAAATATCAAACAATGTGGTAGATCGTTTAAAGGCATGTGTCGCCTTATCATGAAAACATAATGTAGGAGACTATGGCATTTTACTTCCCTATTATTTGCAATTTTATTTTTATCAATTATTACTGCTACCTGTGGGCAAACTATCGTCCTGATTGATTAATAATAAAAATTAATGTATTTATTAATAAAAATGTATATGATTACAATGAGCAAATGCAGTCTATTAAAACAAGTTTTCATAACAGTTGTACCTTGATAAGCGATTTCAACATGTTCAAGAATGGTAGAAGCAAATCGTTTTCCTGTCGATTTTCCTCTCGACCCTCCTAAGCAATTAATGAAAACGATAACACGTAGGAATTTCTTCAGTGAGTTTGCAGGCATGCGCAAATAACAGCCGAAACCCAACGCAGTTTATCTGCGAAGCATTTGAATCCGTGGCTCTGTCGAGTGTCAATCGATTTTTACGGCTGCGAGGGAAAGCGGAGAATGAGATCAGATTGACGCGTCCCTCTGTGGCAGGAGGGCACGAGGGCGAGACATTCAAATCAGACACTAGTCGATGCAGATGGGTATACATAGGATAGGAAAGTACATCAAACGTACCTCTTCGCCTCTTTTTATTCGTCTTCGCTCTGCCTCTGTCTTACGTCGAAACGTTTGTTACGAATCGCAATTTCTATGATGATGAGTTTTTATCGTATACGTGCTTTTATTTACATGTAGATAATACCGAAATTGTCTTGAATAATAAATATCTTAATAACGCTATAGAATATAATATAAATGTTAAATAAAACGCATATTTTCTTCACTAATATTCAAACTAGTTTTCGCATTCTTTTAGGTGTGTACTTATTATTCCTTTACAGCGGGAGTACAAGATCTTTTACTAAGGGTGATGGCTACTATTGATCTGCCCCTGCGTCTTCATTAGGCAGTAGATAAAGATTACAGTGACCTCATGGCCCACCAATGAGCATTGATCAACTCACTTGACTAGTGACATTGATTTATGGGTAATTTATGAACTGCTTGCCTTCTATACACATATATCATTATATTTTGAAACAAGTATTTGAGACATGAAACTCTTATCATGTGGCCATGTATACACACTTAACATTAAATAGTTTATTTTTCATAGCATTCCATTTTGTTCTATTTTGTTGAATTTTAATCTTAATTTCCGGTCATATTAATTCATAGTATCTCTAATACATTCCATTAACTTGATAAAATGCCATCCACCATACATTATCGGGAAAGTATAAATTCAAAAATCCAAGGACTTGAACCATAATATACAAGCATGGAACTGGTAAGATCCCAAATTAGGTATTTCAAAAATGTTTCATTTTTCATAAACACTATTCATTATTTAATTTCATTGTTTTGTTTTGAAATAGTGTTAATCACCGCGTATTATGTTAACACTGTTACACACTTTTATAAACCTTAAAAACTGCTTTGAAGATCACACAGAATTAAAATTGAGAAAATGTAATTTCTAGCAAATATTGAGTTCCCATTTAAAATATTTTTCATTGCGTTCCGTTCAAAGGAGTTCAAAGTATTCATTGTCAGACACCTTTGTGAAATCACGGAGGGCAGCGGAGGTCACTTTCGCGAGTCGTTATCGAACCCCCCACGCGCCAGGAGCTACTACTCGTCCGAAAATCTGCGCCCTCCACGTGGAGGCGAGAATCGTTCCGCTATTACCCGTCCCGCAAACATCGACTGCGGGCGGCGGACGGCGGCAGTAAGCGGCAGTTATGGCCGGAATTAGCGGCCGTTTGAAGGGCCCCTCTAGCAGAAAGTGCGCGTAACGACCTCGTGAAACTGCCGACGCGGTGGAGGGGCAAGGCGGGGACAGCGGAGGGGATGGCGCGTGAGGCAGGTCACGAACCCTTTGGGGGCACTGTGCTGCGGATTCCTTCCCAATGGCGATGTCTCAGCCATTGATGGCCTCCAAGAGATATATTCGTATTATCTCACAGAAATTATATTTGGTTTATCTCATAGGAATTATTTTACAAATGCAATATTTCCATGCAAATATTAGAGAATAAAAAAATAAACGTTTTAACAAATATTGCAATGACAAGGCTGAGAGATATTTAATTTATAAACAAAGACACTAAAATAGTGATTGTACACGAGCCATTCCCTATTAAGTAGGTGTTCGTCCTTTCTTTCAATTCAAGTAATTCAATAAAAAATCGGACACTCGAATGAAAGTCAAGTCAATCATAATCAATACTAAATAATAATAATAATAATAATAATAATAATAATAATAATAATAATAATAATAATAATAATAATAATAATAATGGAAATGTTCGCAACCCACCCTCAGCGTACAAATATTTCTTTCCCTTTAGTAACATTTCAGTATCTTGCCAATGCATCATTTCATATCTTCTTGGTGCCAGGTACCAACCAAAAAAATAACGCGAATGACGGAACGGCAACATCACGTAAAATGTCTCGTCGCCGCAGCATAATTAGAAATTCCACAGCTAATAAGCTCCTCGCCCTTTCGTGAACTTCTCCGTGAATCCGCGCCCAAGCGGAGCAGCCAGCGGCCGGAAAGCCTCCGCGGAGCATCGAAGCGCGACCTGTGCTGCACTCGCGCGGCGCCGTCGCCTTTAAGCCCATACGTCACCGGGCGGCGGCAGCGGCGGCGGCGGCGGCGCGCCCCTCCAAGAGAGCGTTACTCATCTTTTCGTTCAATAACTCTACATCCAAGATGGCCGCGGCCCGCGCGCCCCGTTTCTCATTGGCTGAGAGGAGCGGCGGCGTAATCCGTCAGTGTCGGGGCCGAGGAAACCGAAAATGGGGCTGCGCGCGGCGGCCAAGGGCGGGCGGGAGGAGGTCCCGCGTCTGGAGGGTGGAAACTGCCACTTCCCGGTCCGCGTTCGGCCCTCGCCGATAACGCGGACTCAGGGCGCCCTATTTAATCACGTCTATTAAGGATATTGCCTCAAAATAGCTGAAGTTCGTTTCACTTCTCTAATAATAGAGAGGGAATTTTGTGTGCCTGGAAAAGCCTAGAATCCATACATCACGAATCCAGAAAAATGATTTATCGAGTCCCTTCGGTAATAGAGTCATTACCTGCAGGGTAATTTCACCCTCAATGACTATGTTTATGGATGGGGACCTACACTGCCACCATCTTTAAATCGTTATTGGATAAGTGACGCCGGGCCACTGCCTTCGTCGCGTCCCGAAGCTCTTGCTTGTGTCGTCGCCGCCGCCGCCGCCGCCACCACCACGACGCTGGTTGCAGCGCAGTGCTGCCACCTGGCGGAGAAATGCGCGAACTACGAGCGCGGCGGTCGTTGGCGCTGCGCCCGACAGAGTGCGGGTCGCCGGTAGGGCAAGAAGAGGGGGGCGGGGAAGGGGCGAACGACTCGTCGCGCGGCGCTCGCAGCATCCGCGGCCCACTGCGCATGTGTTGAAAAGAAAATGGCCATCATCGATCGTGAGATGAGGATGGGGGTCGGGGAATTACTGCTCAGAGGAAGAGAGAGAGTCGTGGCTGGCGCACGAGCACGTCATGATGAAGTCCACGCGTCCAGCATCGTTTCCACATTATGATGACGCCTAACTTTGTTCGTCAAAAAGTCGATAAGGTGAATAAAGTTAAATAACATATTTTGCTAATCTTGTTTCGTAACGTTTATATGTTTCTTTTTTTTCCAATGCTTAAACTGCCATCGACTACTTCATGCATTGTGATTCTTAAACTATTTTGAAGGTTTTTATTTATTGCTTTTTTTCTGGTCAGTTGTGTTTGAATTAGTTTTCGACGCACATCATGCTAATATTTCACAAAATAACAAAGAATGTCACATAATTTTGAATGTTTTCAATTGAATTGATACTGTTTTACAAAAGATATCGATATATGTTCAGTTTTAAAATTCACGAAACTTGGATTATGGAAACTATCGGAAGGTTCCATCAAGAAGTATAATTCGCGAAGATGAAATAAAATTTTGAAAATAATTCGCTATTTCTCAGAAAAAATCGATAATCTCTAAATTACAATTTTTGTACTTTTACAGAACGTGAAAATATTTGACAAAATTCTTATCAGTTTTATTTCCGTGTTCATTCAACAAAAAAATTCACTCTTATATGAAAGTGAAAACATGAACATTATTTTGCAGTCTGTAACAACATATGTTACCTTTGTAACTCTGTCATATACGGACGGGTCTATGCGTAGGGGTCGCAAACGCCAGTATTTCAACGGTATCTAATGCCGGGGGATGCTTTCGGTCAGGGGCAACTGGACGAGTCGGCGTCCGCTTATCACTTCGGGAAATTAATATTTTCTGAACTTTGTTCTCTCGCGAAATATATTTCCACTTCAGTTGCGAGTGACATCTCTTGACGCTGCTTATACGTCCTCCACTCTTAATTTCTTTCTCCAATCCATCTATGCTTAGCCATGTGATCAAATTATCAATTGCCCAGATTTCTCCTACCACACTCCCTTCCTAGAAGTGAACATAAATATTCCCTTTCTCGGCATCAGCCCTATTAGTTTCGTTGTGGCCAACATCTGCTCCACGTGCTTAGCACTCCGTGACAATACTTGTATTAATGCTGTTACCTCCTACTGTACCTTGTACTGTAGGCATTTCGGTTTGCAGGGAACTTCGTATCGTAAAAAAGTTTTTTATTCCTTCCACAGCTATTGGTGTTTGCAAGCTTTTATCCATCCCCACAACTATGATTTCCCACACCATCTTTCCGTAACTTCATACTATTCGCCCACACCATACTACCTTAACCGTTTTCGTCCTCAGTCAATGACCGCTGTCAGTATCCTTATCGCTGTCGCCTTGTCCGACCGCCCTTGACAGTCACGTGCGGGAACGTCCAACTAAAAACCGTGCTATTTACGACGTGCTTCGACTCGGATCGACATACAATTACGTTTCACTGGCACCGCCCAGATAATTCTAATTGGCAACAAATTAATTACAGATACGGCCGACCCGCATCCCCCATCCTCTGCGATCGCTGTATTTATTTCAATGTAGACTACGTAACATTCAATTCATTACCAGCGGCTCGCAAATAAACAGGCACGCGGCGCCCGTCAACAGTCCATCGCTTGCTACAGCGAGTAATCAAGCGATGACGCGGAGGGCAGGGGCGGCGAACGGCGGCAGCGGCATCGCCTATGGCTGCGTTCTAAAGGCGGCTCCTCACATTCGGCGAGTAGAGAGCGACTGCTCGCCGAATCCCGAGTAGTGCAGATGGATTGTTTGCTCTTTACCGAGCGACGAACTTTCGGTGTTCGCCCTATCCACCACTTCGGTCTTTTGCGCACATGAAAAGAAGCAAACATTCGCCGAACACATCAGTTGTTCGGGATTGGGCGAGCAGTCACTCGCTACTCGCCGAACTATGTATTGTTTATTTTTCAGTCACAAAATACACGTGGCATACTAGCGGCAGGCAGTCTGTGTGAGGATCAGAGGCATCCGGGCGTCGCCCCTATCCTCCTTCCGCTACTCGCCGAAGACCGAATGTGTGGAGCCGCCTTAACGTTCGCTCCGAACGCTGTGCCGTCAGCCGCAACTTTCCCAGTTGAAGCAATTGCCATCGACATTTTAAAAGGCTACGTAATGTCAATGTTTTTTTTACTTCATGTTCAAAGGTGCTTTACCCTACTTTACGAAGAAAGAGATACTTTTTCTGGATCGCAGACTGTCACGAAAATGGAGTCACGGAAACATTCTCCATAGTTTTGCTGTGGTAAGATTTGTGTAAGACACGAAGACGATTGGAGCACTTGTCTGCTCTCGGAAACTGCTAATGTACACCTCCACATCCAAACAAAACTTTCCAAATACATAAATCAAATATTAGTTTTGATATGTAAGAATAAACAAAAATTCGAGATATGAGTCAAGAAAATGTAGTTAGTTTTGTGTACCTATAGTTTTTATAGTCACGTAAGTCGTCTAAATAAGATATTCATTTATCTAAATCACTAGTAAAATTTTAACTCCATATATATATATAAAACATTTAAACAAATATTATAAATTTTTAATGAATTGTTTATGTTGTCCATTTATTATCTACCTCAGAGTTACGCATAAAATATTAACAAGAATTGGAGATGAATTACCGAATGAATTAAGAGTTAAACTTAGGCACCGAAATGAGAGTTATCGTCAAGAAGAACAGGTATCTGATATATAATTTCGAAAAGTTTTGAAAGAGAGTGATAATGTAAATTGTATGGCAGCATGATCAATTATTATTTTATTACTTGACTGTTGACATCCACGTTGAAATAATGTGACGTAGCCAGTGCGATAATGATTGATGCTATCACTCGAAGTCCTGACTGAATATTAACAGAACTGCAAAATACCCCATAAAATTGGAACGTTGTAATTTTCTACCTATTTTATCCTTAAAAATAGGAAACGTTTTAATGTGAGCATAACAATTAGAAAACACGAACGTATCGTCAGATAACATTAAAAGTCATAAAGTAGTTCATAAAGTCGTTCAACCCTGATAAATTATTCACAAACCCAGAGAAGTAATTTCGAGAAAAAAAAAAAAAAAATAATGAACCCAGTTCGGCAAGAGACCGGTCCAACATTCTCCAATGTTCACGCAGCCCCTTCTAGCGGGGGCGGCAGCGGCTAGGAGGTCGGGCGGTAGGCCGAGTGGAGGGGTCCGTGGGGTACCTGTGGGTCCCACAGGCCACCTGGGCGACGAGGGCCCGGGGTCGGCCGTCGCCGCCACCGCCGCCGCGACCGTGGGTCCCCATAAATCAGCCATCGGGGTCTCGGCGACCAACACGCACTAAAATATTTTCCTTGTCCCGGCTTTCCGGGCGCGCACAAAAAAGGAACAAACTCCTGAGAGGCGGCGGCGGCGGCGGGCGCGGAGGTGGACGTGGCGGTTCGGTTCGTGTCTTCTGAAGCGGAGGCAGGCAGGCGCGGATGACGGCGGACGTGGAGCTCCGGAGAGTGGGTTGAGAAGGCAGCCGCGTTCTACCGAAGCGAATGAAGCAGTTTCGTCGTACCGTGCACAATAAAAAATCTTTTCGGAATTAAATGTTGGTTTTTCTAGATAAAAATACCGCACGTTGCAAAAAAGTATGTAGTACTTTTGAAGATATCAGCACCAGAAACCCATAATATGGTAAGGTTAACTGATATTTTTTTCAAAATATTTGAAGGCCCGCAATTAGAACCTGAACAATTTAACTGAGTCAGAGTGGGTGGTGTTTTTTCGGAAAGGGCGGTAGATCTTAGTTCCACCACCCAGAGTGTCAGACATTTTAAGTAAAGATTCTTCCGAAAATGTTGCAATTTAGTGGGAAAATTATTTTAGAAAGATCTTCTTTGAAGAATAAAAAAAATAAACAAACACATACCACAAAACAATTATAATTAAACAAATTTAGCATAGTAATTGGCTGGTTGAATCTGTAACAGGGTCGCTTAAGATACGGCCTCACAGGGTCTCAAAAAAAGTAATGGAAAAGTAAACTTCAACATTTTTTGAAGTCAAAAATATATTTTTCGAAGTTTAAGTACATAATATTTTTTCTTTTTCTGCACTTAAATATGACAATGGGAATAATAATTACACAACAATGAGAAATTAAAATTAATTCTTTTTATGTACTTTTGGTCTTACCCTCCTTGTTATAAAAAATTAAACTTCTTTCATTTACGTTTGCATTAACCAAAAACTGTTTGCAGACTTAACACAATCATCAGGTTTCCAGAAAATCCTGCATTGTATCTAATATAAGCGACAAACATAACGTTCGTATATTCTATGTATACTAAAACCTTTTATTATAGGTATCGTTTTAACAAATTTTGTTTTTAATTTTATTTTGTAGCAGTTTGAAGATGAATATCGAAAAGGGACTATTGGAGACGAGTCGTAGGGTGCCCAGAATCACCGAAATCGAGCGTACCCGAGTTCCCTGCTGTGGGTGCGAGCGAGTGGGCGCGCTTTTGTCCCGGACGCGGAGGCGCCTTAGCTTGTTTTTTTTCTACCGACTTTTTGGGTGACAGTTTTTTGTGCGGCGTTGGCTCTCGGCCCGTGTTTTCCGTAAAAATTCGGGGCAGGCCGCAGCCATGGCCTGCGAGTCCCACGCCGCCCCCCTCGCCCTGCATCGCCGAGGGGCCAAGTCGTGCCCTTTTGCGAGAGCCGCCAGCGGAGCGGTCGCCGCCCCCTCCAATCCCCCCCCCCCAGCGGCCGCTTCCGTTCCCATTGCCTTCTGTACTACCATCATCGCTTCTGGCGCCACCCTTAGTATCGGCAAACTCACTTTACCTTTCATCCATGATACCACCATTCAGCCAAGTCATCACCGATTTCATTGCCACTTTAAATTGCATAATAAATAATAAATATCTTAAATAAATAAATATCTTTATTTGTGGCGAGGCTCAGACCATTTGGCCTGCTCTTCCGCCTAACCGCATAATCTCTACCACACTCGTATCTATTGTAGCCTGTGTCTTGTCCACTAATGATCGAATCACCAAAGCTTCACACTTCATGTCAAACACTATCGTATGTATCGGATGCTCCAAAGCGTACACACCTGACACCGCCGCTAGGCTTTCTAATTCTGCATCCTCGGTCCCCTCCGCGCCTCCTTCCACCCACCACGTCTCCGTCTCCACTACTCCGCGCCGGCGCCGAGGCGCGGGAACACGGGAAATCGTTTAGTTGCCGCCGCTGACAGAGGAATGCGAGCGCGGAGGCGGACACGGGGAGAGGACGACAGAGAGGCCGCGAGAGCGAGTTGAGGGCGACAGACGAGGGCGTGGGAGGGATGGAGACGCGGACTCCAGTTTCCGCCGACGCGTTGCAGGGATTAAACCGTTGTTTCTCTTCGCCGCGGCCGCGTTAAAAAGAAGGATCTGCAAACGACCTCAACTTATGATGTCCCCCCCTCAGAGGAAGGCGGTACGCAGCTTGTGTCTCGATGGCCAGGAATGTGGCAGAGTGAGGAAAGGAACATTAATTAACTGTAAGTCGGGTTGTCGCTTTTGAAAAGTGTTCCTCTACTAATACAACCTTAAAATAAATGCTGCGCGGATGTTTGTCTTATTAACCCCACGACTCTTACGCCAACATTCCTTTGGTACTCTAGATGCCATAGCTATGGGTGACAGTGTGTAAAAGGTATTTGATTCATAATACACAGTACAGCGTTGTCTCCACTCACAAAAAGCATAAAAGGTCACAAATAATTATTCTGTTTCAAATAAATAGGAACGAAAAATAATGATTCTGTAAATAAAACGATATCTGCATACCATGTTTGTATCTTCTGGTGTTAAAATCTCACAGCTTACACTGATAGTTAAATAAAAAACAAATTTGGTACGTTGTCGAATTTTTTTATTTTAATGTTTTATTTTTGTTGTGCGTCATTTTAAGGTTTATATTTAGCCTTTGGCTTATCGTTGGGCAGAGGTTTCTTGAACAGTAAGAAACGCACTGAGTTGACTTATTGCTTACTTCGGGAATCCATATATTCCCATTTTCAGGCTAAAAAACAAATAGTAGTATGAATTAATTTCCATATTAACAAACTTTGACACGAATATTGATCTTTTTGAAACGCATATGTGGAGAAGGAATGGCAAAATCCAATGTTCAAGTCAGTTTTATTGATTTGAAAATTATTCACACTTTTGTGTGTTTCTTAGCCTGAAGATGGGAGAATACCTTTTCCCAAAATGTTGCTGACAAATTTAATTTATTTGTTGTATCATGTGTTTAAATAAATTGACACCATAAATTAGCAATATGTTAACTTAATGAGTCACTGTAATCTCTGTTCGAAAATACACGCCAATGACCAAATATAAAATTTCAAGTAGGTTTTTGGAACGATAAAATTCAGATTTTTTACAACAAAATTACCACTAATCCACAAATTTCAAAGCCTGATAAAGTTGAGTCATATTGCAGACAATAAAGATTGACAGCATAATCAATCGCCAAGAGCCTATTAAAAATGGCTGGACAATCATTCTAAAATTTGATTGAGATTTGCTAAAAACGGTTAAAAAATCACGGATAGCGTACTCCCAAAGAACGAAACCATGCCACGTTTAATGCCACGTTAACTCTTACAGAAAATTATACAACAACGTCAATTACAAGCCACCTACGTTATCTCAATTTTTCTTTCAATTTCCTACACACGAACGGCTCGCGTAAAAGGGGACGACAATATCTTCAGATGAGATCTCGAATCTCTGTTAACAAACACAAATGCGAGCGGATGTAAACCCCTCTTGACCGCAAGTGAGGCGCCTCGGTGTCGCGAGTTGAGGCTGGAAATACGCGTTGCATCGCTGCGCCGCACTAGTCCGTCGTCGAGGGCGGCGCTTGTTATCTGCGCGGGAGGACCGCCGCCCCCGCCCCCGCGGTGCTTGTTACCTTCCGCCGCCGCCGCCAGGCGCCTAATTGTAGAGGCCGCTGACTCACGCGCCGCGCTGCGGATGTCGCTCCCAAAAGGAACCGGCGGCGACCGCGATGGTCACGCCACCCATGCCCCCTGGCGAAGAGGATTTTTAAAAATAACTTTTCATTGTAACTTTCGTTACACACGGACCTTGAGATGAGAACATCATGGGATACGCACGCCTTAGGTATCTTAATATTGAAATTTTAATTTTCGAACAAGGACGGCAACAGAAGAAATAATGATGTGAGGTTCACGAGTTTGGGTCAAACACATCATTATTATTGACCCAAACTCGTGAACCTCACATCATTATTACTACGGGTCAAGAATCATCGAACATTAGAAGAAATAATATTGCACCGGTAATTGCAATGCACCTGCGTCAAGCATTTCCATTTCTTTTAATCAAATTAATAAGAATTATTATTATTTTCACAAATAACTTTTGTTTTCAGCTCCCTAACATAATTCATAATCTGACAAGAATCTGGACTGCAAGCAAATAAATCTAAAGTGAATGGCAAAGGTTAACATGAACCATGGTCCTCGACGAAAGAAATTGGCAAAATGGCACCGCCTCATTTATCGAAGTATTTTCAATCCCTTTTCCATTGTTTTTTAAAGTTTTTCATTACAAATAATAAGCCCATTATGAACAAACAATAGCTCAACTACATCGAAATAGACAATTCTTAACCGCAGCTCCACGTTTGAGACTTATGTAAACTTTGAAAAATGGCGTAATTAATTCAGATTTATTCCATTTCATTGAAGTTCAACATCAGAGGATTTTGAGACCTACTTGTTGACCGTGCTTAGTTCCACTTAGTACAATTAGATTAATTAGTACCAGTTAACTAAAGTGACGAAATCTACGTTCCGAAGTATAAACCCATCGTCCCTACAGACTTTTTGGTTTCTCGGAAACACGGAAACCATCTCGACACAAAAAAATCCCTGACCTCACATTCCCAAATAATTGGGCCCAAACGCGACCTCCCTCTCGACCAATAAGGCGCCGCCTGTGGCGGTCGTCCATCTTGACCGGAGGAAGCCATGATGGAAGACACCCTGCGACAAAGGGACACGGCGGGGGGTAGGCCCGTGAGGGGGAGAGCGGCCTCCGCAGCTGTCGCCACGGGGCCGGGTGGGACAGGGGGAGGGGCGGCGGCGCGGCGTCCTCTGCTGGGGCAAGGGGAGGAGCTGCGGTACAGGAGGCCCTGAAAGCGCGTCACCACCACTTTGATGCTCCTCGGTTGTTAAGAATTCACAAGTAGAACGATCGCGACAACAGAAATGTCAAATGATGTACTGACGAGGATGAAATATTTCCTTTAAGGAACTGATCAGCGATAATTATAATAAACAACGGGAAATTGCTAAAATGTTGCCATATAAAATTTTACAAATAAATCCAAAACTACGGAATGAAAAGTCCACACCGTTACTTTGGGGATATCGACATATATACTCGTGTACATTGCAATGAAATCGTGATCTACATGCAGTGTGAAAAAATGAGCTCTAAAATCATTAATTCACTAAGCGGAATAGAATTTAATGGATTTCATCTTTCACACTGAAGAATAATATCCGACAATATGACGCATCCCGCTTTTCATTTCATTTATCGTTCTCTTCATTTCCCACCCATGTGACGTGCCACTTGGCCAGCCATTTTTTCGCTCATCATGCCCTTTCCCGCCCTTTCCAACTGCCGACCACCTCCTTGGCCCTGCTGGCGGCCGGTGCGGGCGCCCTCGGCTCATCCGCCCTCTCCCGGCCGCGTGGCGTGGGGCCCGGGCGGGCGGCGGGCGGCGTCTGCCGTATTTCCCGCGCCGATTAATGAAGCGAGCGGCGCCTGCGGGAAGCGCGGGCCTCCCGAAATTAGTTCGACGGCGCCCCGCGCGCAGCTGTGCCCTGCCCTGCGCCGCCCTGCCCTGCCTCGGCCGCCGGAGCACGGCGCCATGTGCGCAGCCGGCGTTGGCGGCGTTGGCGCCGTCGGCGGCGGCGGTGGCGGCGGCCGCGACTCGCTGGCGAAGATGGCTGCCGCGAACGCTGCGTCGCTGCTTCGCGATCGGCGCCACCGCGCCGGGCGTTCGCTGCCATAGCGCGATGCCCGCGTCCCTCTTCGTTTCTTTCGCAATAGGCCGAGTTCGATTCTGGGGTGGAACAATGCACAAGCAGACGAAACACGCGTTTAGGATCCCCAATGGGGTAAGGACTCCCCAAAGTTTTAAATAATCTTTTTATATTAGTTTCATTAGTACGTTATCTTATTGTATACGTATGTAAAATAGTTTTATAGTACATTTTCAAATTGCAGACGTACTTTATTTTAATATCGAATTTGATTGCATTTAATAATTTTTTACAATATTTCAATATTTTTACTAATAGTAATAACAATTGATAACTAAACTTCTAATGTTTTTTGCATGTTAAATTGCGTTTACGCGTTATCCATGATTGCAATACTCTTCGATTTACTTTCTGAAAACGTTATTCGTTAAACACTTATCGGCAAGGCGTTCAATAAATATTCTGCTAAAGTGTACGTCCATTTTTTCTCCTCAGAGCACGGGGAGGAAACGAAAGACTTGAGCAGCTTGAAGTCAAGAGGAAGTTTACATTCTCAAAAATAACTCAAAATTTTGAGTGGTCTCTTCTTAGAGCAATTTCAATACATTAGACGACTCTATCATCTATTCATCCACGTTATTACTCATATATTTATATTTGCTGTGTCCCCTGCAGAAGCCAGGTCATCTTCTTTCACGTTTTTTCTCCATCTTTGCCATCACTTACTTCTGATATCATTTAAAAAAAGATACTACCAAAATCGTTTCCCTTCTATTCCCAAATTTATTCGTTTAGGTTTTAAAATTGGCAATCAGGCTATATCTCTCCTTTCAGTTTTTCTCATTCTCACAAATTAAAAACTCATACGATCGTGGTTTCCATTATTGATTATATTGTGTTCATTCTACCATCATCTATAAATCCATTACTCCGTCCTTCACTTCCAGGCGTATAGCGTCAGACCTGCTAGCTCAGTTGCAGAAGACTTCAGGACCGCAGCTGCTATTGCCGCCGCCCCTGTACTAAAAATCACTTCGTGAGTAATATATCTATGCATTTGAGAGAGCTGGCACAGGCTGGACGGGACTGCACACAAAATGGGGCAGTGCACACTGCGATCGCAGAGAGAAGAGGGGTTACGATCCGGAAATTAATTTTCGAACCCATACCCCTTTGATTGCATAAATCGCCCGCGCCGGCCGCGATTGAAATATTGTAGGAAGTAAATTAATAGTTGAAACGCACGCTGACGCAAAATGAAGACCACACTTAATTCTGTTGCATATATCATGCACCGAATATATCAAATATATCATATTTATTTTGAATTTGTTATCTCGAATTAGGTCTCATTCATTTGAACGGGGACCGTGAGATATATTTTATAATATTCTGGCGGGTGCGCTGTCCAGGTTGTTGAAAACCGCAAAATCACAAATTCATTGCGTAAATTTTAGACGCAAAATTAACCGTCACAAAACGAAATGTACGAATACATCGCGGCGAAGAACCGGCATTTCTCTTCCCCAAGAAGGCGTCCTGGCCATGACAAGGTTAAATTACTATAAAACATGACGTGGGGAACTGGGGCTGTATGTCATCTGGTAAATATACTTGTTTATTTTGAATGATAAACTTGGTTTTAATGTAGAAAAAATACTCCACGACGATGACAGAAATTGATATTTTATCTCGGTTGTTATTTCAGTACGTAGGTGTATTATCTATATTTCATTTCATCTTTAGTAAGTACTAAAACAAATTTTTAATATTTTGTCATCTTGCGAAGACAAGTGAAAATACATTACATGCTCTTACGAATTAATTCTTCATTAATTAGCACCATAGCACGGTAACTATAGTACGATATTGCAGATTTACAATTTTACAGACAGGATTTTGTATTCATTTTAGATTTAAATTTCTTGGAGTTAAGGCAACCATCAAAGCATTACTCACAATTAACTTCCTAAAATTATTTCCATATTAACTTCGTTTATATGTTCATTTCAACGGTTTCAGCATCTAAGAAAGAACATGTTTTTCATATTCATGGATAGTGAGAAGAAATCAACTATTGATACACGATACATTCTTCTTGCTCTTTGAAAGTTGGTTTATTTGCAGAATAACTTAAAATGCGTCGCGTGTGTAAAATCCTGAATGTCTCCATCAGCTTCTGCAAGATGCGCCGTTGAGTGACCACCCTCTCGGCCAGGGCATCCTCACGCAATCCAACCAACCGAGCGGCGCGGCGCGGCGCGGCGCGCCCGCAAGTGTCGCCCGGCATAATTGACAGGAAGGGGCGTCCGGTGCCATAAATCGCTCAGCGAGCGCCTTCGCCCGCGCGGGGCGAGGCGGGGATGGGCGGATCCGGGCGGGGCGGGGCGGGGCGCGGTGGAGCGGGGAGGGGCGGGGCGGAGCGAGACGGCAATGCGCGAGCAAGCTGTCGCGCCTCTCCCTCATTAGAAATTACACAGAGAAACAGGGCCTCCTGTGACCGGGCGCGCACCCGCGAAAAAACGCCCCCGACGAAACGCCCCGCTGCTTATTCTGCCTTGACAGAACGCTATGCGACGAGTGATCGATCGCTACACGTGTGATCACGAGACAGTCAACTCTGCGCTTGTTCTGTAATGAGAAAACACTTGGGAGATGTCAACCAGAATACCGGATGATCATCATATGGAATTAGATTTCCATCTCAGAATCTTCAAAGAAGGAAGTTGTGTCCTCGCTGAAAACAAGTTTCCGTTTTCAAATCTTCAAACGTTTTAAAAGAAACGAGTTGGAACTGCACTTGCATTATGCATCATCCTGAATGCACTTGCGGACAAGTAGGATCATTTGAAGACAGTGAAGAAGTATTAATCTTTGCAACGAAGATTGCTCGAGACAGAAATTGAGTACGTTCTGTAAACAGGTCTATTTCCATTACACATTATATCTTTATTGGAAAATAAGGAAGATACTTCATCCTGGTAAATCTAGATCACAGCTTTTAATAAGAAAAGACAAACAGACGCGAGTATTTCCACTTCGTAACTCGTAAAATGACTTCAATCATTTTAATGGCTCACTCAAAAACAACTTTGGTACGACGAGTACTGTTCGATTTAACATTTATTACAAGAAATATATGAACAAAATTGTTTTCCTTGCCTCTTTTCCACACATACGTCACTAAATAGCGTAGACAATATTCTAGAAGCTTTGGGCAGGAGAATACTCAATTTGCAATTTTTTTTTTTGAAGACTTGAAATTCTGTTTACTCTCATGAAGATGCGACACCGCTCCCTGCCAACATAATTAATATTTAAATTAATTGTAGCAATGAATATCGTTATGAATGAACCAGCAACAAAGCCCAAAATGTTAAAAAATGCCGGCGTCATATATGCAGATAACGTAAATACAAAATGGTCGCCTATATGATAATAAGGGGACATTAATAACAATATATAATAGAACGGAAAGAACAATGAATGCAGGTGGCGATGAGCCGAACACAGAAAATCGTAACCAATAAATAATATTCAAATTTTTTGAAATTAATTTTAAAGACGACAGCATTAAACGTGCTGGGCGGCATAGTTAAGACCTCCGGCAAACGAGAGTCGACTAAAAGCAAGGATTCAATTCAGTCTCGTCCGAGAATAGTAATTAGACAACAGGTATAATGTAGCGGCGGGCATTAGCCCATAAATACACGCGGGGCGACCATCCGTCACGGGCGTGATTCACGCGTGCGGCGACGGCGGCGGCCGTGTGTCGCGTAATTACGGGGACTTTCGACCGGCACACGCCCGTCCCGCCCGCCTGCGCGAGCGCGCGCGCGTTCGCCCGTGACTCAAAGGGCGATGGAACGAGGGCCCCGGGGACGGATGCGGCGGGAGAAAGGCAGTTCCGGTGGGACGGCGCCGGCCTCTGCGTGTGGTTCGGGCGGCGTGGGCGACGTTCTTGCCCTATAGGGAGTAAAAATAGCCGGCGAGGACGAAAGCGCGTGGATTGAGAAATCGAAATAAGATGTACAGAGTACGGTGTTTAGAGGCCATACGAAACTACTGTATGTACAGCGCATGGCAGAAACGTTGATCAAGGGGAATTTTAGGGATTGAGACGTACAAAACACTGAGTAATCAAGCTAATCAAGGAATGTTCCAGAATGTAGCATTTAGGATCCCTGTCACATGTTAATAGGATAAAATTATAATTGGTTAAATACTCGTACGATACAGGTTGAGAAAAGTTACAACTGAACAGGAATGTCACCGATGCAGTGCGACCAAGTTCATATAATCAAAGGGCAAAAATGCACATGTAGGACCAGAGAGACAGTGAAAGCTTGTTGGAGGAGGAGTACACGAAGTCAAGACAGGCGATTAGACAATAAACGGAGAGACAGAACAATCATCCTTTCTATCACTGTGTAATGATTTACTAAAAATATGAACCATATGGTATGAAACGCATTCCAGAAAAATACAGAGATGCAACTGTGATGCCATAATGCTTGGTATATAGTTCATTAGTGCAGCGGCCCTTGTAACAAAGAGATATTCAATTGATAGCGCGAGTGTGTTGGCGATGTACAACAATTGTTCGGGCAGACTATCGATGAGTGCGGCAAACTGGAGTGGGTGTTCCTAGCTGGGCGGGGGGCGCGGGAGGGCAGGAAGTGGGGAGGCGCTGCGGGTGGCGTGGGTTCGGGTGCGGGGGCGTGGGCGGGCGCATGCATAATTCAGAGGCACGCACCGCGAGCGCGTCGCCGGCGCTGGACGCGGCCGCAGAAGGCGCTCGCCCCATCGGCCGATCGCGAGGGGCCCCCCGCACCGTGTTATTAGGATCTCTCCACTTTCGCCACTTAAATTTTTAGGCAATCAGCTTTATAAGACAGAATTGTATAAGACAGAATTGTATCCATAGGATTTGGTTTCGGACGAGACTTATGTGTCAGAAAATGCAATAAAAAAGAACGTGGTTATCTACTTGAACATTGAAGAGATTCTTTCAAAGTCGTTTCTACTTGAAATTAAGTAATCGTAAGTAAATAAACTGAACCTGTCTTGTCATGCCGACTCGTTTTAAAAGTTGTATTTTGCCCTAAAGGAGATATTTTAAATTGACGAAATATCTATGTGGGTCTTAGATATTTCACAACCTCTTTTCGCATTTGAATTTCACCATTTCCTAGTCTTTGATATTGCTATGAAACAGGCTATAGTTAATACTTTAGGAAAAGGAAATTTATTCATAAATAAGAACTAGGTGAATAGAATTATTATGGCCAGGAAGAGAAAACCGGCGTTTATAATATTCCACAAATAGTTCCACATTTCTAACGTGTGAAACGACAAGAAATCTGTGCCAAGAGTGCCCACTAAATTTTCATTAACCGGAAGTAGCGTAGCAAAGAACGCTAATCCGCATCTGCCTCGTCCCAAGCCCCATATTTCTCGGCGGCACGCCGTCTCTCCTGCGCGCGGTTGGTCGGTCTGTCGGTCGGGTCGGGATTGCATCGCAGGCAGCTTACGTGATTAAGTCCCGCAGGTCCAAATCAACAATTCCGCCCCTGTTTTTCCGCGCACGGTGGCGCGCGGCAGGCAGGATCTGCGCGGCGCGGCGGAGGAGGGAGCGGTCGGAGCAGAAGGGGGAGGGGCCGGGAGGGGTTTGGGAGGAGCCCCAGGGACACGCGGTCTCCCGCGGGAGCGGACGGGCCGGCCGGGGCGCGCACAATTATGCAGATGGGCTCCATCAGCGGCCGGCCCTCGCCTCGCGCCCACCGAGCTGGACGCCGCCGCTGCCCTTCACCAGATGAGGCGGCGCGGCGCGGCGCGGCGCGGACGCCGCTGGAACGGGGGCAGCGGAGTGGATTGCGATGAAGATGCTGAATGCGACCGAAACTCTCTAGGGAAGGAGGTGACAGGGTTTGAGTTTGCAAAAACATTCTTATCACGTTAAAGTGAATCTCTGTACATTAAATGATTAGGTTTTAATGTCGAGGAAAAAAGAGGACTGAATTTGCAAGATTTTTTAGTATCTAGAGATCGTATTCCGACAACTCAATACTATATTACCATTGAAAGCGAAACCTAAATTATCGTAATATTCAAAGTTAAATTGATGATTGGATTCGATATGATCCGCCAATACATAGTAAGAGATATTTTTTGTTTGATTTCCTTTCTTCATAAAAAGTTTGAAATATTATTTTACAGACACTAAATATTAAGGAAAGAAATAAGGAGAAGTAATTATTTATTCGCGTATAAACGTCGTAGTAACACATTTACATTCTCCTTAGATGCATAAGAATTACTGTTTTATATATCGCTTTTTGTTTAGTTTATATCCTTTTCAATTTACCTAAGTACTTTACAGCAAAAATGTTTCTTTTTCAAAAATAAAAGTATCATCCTGGTGTTTATGGGCTGCCTAAATGTGTCACATGACATCTAGGGTCCAGTAAATCGAAAGTGAAATATAAGCACTTCCTTCAACTTCCGTCGCAAAATAGAATTAAACAGAGTTTAGTGAAATGACGCCCACAACTTTAGTTGAGAACTTAAGCCCAATGAAAAGAACTGTCACAATTCTCCTCTCTTTTGCTTCTTATGAGCGGAACTCACGCGAAGCTAGGCGTAAAATTACAGGAATAATTTTTAAATGTTAGAAATTATCAAAACGGGTTGTTGCTATGATTGCAACGTGATAGACGCCAGCGAGCTCTCAGTAATTGGGGAACATCCTGCCGAAACCAGACCGTCGGCGCGCGTAGATTGAATCATTAAAGCCATTATATTATTCAAATGGCTCCGTCAACATGGCTGGAGGCCATTAAAGATCGTGTCTTTGCGTATCCGACGAAAGATCGAAATGAGTACAACGCCATAACTTCTTGAAGGAAGATGCTGAAGAGACGATAGCGCGGGAGGCTTGGCTTCGCCGACGTGCGGCGCGCGTCGATTGTGGCACGTCCAGTGTATCGCTTGTATCGATGTGCGGAAGGGCACCTGCAGCTCCGGCTGGCAGGACGCGGCGGAAGCGGTGGAAGAGGGGAGTGAGCGAGAAGGAGAACGGCGGAGGGCGTGGGCAGCGCCGGGGGACGAAAGGGGCAAGCGAGCTCCGAGTCGGAGGAGAGGGGACGGCGAGAAGGGCAGCGGTAATCCGCGGGGCTCTGCGTGAGCGATGGCGCCGGGTACACATGTGCGAGCACACACGCGTTACTCACGCCGCCGGTCGGCACACACATCGGTAACGGCGCATATGCGGCCTGCCGCGCGCGCCCCGCCCCCCCACGCTGCGCCGCGCCGCGCCCACGCTGCCCGCTGTGTCCACACTGTGCGTGCACTCGGCCTGCTTTGCGCCTCCCGCGCGCGGGAGGGCGGCAACGGGCGCGGAATTCTGACAAATGCGACCGTGAGAAGGAGACCGCTCCCGCGAGAGAAGAAGACCCCGCCGTCGCTGCAGCCGCTCGGGAGCCCCCTCCGCCGTTTCGGTCCGCTCCGAGGAGCGCGAAACGACGCACGTTCGACACTTGAGCAATAGTTGAAGGATGTCTAGCTTACACATCCATTACACAGTGGAGACAAAATGTCTTAAATCATTGTTTCCAATGATCAAAATAATAATGTGGATGTTTACTCACATGAAGGACAGATGCCAACAGATTGAATGCAGCACTTATAGAAAAGGAGACCGCTTACCTGAAAGCAAAGGAATTTCTTAATTAAGAATAATACAAACAATAAGTTTAACGATAAGTAAAATGTTAGTTTTTCTAGAAAAAAAGATAAGACGAAATAAAATTATACTTTCAAAACAGAATTGCAAATATTTATTGAAAAGAACAGTGGAAATAACTTGGAAGGACTTGCTAAAAATGATAAAGTTTAAGTTTGATAAGAAACGCATTTATTGAAGGTGATAGAAAAGAGTAAAAGGAACTGTAAAGGACATATTTTGAGAGTAAAAGATTGAGAAATAAAGAAAACATTAAAACGATATATTACTGGGAGAAGGGAAGAGGAAAGAAAAGACTGAAAATATTAGATGAGACGTACGAATGAAAGCCGTAGAGAGAAGTGAAGAGGAAATCATTGTATAGAAGGGAATGGAGAAGGCATGGACCTGATCATGGAACACAGTATCGATGATGACAATTGTAAACTGAAAAAGCATTCCCTTAACCTTTGAAAATCGGAATAGAGTATACATTTCAGTGCAAGCAGACATCCCTCAGCAAGTGTCACGAATTTTAATTAATTTTAATGTGAATCTCAACACATGAACGAAATGGGAGAAAAATACAATTAACTCAAAGAATTTAAGGAAATTCAAAAATTCAGATATTAAATCCTCCTTTTCGAATAACAAATCCATAAAACGTTATCTGTAGAAAACCGGAAAATAATATTTTCCCTGAAAGCACTCTTTATTCTTACGTCTCTGCCGTAAGACTTATAACCATATCTTGAGTGGGTCAATGACTTGGTTGATTGATGATAATGTTGTGAAATGAATAACGATAGAGCAATGGTGGAACGGGAAGCAGAGGAAACGCAAGAACCTGAGAAACCCTGCAGCAAACGCGCCTTCTCCGACAACCGGGATGACAAGCCCAGTCGCAGCGACGGAGAGCGTGCAATCTAGCCACTACTCCACTGGCCGCCCGTCCACCGAAGGGCCGGTAGCGGTGAAGTTTCTTAGTTAATGCCTTATTTTACGTAGCGAGAGACTGGCCAAAACGGCCACTCTTTGATTACACAAATTTTACTATGCTCTTTTCGCCATCTAGCGGAGAACAAAGGTATTACATGGGCGACGAAAGGGGAATGAGAATTACACAGACGATTTTGTATTCAGCTCAGAGGCTTCTTTTTGGCTTGAGGAACCGTTACATGTAGTAAATCTACAACATGTGACAGCCGGCTTCACTTCCCCTCCGAAGGAAGGCGAATGTATGCCCATAAAAATCCACCGCTTCGATCGGGCTTGAACCCGCAAACTTGGGTAAAACCACCCGATACGCTAACCCTTATATCATTGAACTCGCGGGCGCAGTGAAGCGGGCGCAGAGAAGCAGGCGTAGAGAAGCAGGCGCAGAGAAGCGGGGACAAAGAAGCGGGCGCAGAGAAGCGGGGGCAAGAGAAGCGGGGGCAAAAAAGCGGGCCCAGAGAAGCGGGGGCAAGAAGCGGGCGCCAGAGAAGCGGGCGCAGGGAAGCGGGCGCAGGGAAGCGGATGCAGAGAAGCGGGCGCAGGGAAGCGGGCGCAGAGAAGAGTTCGCAGGGAAGCGTGCGCAGAGAAGAGTGCGCAGGGCAGCGTGCGCAGGGTGGCCGCTCGCGGGAAGCGCGTGCGCCCCTCCGCCGCCTGCGGCTTTACGACGCGCACGCCTCGCAATGCGCGCGCCGCTCGTGTGTAGGCAGCGCGCGCCCGCGCCGTTAAATTAGCAACGCAGATCCGAACGAACGCCCGGCCGCCGCCGCCGCGCCGCGGCCGGACGCGCAACCGCGCCGCGCGCAGCACGAAGTGCCGTTGAGGGAAAACGCGCCCCTGCGACCTATTGAACGAATCTTTATTTTGGATTGGCGCATTCAGAGAACAACCTAGATTTCGTTACTAGAATAGCAATACCGAATGCTTTGTCTGCGTTTTATGTTGATTTATATCTAGAGTATTGGAAAATTACAATAATATTATGAGCACACCTACCAAATTCGTATGAAGATATTTCGATTTAAAGACCATTATTTGTAGCAACAAATATTTCCTAATACTACTTAACATTTAGTATGGGAACTAATCTGTGTTTCAACTCAATTGTAAATAATCATGTCCGTAGAATTACGAATAATAAATTTTGAAGTTTTTTATTTACACATTCTCCGTAAAATGAATCAAAACATTCCTGATTTTAACATGGTTTAAATGCCAAATTTCGTCTCGTCTTAAATGAATAATCTATATTTCTGTGTAGTATCGCATGTTTGTGTTGCGAACACTGCTTTAAATGAAACTAGAAGTAAAATAGCTTTTGTAGTCTCCAGCTCCGATATTCTATTTTACTTTTTCTATTTTACTACAAGGTCACATTCCGTTTCTTACAAGCGTGACTAATCCATTTTCAAAGACGGAAGACGTTCTTTTCACATTGTAGCGCTCGAATTTTACCTGAAAAAAGGGGCACTTTGTACGTTGCGTGTTTTGTGAAAACGGACAAAACACAAACTCGAGCTAGAGCGTTGACCTCGCAACTCATTGTACAGAGCGCCACCCCTGTCGCCTCTGACGGCCAGGAGGGCACGCGGCGGGTCATAAACCACCCCCAAAACGACGCACCACCCCGAGCCGGCAAAGTGGGGGGAAAAGCGCGCTTCTTTTGTCTCCAAGGTCGTTCTGGTCGTAAAGCGCCGAGGAAATAAAGAAAAGTCCCGTTTTTTTCTTGCGCGGGAGGGCGTGCGTTCTGCGGTTAAGCAGCGTGAGAAGAACCAACAATCAACTATGGCCTGCAAAGTCTTGCAAAATCCACAGCTGCTTGATTTACAAATAATGTGTTAGCACTAGAATTGCCTTTAGGAAAAAACCTTTAAACAATATTTTCGGAATTGGCGAGTTACTAGTATTACTGTAAAGAGGAAAATGTTAATTATTGTACAATGAATGTAACCCCATTTTAACGGCTTTATCTGCAGTATTAAAGGAAGGGTCATGAGAATGAGGTTAAACTGCGTACAAGCCACGCACTTCCCTGTACGCTCTAAAAATTTATTGCACACTAGATATGGAAGAAATACCATTTAAATATGTTTTTCAACTTCAAGCTTATCATAACTACTTCTTCAATGGTTTTAAAAGTTAAACTGTCACACATACACAAACATTTCCCAGTACTGTAGCTGTTACTCTTATTATCGCTTACATGTTGAGATCCATTCTGCAAATTATCTTTCGGGGGCTGTAAATCAAAAGTATTTCCATGTGCATTAAATATGCACTGCTACAAATTTTATGCGTATCGGTTCATTTGCACACGTCATTCACTGAAATATATGTTAGACTTTTGACGCCACACTCTCTTTTTACTCTTATTGGAATATCTTATCACGAATGTGTCACACGTTATGTGTAAATAAATATTTCTTTTAGAAATTACACATTAATTTTATCTTGAGCGTTATAATTTAATACTAATTTTGCAACTTCATATTGGTATACAAGTGCTTATTAAAATACATTAATATAGTGAATTACACAATTTTTCGGCACCCCAGCAGCTGCAGGATTTGCTGGCTTGCTTAAGCTATTAACCCGACGGATAAACGGAAGCGAATCGCCGTCGCTCCCTCTCCCCGGGTGGGCGTGGGGTCGAGCCCCGGCGACGGGGACCACAGCTGCGGCCCAGTCACGGTCATTAGGGGGACCGAGAAGGGCGAGAAAGGGGGAGGGGCAGCAAGGGAAACGGGAGGGTGGTGGGAGGGGGGAGGGGGGAGGGGCGAGCACCGCGTGGCGCCTCGCGTAAATCACAGCCGCGCCGCCAGAGCCCGCAAGCGCGCGCCCGCGATCAAAAATAGCGCCCTGTGAAGTCTGGACACGTGTACGCGGGGGGCTCAAAGGGCTGCGCGCGGTGGCCGCGGAGGCGGTGGCGTAAAGCGAAGGGGGAGGCCGGAGGCGGAGTCGTGAGAGGCGCCTTTGTCCCGGGAGCGCGCTGCCAGATATCGCGACGTGGCACCCAATTTGTCCGCGCCGCTGGGACAGAGCCGCGCTTCAGCGTCTGCTGCCTGTCTCCGAAGCCGTCGTTCTTCACGGGGCGGCGGAGGATGCGCGCGGCCCGGGGCTGGGGGCGGCCGCGAGGGAGTTCGTTACGCGGCCGGGGAGCGCTTCCTCTGGAGAGCTTAGGGGCTGAAGACCTGGAGATTATTTTGAGGCCAGTAAATAAAAACCATTTAGGCCTACGTGGGAGCGAATAAAAAAATTCCCACACTCGTACACGGATATTGTAAAAACTAAAATTACTAAGATAGTTTCACCCCCATCAGCCTTAATTAAAATATTTCCTGTGCTTGTCAAAAATTCAGTTAACATAAATGCTTATATTTCGTAACTTCCCTTAATTAAGCCAAACGTTAACTATGTTATACAAAAATAACTTACTGAATAATTGAAATTAAAATGTAATATAAAATGTATCTGCGTTGATAGATTCCTAAATTACATTGGAAAATTTCTTTATTTTGTACTTAACAATCTGCACGAAACGGAAGTAAAATCACATTACGTGACTTGTAAATATATTATCTTCCTTCATCTCAAAATGACCTCGATTCAATTCAAATTTTCTCAACTAGCTCAGTCATTTTGATAGAAATTAAATAGGATCACGCGTTTGGGGTTTTACGTTTCAAAGAAATAAGATAAAATAATCCTCCAGTATTCTGCATGGCGACTGTATTACTCCAGTCGGATGATATGTTCCATGCATTGTACACAATGAAAATATATTGGATTGGAAACTGTAATTGACTGCTCCCTGTTTAAAGCAGAACTAGAACTATTTTGAACGAAGCAGTCTGTGTAGTGTCTCACTCTAGGACAGATACAAATTAAAAGAAATACTGGAACATCTCGATGTGAGGTCCCACTGAGTTACACTACACAGACACACGACGGCCATAAATTTCATCTAAAGATCTTTAACCTGAATAATGATGCACTTCACATGGAAATCAAAGAATGTCTACTTTTTACATGTCCTGTAACAGTTTTCGACAACAGCAAAAAGTGTTTCGAACCGAAGAAAGAAACTCTTTCAAGTGCTCTCTTTCGCCATTCAGAGAGCAACGAAAGAAGCAGAATGACGCGCTCAGCATGAGCCGTTTCTAGTCCGTCTCACTTCGTGACGTGCACTTAGTATGTCTAAATTTCTAAGCGTACACTTACGAAGCCTTCGAGCATTAAGTTATTTTATTTTTAGTTTTATGCTTTGAAAGCGTTTTGCTGGTAGTTGTAGTTCACAAAGGCTAAGTTTCCCGATAATCTCGAATGTGGGTCCGTCATTGATCTGCTTCCACATTAATCCTTGAACGCGGGATGGCGGTGGGGAGGTAAATCTGACAAACAAAACAAATCGGGTACTGATACCGATTTCATTTCAAATAGATATGTTCAATTTCATATTGTGGCGTAATCATTTTTTAAGACGGGAAGGACAGCAAAGTGAAGTCAGTTTTCTGGATAGACGATAAAAGATATGAGGATTTTTAAGATGCTGTAAGGACAGCTTTCCAAGAGTAGTTTAATGTTATACATACCCTAAGAACATCAAAGATTAATTTTTAACATTAACATACAAGACTTAAATACAGTTAGATATACCGAGTATATTGATTTGAAAATAAAGCATTTTAGTTTTAAAACTCTGAACTTAATGTACTAACTATAAACAGATTATAATTAATCAACGTAGTTACTAAAAATAAAAGAGGGGACGACATGGCTCAAGACAGTCTTATTCACAAAAAGAGAAGACAATTACAATGATGGAGGGATGACAATTTGGCAAAGAATAAAAGGAAACGAAAAGCTAAACACCACCCATTGGAAAGAATACTCCTGAGAAAACAAAACGCAACACAGAAACAAAACACTAGTCTCCAACTATATAACGCGATGTTAACGTATTAATATTAGCGCAGCCCGACACGTAACGAAATCTCTAAACGGCGAGCGGCTCCTCTGCTATTACGCGATTCGTTCCAGCGGCGCGGCGCCGGCGGCTGCAGATGGCGATCTGCTGACGAGGCGGCCGTTCGGCTCTTCGCCCGCCCCGGGCGCCGCGGCCGCGGGACTCCGCAGCCCCGCCCATTCAGCAGAGAACGCCGCCCCGCCCCGGCACGCCCCGGCCCGCGCCGCAGCCGCCGCCAACGTCGCCATCCATCTCGCAGCCCGAAATACCGGACGCGACGCCACTGGCGGCGAGAGCAACCCAGGCCCTGGGGCCGATAGCAATGGCTGTGAGGATGCTGGGAATGGAACGGCAACAGTAATAGCGGTGGCATCGACGGGAGACACGACGAAAACTGTGATACCGCGTACAATGCGATGCTGAGGCAGCAATGAAGGTGGGAGGCTGAATTCACTGGCAAAGGCAGAGGCGCACGCTGTGGCAAAGCGGCATGAAAATCTGGTGGTGGTGGTGGGAGTCGATGTGGTAGAAACGGCAACACCAGTGGCAGCGACGCAGTGAGTTCCTCGCACGACCGCGCGGAGCGCTCCCGGCGACAATGCCAGCCCATACGTCACCGCGCCGCTCGGGTTTTCCATCTTGCCGAGGAAAACCAAGAAAATAAACCTCTCAGGCCGCGGGCCAACACATTTCTTGCGCCCCTCTTCCCGCCCTCCCCGCCGTCCTCTGGCACCTCCCTCCCCTCCCCCCGGGGAGCGGCGGGGCCCTATCTGAGGCCCTTGCCCGAGCGATCGATAAGAATTTAATTTCACAAAACGCTGCCGTTCTATTCAAAGATACCACCCTCCCCGGCGTGCCCCGCAAGCCTCCAGAGGTAACTAGCTCGCGCCGGAGCGCGGGGGTGGCCTGCTCTCACCCTCTCTCACTCTTTCTCGTGCTCCGCACCTCCCTCCTTCCTCCTTTCTCACGTCGCTAGGGGAAACCCATTTTATTTTCCCACTTCTTCGCGGGCGGGAAGAAGAAAATGAAAGACACACACAGCCGCATTTTTTCTTTGTTCAATATCTTACGCGTCACACCACACACAGAGAAAGAATGAGTTATGGGCCGGTGGGAGATGGGAGTGAAGAAATACGACGCATTGAAGAAAATTAACCAGGAAAATGGAAGTGCGCTGTTTCTAACAAAACACTGCTAGGTAGCGAAACTGTTTCCTTAATGTAATTCGGAGATAAACTCGCGGGAAAATATGTGGCTTGAGGATGCTGCTAAGAAGTCGCGAGACTACGCGTGTATGGGTGTGTAAGCAGCGCTTCCGTGAGAGAACATTGTTTGTTCAGTCGGTCGCCCCACCGCCTTTGCCAACGTTACGCTATGTCAATACACTACTCCTTTGCAAATTACTTTATCGCCGGGACACGACAGACGTTAATTATTGGCTGCGGATACGCTTGTGTTCAATCGTTTCAGCAGTCCCTTTCTCTTAGCAGCACCAACGATTGAAAGGCCAACGATTGAACTCACGAACACAATCAAACGATTAGAAATACCTCGATTTGTATTCGTAACGACGTCGAAATGCACAAACCAGAAAACGAGATCTAGATTTGAAACTGGCCAGATATTCTAATATAAATACCCTGGAGACAAAAAATAAATCACACAATAAATATAAATCAGAATGACGAGTCTCGAACAGCAAACGTTCTGGAAAAAGAGAAAAACGAGCGGCACACAAAATCCTTTCCACTCAAATCCCACTTAAAACCCTCGATAAAAATCCGGAAGGAAGCGATATATCGACTCGCATTTCGATTCGATATTCTCAGCAAAAATACGAGCGCCGTCGTCGATGGCCAGCAAGGGCGGTGGCGCGGCGGCAGCGGCCTGGCGAACGGAGGAGCGAGCAGCAGCTATTCCTAGAGCGCGTCCCGAGTCGCGGTCGGTGCTTCAGGCGTCGCGGCCACTGTCGCGCCCGCTCGCCCCGCCCCGCCGCCCGCCCCCGCCCGCTGTCTATAATTAAAGACGTGCCGTGCGAGAATGCGAATCTCGCGGCGAGCGCCAGCCAGCGCCGCCTTGATTGGAGCCCTGAAATTTACGGGCGCCCGAGTCGGGCCACGCCGCCGAGCGACGAAGCGGGGCGGCGGCGGCGGCGGCGGCGGCGGCGCGGGCCGGGCCAGGGGCGGTGCGGTGGCGGCGCGCCGACGCTACGGCAGAACGCGGTTCACCGGCGGATGCACGCGCGGCACACGGGGACGACCTCGCCACGCTGCCAGCGCTGGCGGCACAGGACGGGATGTCGCTTCTGCCCTCCACCAAGGAGTAGCGCATACATTTAGTGCAAGCAAACATTTAGAAAGTAAAGCAGGGGGGAAATTCATTATTACGAATACAATTTAAAAATAAGATGTCTGATCTGGGAAAGATATAACTTTGAAGTATATTTTAACTACAGGAATTAGAATCAATATTAATCAGAATTACTATTAATCTTGTATTTTTAACGCTTTTACTATTTACAACTATCAACTTTTAGTCACTCTGATGAGGAGTTGGCAATTAATCCTTCTTAAAGTGAATTTCCAAAGTAAGGAAACTTCATGCAGAAGGGGACAATAAACTGAAATAGAAATCACTCACTTGTGACTGCCCACTTTCCTGTACATTCTTAAATTCTTGCTGTGTTGACATTTGAGTAAAGGAATGGTACCCATTCCACGTGGAAGCGTTTTAAAACATCTTTAGAGTTAAAGCCAATATTCACAAGGAAACAAACAGAATAGAGTGTTGTCTGAAGAATGGATTTGTTTACAATAATAATAAAGTTTATTATATAACAAACAATATTATTCAACACAAATACATTAATAAATTGAACAACTAATAAATAAAAAGGAACCTATTCTCTATTTCATATCAGTTAATAATGTACTTTGTTTGAAAGATGTTTACGCGCACAATAAATCAAATTCATAATATTTAATTTTCCTTCATTTTATTCTCTCGGTCATTAATGATTGTCACATGAAATATTGACAGACAATGCAGATTTTTTGCCCTGATATATTTTTTATTGCCACCATCAACGAAATTTGACGTCAAATTCTTTTTAATATTACAGATTTTTGCTCACAATACCATGACTTAACACACGTTACTAATAAACTGTTAAGTAATTGAAGTATACATGATAGAACAGAAATCTGTCCTGTTTCTATTAAACATTTCTTCCTTTGCGCTTAAGAATGTTCTTGAGCATTGCGATGTTTGTGTGGTAGTGAATTCAATTGTCCCTATACCGGCGCTACCTGGTGGGAGAGGGTTGCTCAGTGAATAATTCAGGGCAGCGGGGGCGGCGGCGGAGGCGGCGACAGCGCGTCGCCGGCTTCACGAAGGCGCCGGGCAAAGAACGGCTGAGCGGCGCGGGGCGCTGATCGATTCGTTCCGAGAACGCGCGCAGAGCTGTGCGCTCAGGTGACAGTGGTGGCAGGCACTGGCTGGGTGGGCGGAGACGGGGAGCGTGGGCGCTGGCGGGGGGCGGGGGGCCGGTGACGCGGTCGGGGACGGGGGCGGGGACGAGGGCGGGAAACGGGAGGGGCGGGACGGGCGGTGACGGGAGGACGGGCGGTGACGGGAGAACGGGCGGTGACGGGAGGACGGGCGGTGACGGGAGGGCGGGCGGTGACGGGTGGGCGGGCGGTGACGGGTGGGCGGGCGGTGACGGGAGGGCGGGCGGTGACGGGAGGGCGGGCGGTGACGGGAGGGCGGGGCGGTGACGGGAGGGCGGGCGGTGACGGGAGCGCGGGCGGGGACGGGAGCACTGGCGGGGACAGGGGCGGGGACGGAGGCAGGAGCGGAGCCGGCAGGATTGGTGGGGCGAAGGAGGGCCGCCAACCGAGTCTTGTCTCGCTCTAAAGCGACGGAGGGGCGCGAGTTGGGCACATGGGTAGATATATGGGTGGACACAAATGACTTCACAGAAGAAACGCCAGGCTGCATTCCTTAGGCTCCGCATTGATTTCTATTCAAAAATGCGCATTTTCGACAAAACTTCAAGACTCAGCGTTTGAATATTACTTCGTACAAATATAATGCAGCAATATACTCGTACATATCGTTGATTTTAATATATTATTAAATCGTATTATTAAATATGAGATTGTTATAATAATAATAATAATAATAATAATAATAATAATAATAATAATAATAATAACAGCTTAAATGACAATAACTTCATCAATATCCGTTACTTTTTAAACGGCTTATGAAAAGGCGTAGATAAATTAGAAATGTACAAAAAATATTAGGCATTTTCACTCAGATGTAATATTTATTCCAAATGTTCAGCTTCCTTCCTGTAATTATAAGAATCGCGTTTAATACAAACATTTGTAAACATAATTTATTGCAAATACCTATGTCTTCTTAATACCAAGTATTTTACTGTAGTCCTCTTTAATAGAGAAATGAAATATAAATAATATTAATTTTACAAAATTGTTTTTCAAAGAAAGTACGTAAAAAATTCATTAAGATAAATTATTCACTCCTACTCATAGAAATATGAGGAAGAAGATTCATAAAATTCATATTATAATTATTACCTTGATGAAGCAAAGAGACAATTTCTTTTCACAGAACAATAAATCACTTGACACTAAAATCACACGTTGCACTGATAAACACACAATAATCATCACATACACCAGAACACTTCACAAGCAACGCACACATGACTGACACCACTGCGAGGTAAAAGCACTAGCACCTCCCGCCGCGGAAAACCCGGCCTCAGTCGGCGGCGCGCTCACTAGGTCGTGACTAGATTAGGTAGGCTCGCCCGCACGCACGCGAAGCTGCTCTCGTGGCGGCGCCCCACGCACGCACTGTGCACGCACTGCTGGAGCGCGCGGCCGCTCCCTCTCGCCGCCACTCCTTCACTAAACCCGAACCCTCCGCACGCTGCGCCTAATGTTGATAATTCCCCGATAGCCCTCGGGCTACACGTGGGGGTCCGGGAGGGGGAAAGAAAATTGCCCCCTGACTGACTGCCGCTGCCTGGCGATGGGTCGGCGGCGGCGACGGCGGCGGCGGCTCGGGTGCCCGCTATAGTTTTAGCGTGTGGCCATTTTGGTGGTGGCGGCGACGGCGGCGTCAGGAGACGGCCGCTCCCGCCCCCTTCCGACTTCCCCTCCCCCGGCGTGCCTTTTCGAGTCGAAATAATGGCCGAAACGGGGGACGCGGCGCGTGGTGGGGAGCCTCGGGGCGCCGGAGAGGGGGCAGAAGGAGCCCCCCTAAGGTTCCACCCAACCAGGGGGCTGAAGAGGGGCCGCGGAGATAATGAGGGGTACCTCCCTGGGGGGAGGGGAACGGGTTTCTAATTCTGTGGTCGCAGCCAAGAACTTTTTCAGGGGCGGGGAAGGGATAGGGGTACAAAAAAAGAATGAAAAAGAAGAAAGTAATTTTTTAAGGTCTCACTCTCTCCCAGTAGGCGCCCGGTATGAAGGGTTGCTCCGTACAAGCGGTGAAGGTTCCGACTGACAGACGCAATACAATGTTTGACCGCGTTGGACACGGTGGTGACGCTGAACCGTGAAGGGTGTCTTTTGACGTCAGTGAGACAGCAGAGTTGGTGGGAACACTGCAGCTCGACCGCCACCGGAGGTTTCCTGCGCGACGGGACCGCAAACGCATTCGTCATTCGGCCCTGCGCGCGCCGTGCGTATCATCATATGAATGGGCGGCAATCAGATCAACGCTGCTGATAGGTCGGAGGTATCGCAGCAATGTACCGCTTCGTTAAAAGCATTTAATGTGCGGTTAACTGTATAATGTGTCAGGCAGTTGGCAGATGTGCAGCAGGAAATTTATGAGAGCTCTCAGCTTGGGAAAACTGTTGGCGGAATTAGGAAAGGATTCAGCGTTCAGAAGACATAATGTGGTACGAGAATATGAATCAATATTCATCAGAAAATGTTGCACAAGATGCAAATTCAAAATCAGGTGTAAAACTAGATCTGTAATATAAAAGAGGCTTTTAATTTCTCTTGAAGAATATTTCTAAAGTATTTTTGCTTAAGAAAAAATAATAAATGAGCTACATATTCTTTGAAGGAAGGACACATTGTTTTATGTTTTATTCTTCAATTAGATCTGGAACGGAAATGACGAAAATATGCTTTCCTTCTTGAATATTGAAATGATTAATGCCAATAATATATTATATATAAGAAAAATAATTTTGAAATATAACTAAAAAATGTAAAATTTAAGCTTTAATATAAGTTTTAAGGCATTTAGAAGTTTACACTGTTGATAACATGGAACAAACATTCTATTGTTTGTTAAACCTCGATACAAAACGGAAAAATAACCGTCGCTAACATTACCGCACTATTTTAAACATTGCTTCATTTGCAACTGGAAAATACCGTTTCAGTTGGCAACCCGTGGTACAACCCCAGGGAGAATACAAGGGGCGAGCTGCAGTCTTCCCCCTGCCCAAGTTCAGGAGCAAATGATGTCGAGGGACCTCGGGGCGTCTTGATCTAAGGCGCCAGTGGACATCCGGAAACTGACCAGCGAGGTCTGTGCCGCGACCTCTTCCACTACATCAAAACCTTATGGAACTGATTGATTCGTAAAAGGGTGAGTAACAATATTATATAGTTATTGTCAAACTAAACTTATAAGACACATCAAGCAAAAATGATCTGTGGTTATATTGCGGTAATAATAATGTTCAAACAGGATTGCTGAAGACGCATATTTGTATAATTCTCGTTACCAATGTCAATGAAATTCGTTCGTCTTCAGTATTCGTTACCAATACCAAATGTCTCCAACTGGTCCGGCGATTAAATTTGCAAAAAAAACCAATTTTCTTAGTGCAATTTCGTGTTCATGTTTTATGTAAATTGCACGTCCCATATAAAACATAATTGTGAATTAAAGAATATATATATATATATATATATATATATATATATATATATATATAATCTTTGCCTGTAGGAGGTTTTAGCGTTATCTGGTCAGTCCGTCTTACGTTCCGTAATACATTTTTTATGGTTTGAAGGTGTACCAAGGGCGGAAATTCGTAACAGATTTTCAGCACAATGTAGGGACAATGTTTTGCCACAGAGAAGTGTTTGCCAGTTACCAGAACAGTTTAAAAGTGGTCAAACGAGCGTCAAGAAAGAGGAAAAAAATGGAGCGTGCAGCATCTGCATTCAACTGATCGCAATATTGAACAATTACGTGCCTTGATCCTGAAAAACAGACGAGTGACTGTTAATGAAATGGCAAACCATATGCACAATCTCGCCCCGTCGGACTACCATCTATTTGGTCTGTCGATTCTGCTCCGATCAACAGTTCAAAGAAGTGGTGCATACGTGACTTGCAGCACAATCAAAAAACCTTTTTTCAGAAGCTATCCGAAAGCGGTGAGACGGTGGGCCAAGTGAATTGAAAAGAAGGATGATTATGTTAATAAATTATATCAGTAAAAATTGTGTATTCTTTCTGTAATAATTTATAAAAATTGATTGAAGATACTTATTGACTTACCCTCGAATATATCTGTTTTAGATTAAACGTTTTGAGAATTTGACTTTTTCTTCAAAATTTTCACTTAAAAGGATATTTTTCATTTTCCTCTTTGCCTCACACCAACCTTGTCGCATTGGCTCTCATTTCTCTCTCCAACTCCGTCCGCGGCAGCGAGACAGCGCGGGCGGGCGGGCGGGCGCGTGGGAGGGACCGGGATTCGAAGCCGGGCCGCCGCGCCGCGCCGCAGGTGTGGCTGAAGAAGCGGCCGCCGTTCATCACCAGGCTTTGTCTCCCTCGGCCCCCTCCCTGCCCCGCCCTTCATCCGGCAGGCCGCTGCCCTGGCGGCCGCCCCCTCCCCGCTCCCCCGCGCCCAGGCCACCGCATTGTGTGCACGCACGCAGCTGCGGTCAGAGCCTGCGGCGGCGAGGCCTGCGGTGACGACGGCAGAGTTAGCAGAGATGGTGGCGGCGGCAGTGACGAGCGGTAGTTACGGTGTCAGTGGGAATGGTGTCGATGGACGTGAGCAAGAACGTGAGTGCGTTTATGTTGTTGGTTGTAGATGCAAGACCGCCTCATTTACCGTTAGGAGTACCTCAGACCGCTACCCCTCCGAAAGCCTCCTTTTTCACGCTCATCCTACTGCATAAGAAGTGAAAGTATTGTAATCGTGTACGGGAAAGGGCGATTTTTTTCGTTAATTCATTTACTTCACTACTTTACCTTTCCTTGTCGTTGGTGCTCTTTAATTAAAATTTTGCGTAGTTGCTAACAATTCGTACCACGAAGAATTCTGCTTCAAAGACAAACGGAAAACCACTCAAAGTCTAAGCTTCCGTATCGTAAGTGATTCATACATCATGTACCGTATCCTCGCATCATAAAATTGTGTAATATTACTGATACATCATGTGCACTCCCCGAATTCGGGCAGCTTAGTCAATTTGGTTCCGCCAATGAGCGTGAGTGAAGCTGCACAGGTGAGGGAAGGGCAGGTGGTGCTGATATTGGCAAAAATGCGAAATATTCATGCAATTCAAGACTGCATGTAACACTGCTGCAAGAGCTGCTCCAGAAATAAAAACACAGTTAACCGTTCTTGCACTGAAAAATTTTGAATCTAAAGGACACGGGCAGACAAGAAACACCTTTTTTCTTGGAATTACCAGAAATGGGAGCATCAATTCGTTTTGTAATTACTATAGTCCAATTGACTGTTTATTGATTTTATTATCAAAAGTGCAACTCTATTAAAATAAGAAAAAGTTGTATTCAGATCCACTATTTAATGAAACTATTCATACTATTTTTAACAATTATTGTATGGTATCAATAATGTATATTTTATTTTGTAAATGTAAAAAAATCACATGCTCTTTATGAAGAATATTAAATACGGAAGGGTGAGATTGTGTGTTTACAATTTCCCTAAAAATAATTAAAATAATCAAAGAGAACATAAGATTTATGTATGTCTTATTTATAATCTAATTTTATGAAGACATGCATGGAGTATATCTATGCAAAAAAAACTGTTTCAGTAGATTGTAAAGATAATGAATTATAAATTTTTGGATAAATTATAATTACGTGTCATAATATATAATTTTATATGGAAATGATTTAATAAATGAGCCTTCATTCTCTATGTGAAACTGAATGTAAACCAAAGTAATTTCGCACTTTCCCATTTTTGTCAACATAAACTCTACCTGGACTCATGTTTGTAAATCAAAGAGAAAAGTGTACAGGTAAAAATCCACAGAATATGTAAATACGAGCGTGCTTTCAACCATAATTTTACAATGACTGGCACATCAAACCCCGCAAACATAAAACAGCTCTAAATGTCAAATATACTTTCCATAAGAGCAACAGATACACCTAATCAAAATTGAAACATTTCATATTGTGATGAAAATAAAGAGTACAAAATAAAAGCGAAATTCTGCGTATGAATCACCGCATCCAGTGCGCTCGAAAGCGTTATGTTTTCTGGCCGAGGCGTAGCGCTGAGCAGCAGCGCTGGCGGCAGCGTCGGCGAGCGAAGCGCGGGCGGCGCGGGCGGCGGGGGCGGCAGGCGCCCGGATTTATGCGTGCACGCGCGCGCCCGCAGTAAATCCCGGCGCCGGCACCACCCGCGCCTCCGCCCCGGGGTCCCCGCTCGACGCCCGTCAGCGCGCCCGCCGGGCCGTGCGTCCGCCGCCGACACGCGCGCCGGAAACCGCTCCCGCCCTCCCCGCCCCGCCCCGCGGCGCCTCGCCCCACCCCGTTTGCCAGCCACCTCACCGCACGAGCTGCCACTGCCATCGGTGCTGCTGCTGCTGCTGCCTCCTCACTTTGGCTACGCCACTTCCATTGCCACTGCTGTTATCAGTCTACCACCCTGCTTTCAGCACTCCACTGACTGTCTTATCCCTGCGTTCTTCTCCTCCTCTGTCTTAGCTCCGCTATTAAACTGGAGTTGTAAGTTCTCTTTTCATTATGCTTCTACGCACTGTGTCAGTCCCTTCACATGTTCTTTCCGTGTACTGACCTTTCGTTCCGCAGTTTCCTTCATGCAATAATCCTAGCAGTCTCAACGAATCGCTTCGATGGAGTCCCGAGTACACCATCATCGCTCCACTGCTCACAACACTTCCACCGCTTCTTCACGTCACGTAACGTTCGCATCACTGTCTCTTACCCATCCATCATTCCTGTTTATTCCCAATCGCATTCTCCTGAGTCATTTTTACTATCGCTACATTTCCACTCTGCCCACTATCCTTGCCTCTCACCTCCCGCCCTTCCAGCGCGGGCCCCCCCACCTCCCACGGTCCCGCGGTTGCACGGGTACCCCCGCGTCGTGCGCGCCGGATCTTCCCACTCCGGGAAATGCCGTTGGGCCGCGCCAGCCCAGGCCCCGCCGCGCCGCGCCGCGCCGCACCGCACCGCTCAGCATTGTGGAGCTGAGCCCTGCTCCTCCTGCGGCTCGGTCGTTGAGCACTGCGCTACCGCCGACGCTTCACGCGCCGCTCCGCGCTGAGCCCAGGCCGTCCCCCGTGGCGAGGCGGCGGCGGCGGCGGCAGTCGAGAGCAGTTTCTCGCTTTGCAGCCGCGTTCGCTTTACAGGCGTGCACAACACGTGGAACAGGAAACAGCGAAAGCGTTGAAATTGAAAATGGGATTAAATGAGTGCTTACGCTTTTGACTTTCATTACTTCTCTGATGAATAGTGCCATTACTAATTTCATGCCTGTGGTTATAAGAGAATGATGTACTAAAGCTGCTGCGCGTATAATGATCTTGACTCAAATACACTTAATAAATACAACCCATTTCCACTTTCATTGCTTCTTCGAGACATTAATCGATTAATAATTATTTTTTTCTTATTGCTTCAAGCAGTAATGAAGAAATATACAAATATGTTTATCACTGATTTATCTGTGATTCACACAACACTCGAAAGAAACTATCCTCCGTTGTCAATAGTTTGTTTAATTTTATGGGTCCTAGTGGACTTGTAATGTGTAAACTTGTAATGTGCTGTGATCTTATAATGTGTAATGATATCGTACTGTGTAATAATATTTTAATGGGTAATTGAACTCATGGTGTACTGCCTAAATATGCTATGTATCTAAGATGTGCCTCTCACTTCTAAGGAAGACGCGCCTCATGCGTCTCATAGTAAAATGTTGTACACGCACCACTTTTATTGTTCGTTGTCAACTTGTCTGTCAAGTAATATTGTTGTGTTTTTCGTAGCCAATTCATAAGACTGCGTATAGTTTGGAGTTGACAACATGTCAAGTAGTATTTTTATGTTCCATTCGTAACACTGTATTTGGGGACAACCTGTGAAGTAACATCTTAAGATTTCTCTTGTTCAAATTCATGTGACAGCGAAGAGTTCCTACTTTTTATTAGAGTAGGAAGCAGCATCCGGCGATAACTAGCGAACGTACATTGCCTGAGGACACAGACAATTGACAGCGGCTCCTCGCCACTCATGCGAAGTGGGCCGAATCTTAATTTGCACCCCACACTACACGTGGGTGGGAGCGCCTCAGACAACAAGGCCCTTGGATAATGAATCTCTCTGTCACGTCCCTTGATATGTCCGCACGTGTGTCCAAGAAGCATCGCCACTCGGAATGTAGAAATGTATCCTATGAGAGCTCTCCGCAGGTCACTTACCATCATGACATGGGGCGGTTATGTTGTAAGTGACACTCGTACTTTTTCTTTGCACTTTGCTGTAATTTTCTATCTTATTAAAGACTGTCTACAAAAGGAGTTGAGTGCTTCTTACCCACCTCGCCATTCCAATACATACTCGAGTACAGTTGCCCTAGAGTAGCCGAGAACTTAGTGTAGCGTCGCGAGGTGGCGCACGTGCCGTTTCGCTGGAAAGCCCGGCCTTAAGCCGGATGGGGGATGGGGGTGGAATGCGGCGGCGCCTCGCCGGCGCGCGCCGGGCAGGAAATCCCAGCCTCAAAATAACCAGGACAACTGAGCGTGCCTGAGTGCGAGTCCATTGATGAAGGCTGCTCTCTGCTGAGGGCTGGCTTGCGAGCCGAATGACGCCCGCCGCTGGTAGAGTGGGGGACGAGCCGTGGGGTATTTATTGCGGCGCCGACATGCGCTCGGGGGATACGCTAGTGAGTCGAAAGACGTGAGGTATCTCCGTGCAACCTTGCACGTTTTGGCATCCGGCCATGTAACATCTAGTTACGGGGACTAATGTCCGACAGCTCGCACTTCGCGCAGCTTCTCATGCTCTCGAGCAGAGGCACTGGGCTCAGCCTAGGGACGGTCGCGGGGTTTCGCGGCTTAGAGAATAGAAAGGTTGCCTAAGGTTTTCAATTTTGTAACATCATCTTGTAATTTATTACTGTAAATATACTGTACATACTACTCAGAATCTGTCGTCTGTGCTTTTCATGTCCAGTACGCCACAGACTCGGAACCTTTCTTTTCTAAAACTGGTGGCAGCGGTTATCGTAAATTCACGCCGGGCTACCGCAGTTTTTTTTTCTAAAACTGGTGGCAGCGGTTATCGTAAATTCACGCCGGGCTACCGCAGTTTTTTTTTCTAAAACTGGTAGCAGCGGTTATTGTAAACTCACGCCGGAGTGCCGCAGTTTTTGTCTAAAACTGGTAGCAGCGGGTATTGTAAACTCACGCCGGAGTGCCACAGTTTTTTGTCTAAAACTGGAATAGTACGCGTAAAGACGGTGTACCGCAGTTAAAGGTGCACACGCGTCGTAATTACGTGGCGCCGGCAGAGTCGTGCACGCCACGAGAAACCGAAAGTGCGGTAATTCGGTACGGTAGTTTCGGGGCGGTACAATCCGACTCGGAACCTTTCTTTTCTAAAACTTGGAACTGGAATTGGTATTGGTACTGGAACTGGAGCTGGAACTGGTACTGGAACTGGAGCTGGTATTGGTACTGGCACTGGAAGGAGACATCCCGGACGGACCAGAACGAGAGGAAGGAAGGAGGCCAGAACACCGGATCCAGAAGGCGCTGGCGCTCACGCGACACCGAGGTCAACTGAACGTAAGTGTGTTTTTTGTACTGGCCGGGGATCAATTCAGGCAAAATGTCTTTCTTAGCGGGTTATAGGAAAGAGGTGCTTGTTAGGGTCGCGACGGAGATGGGGGAAACGTTGGAAGGGAACGAGACGATAGTTAGATTAAAATCTATCATCACGGGAAGCGAGCAGTACGATGAAATATTCGTGAAACAACTTGCTGATCAGGAGAAAGAACAGGTCGCAGAAGCACGCGAACTTGAATTAAAAGAGCAGGAAAGATTACACGAACTCGAACAACGGCAGTACGAACTCGAACGGCTGAAATTAGCTAATCAGGCTACCTCGCGCGAATCTTTAGGTAGTAGAGATTCGGGAAACAGAAGTAGTATCCGTATCAGCCATGTTATGGATAAATTCAAAGGCGAAGGTGAGGATATTACCTTGTTTTTAAGTGTATTTGAGGCGCATGCTCGTCAGCTCGACATTGCGCCGGTAGAATGGGTCAGTCAATTAATGGGATTGCTTCCCAATGAAATAAATACATGGTTAGTTGTAGGATCAGATTCTTCAGAGCAGGATTATAATCAAATCAAAACGCAGCTTTTGGATATGTACAAATTCACGCCTGAAAAATGTCGTCAGATGTTTTGCAGTCATGCAAAGGGTGCGAAAACTACATGGAATGTTTATGCTCGCGAACTGACAAACTATTGCCAGAAATGGACTTCAGGGTTGAAAGTTGAAACTTATGATCAATTATTAGATTTGATTGTCACCGATCAGATGAAACGGAAGGTGCCGGCGGACATACGTGCCCATTTCGTAGATGTTTGGGGCGAGGTTTCGCAGTCCCAAGATCTGGCGCGTAGGCTGGACACCTACGAAAACAATAGGTCTAGTGCGTATAGGAAAGATTTTTCTAAGGTTAATCACAAGGAGCCTGTGGGGGAACAAAAGTGGAAAAAGGTGACGGAGAGCGTGCCCTCCACTTCTAAGCCCGCAGCGCCCAAGGCAGATAGGAACGCGGAATTCGACAAGCCGCAGGAACGCACGTGCTATTTATGTAAAAAACCGGGGCACATTAAGAAATACTGCCCTCAGCTCAAATCAAGCGAGAAAATGTGTCACGTTGTCGACACCAGTGCACAGGAATTGTTGCTCCCTCACACGTTTTTCGGCACGGTTTGCGGAAATCCTATTTCCTTCTTACGAGATTCTGGGGCGACGGTTGATCTGATCAACAGCAAATACGTCAGGCCGAATCAATATACCGGCGAATCCGTATGGGTTAAGCAGCCCTTGGACGAGGCGCCGAAAAATCTACCGGTAGCTAAGGTAGAAATTGTAGGCCCGTTCGGTAAGCTTGTTACCGAGGCCGCAGTCGCGAAAAATTGCGATTTAGAATATTACATTCTGAGTAATCGATCTGCCACGCTTCTCTCCGAAATCAGGCAAGGGTTTTTAGAACCGCAGTTTCTTTGTGCGGTGCGAACCCGTGCCCAGACGGCGGCCGGGCAGGGCGACGGGGTGGGGCCGGAGGCGATGGCGGCGGCGCCAGGCAACGCGCCGGCCGCCGAGCGCCCTGGTGACGCACCGGTTGCGGTCATGAACGAGGCTTTGGGGGAAGGAGCGGTCGAGCTAGGCATGGTCGTAGGAACAAGTCGTGCGCGCGACGCACCCCAAAAACCTGCGTCGGACGCGAAAGCTCCCGACGAGGAAACTTGTGTCTTGTTAGGCGAGGTAATGACCCGGGCAATGTTGTTGAAAACAACGCGGAATTTGAAGTAGATTCCGGGAGCGTTGCATTGTCCCGTTTAGACCCGTCCGAATTTGCGAAAGCTCAGAGACAGGATGAAGAGCTCTTACCGCTATTCGAGCTAGCCGAAGGCCCAGAAACGGAACGGCGCGATTATTTTATAGAACGCGGCCTTTTGTTCCGGAAACGGCAGAGCAAGCGCGGTGAGCAATTCTCCATGCTTGTGACTCCGCGGGTGTATCGTGGCACCATATTGAAGCTTTGCCATGAAGTCGCCCACGGTCATTTAGGTGTCACAAAAAGTAAAGACGCGATGGCCAAGTATTTCTTCTGGCCGAACTGTTACAAAGATATGGAATATTACGTACGTAGCTGCGATAGTTGCCAGCGCGTAGGTAACGGCGGCGAGAAGCTTCGCGCGCCTTTAAAAATTGTACCTATAACGGGTGAGGCGTTTTGAGAAAGTAAATGTAGATGCTTGTGGCCCTTTTCCGAGTCTGAGTCAGGAAACAAGTTCATACTAACTGCAATGTGTTTAGCAACAAAATATCCCGAGGCTATTCCCATACGTGATCTGACGACGGTCACGGTCATTGAAGCTTTATTAGATCTGTTCAGTCGGATTGGATTTCCGCGAGAACTTCAAACAGATCAGGGAACTTGTTTTACTAGCACTCTGATGGCGGAATTCGCCGAGAGATTTTGCATTAGATTAATTAGAAGTTCGCCTTATCATCCGCAATCTAATGCCGTAGAACGGATGCACAGAACCATGAACCGGTTGATGAAGGTTCTTTGTTTAGAGATGGGGACTGACTGGGAGTGCCAGCTTCCTGCAATTATGTTCGCGTTACGCACGAGTGTGCACGAATCGATAGGTTTTTCTCCAGCCGAATTAGTCTATGGGAAAAATCTCCGCACACCCATGACGCTGCTTTACGAAAAGCTTGCGGGTGCGGCAGAAAGCGAAGGGAGCACGGTGGTTGAGCACGTGTTCAAGTTGATTAATAGACTGAAGCGTTCGCGTGAACTTGCCCATACCAAAATGGCGGAAGAACAACGCAAGCGTAAGGTGTGGTACGACCGCAAGGCGATCTCGCGCAGTTTTGAAATAGGCGCGAAGGTGCTGGTTTTGGCGCCTAACAGAACGCGGAAACTCGCGGTGCAGTGGGTCGGGCCAGGCGAAGTTCGGGAGAAAATGTCCGAACACAATACGTAGTTCAGATGCCGGGGCGGAAAGAACCACGCGTGTATCACATCAACATGATGAAAAAGTATCACCAACGTACTGAATACGTGAACTTTCTCGGTTCTGCGACGGTCACTGCCGCAGGCGAGGAAGACGCGTTAGACCGCTACGCGTTAAGATTAGATTCCGACGACTTTGACGCGGAAGAAATGCTAAACGATACTAAGGTTGAACCCGAGTTCCGCGAAGCACTTAAAAATGTCATTTGTAAATACAGGTGTATTTTTAGTGAGAAACCTGGTCTTACAGATGTAACGACCATGGACATTGAATTAACTGACACTGATAAAGTAGTCCGAAGTGTACCCTACCGCATGTCGCCGAGACAAACTAAGATATTGCGGGAAGAGGTGGACAAAATGCTTCGCGACAACATCATTGTGGAGGCGGAGAGTGATTATACGTCTCCTATGATCCTGATCGAGGCCCCGGGCAAGTCTCCACGGCCCTGCATAGATTTTAGGCGCCTCAACGAGATTATTAAAACAGATTACTTTCCGTTACCCAATCTCGAAGAACGGATTGAACAGGTAGCTGCAGCTAAAATCATTAGTGTGTTAGATTTAAGTAAGTGTTTTCTGGCAGATAGGTCTTACGGATAGGGCGCAGAGATATTCGGCGTTCGTGACCAGTTTCGGCACGTATCGACCGCTTAGGTTACCCTTCGGGATAAAGAACGGCCCTTATCAATGCTGTAAAATCATGGGCACTTTGCTAAAAAACTGCCAAGAATTCGCGGTACCGTACCTTGATGACATCGCGGTTTTCAGTAACACTTGGCAAGAACACATTCGGCACCTAGATACGGTCTTTAGTATATTGAAATCCGCCAAATTGACAGTGCAGCCGCGCAAGTGCTTGTTTGCGCGGGCTAATGTAAAATATCTTGGTTACGTCGTCGGTAACGGGAAATTGCGGCCGGCCGAAGCCAAGATACAAGCAATCCAGAACTTTCCTAGACCAGAATCAAAGAAACAAGTGCGTTCTTTGCTCGGTTTGGTAGGATATTATCGACGCTTGATACCCGGGTTTGCGGAGAAAGCGGCGGCACTGACAGATGCGCTGCGGGGACGCGAGCGCCAGGGTAAAGTCGTCTGGACAGAGGCATGTGAAAAGTCTTTCAATGAGTTGCGACAAGCTCTTAGCGAAAAAACAGCGGTATATGCTCCTGATTATAGCAAGGAATTTCGAGTTCAGGCAGATGCATCTCAGAGAGGCTTAGGCGTGGTTCTCTACCAAGTAAATGACGAGGGAGTAGAACAACCAGTTGTTTTTCTAAGCCGTAAATTAAGTGATACAGAAACTCATTATGGCACCTCAGAACTTGAGTGTTTGGCTCTTATTTGGGGGTTGGATAAACTTAAGATTTATCTCGACGGGCAGGCCACAATTCAGGTCGAAACCGACCACAACCCGTTGGTCTGGTTGCGTAATACGTCTGGCAAAAACCCCAGATTATTACGCTGGTCCCTTTTAATTCAGCACCTCGATTTACGCATCATGCACAAAAAGGGCTCAGAAAATGTTAATGCAGATGCGCTTAGTCGCATGTTTGATTATGTGAATTGATCCACAGGCGAGTGTAGGGAACACACACGTTCATGACATGTATAAATGTCGGTGAAATTCTATGTAAATAATTTTATAAATTCAAGGGTAAAATTGTTTTGTTATTGTGATCATTTTTATATGTAGATACATACATGTGTCAATAAATTCAGTTAAGAACTGCACATGATGTATATAACGAATTCCACAATTATTATGTAATACTTCAATGCAACGTAAATGTTTTGTATTTTATATTTCAGGTTTTCATGTAATGCAAGAGGCGTCAAGAATTATCATGTAATATTTCAATGTAAAGTAAATGTTTTGTATTTCAGGATTTTATGTAGTTCAAGATGCGTCAAGAATATTTATGTATGTAAATAGATGTAAGGTTTAAATGTAAATGGCAACATAGTTAGGAAAAAACGGGGGGACAGCCCACAGATTTATTTCACAAATTTTGACTAGATAGGGTTTTGATATTATTATGTTCATGTAAAAAATTATGATGTAAGGTCTCAGGACCAGGTACTTTAGCTAGCAGAATTTTTTTTTCCTGGGCATATTTTGCTGCGAAAAAAAATTCTCACCCCCGGCATGGGAGGGTCTGTAGCGTCGCGAGGTGGCGCACGTGCCGTTTCGCTGGAAAGCCCGGCCTTAAGCCGGATGGGGGATGGGGGTGGAATGCGGCGGCGCCTCGCCGGCGCGCGCCGGGCAGGAAATCCCAGCCTCAAAATAACCAGGACAACTGAGCGTGCCTGAGTGCGAGTCCATTGATGAAGGCTGCTCTCTGCTGAGGGCTGGCTTGCGAGCCGAATGACGCCCGCCGCTGGTAGAGTGGGGGACGAGCCGTGGGGTATTTATTGCGGCGCCGACATGCGCTCGGGGGATACGCTAGTGAGTCGAAAGACGTGAGGTATCTCCGTGCAACCTTGCACGTTTTGGCATCCGGCCATGTAACATCTAGTTACGGGGACTAATGTCCGACAGCTCGCACTTCGCGCAGCTTCTCATGCTCTCGAGCAGAGGCACTGGGCTCAGCCTAGGGACGGTCGCGGGGTTTCGCGGCTTAGAGAATAGAAAGGTTGCCTAAGGTTTTCAATTTTGTAACATCATCTTGTAATTTATTACTGTAAATATACTGTACATACTACTCAGAATCTGTCGTCTGTGCTTTTCATGTCCAGTACGCCACATTAGCTTTTCGGGAGTCCACATAAAAAATAAATATTTGTGACGCCGCCCACCATCTACCTACGGCCAGGGTGGCCGGTGGCGCGCGACGAAACATACGAGTATGCAAAGATATTTGAATATTATCCCTATTTTCAAAATTTATATTTTTTAAAAATTCGAGAATTGAGGACAGATTTCAAATCAGGAATTTTAATTCTCAAATTTGGTCTGTTTCAGGACTAACTTTTATCAATCATAACTCTTTCTACATAAAAGGACCTGTAACAAAATTATAATCTCGTAACTATCTCTTGTTATTTACCATTTGTTCGAAAAAAAAGTCAATAAATAAAACGCGTTTGACAGTATGTACATACGTTACCCAATAAAACGATTAAATAATCAATATGCATACGAGCGATTGAGTGAAATAACATATCGCATAATTAAATTCAGGTGTTGTTTATAACGAAAGTTGAATGAAATTTCAAAAGAAAGAAGCTGTGTCACGAAAAAGGCACGCGGTGCCCAAGTATGCAGTGCTTCACCGCACGGCGGCGCGGCGGAGAGGCGCAAGGCTGCAATGCTTTTACCTCCGAGTGACATGACGCAGCGCGGCCTTCTCCCTCGCGGCGTTATTTTTAGGCTGCGAATGTTAACGCTACACGGATTCGCTTTATAGCGCGAACAGTGCGCTTTGCAAGCTCCCATTATGTACCTGTCGGAATGCGACCGACAGCCAGCATGCAAGACCGTGCGAGTCCTGATGGTAACAAACGGCAGCGACCGGCTCGCGCCGTAATTCACGAAACGCGAGAGAGCGGTTGAAAAACCACGCGGCGGGCGGCGAACAGAACGCAGTTTCCAGCCAGCTCGCCGGTTCTGGCGCGCGTTCGCATGTACGCGACAAGTGTATGTGTACTTGTTTCCAATGTGACTACGTGAGTGCTTGCGTTAGAATGCGTATCCCGCACACGTTAGAGACATGTGTCGATGTTGTTTCTAATGTGTGTGCCTGAGAAATATCTTGCGTGTGCGAATTTGTGACCTATATTCAAGTACTACGTGTGCCGGTATTGCTCCATTTAATTTTTGATTCCAACAATTGTGAATTGGAATACTGTCCCGATTTAAACACTAAACTGGGATGGCGACTAATAAAAAATTACTTTTGGGCTTGTAAATGTTGGCGCGAAATGAATATTAGCATTAAGGAAGAAGGATTTAAATCTTACTGAAAAATTAAGACCTAATAACAAAGAAAATGTAGCTTCTTTGTAAAATGTGATATTTTCGTATCGGAATACGCTGTCATTTTTTTTGCTGCTTCCTAAATTATAGCCATATATCGGTTGTGCATTTGGATAAAAGTTTGGATACCAACCGCATTCAGTGTAGAACAAGATACCAAGATTGAAACAGAAGAACCTATAATTAAACATTATTCGACTCACAAAATGAACTCACTTTCTCATAACAATTGACTGCAGTGAAAACCATGTAATCGAATTCTCTAGAACTTAGTACACTATAGAAAGGATTCTCAAATATTCTCAAACTCCTTTAAGGACCTGGTGGCGAGTTGTGTCCTTAAACTGCAGAGACCAATGCCTTTGCCCTGAGCGCTCAGTCCGGCCAGGGGGTCGACATGCAACTAAGACCAAAACGTTGCAGAGTCCCGCATGCCGCACGTGGGGTCAATGAACACCATCATCATCAACGCTAAGAAAGAATAGTTGTAGAACAGGTGCTGTAAGCAAATATTCTCTAATTATCTCGTATATGTGAGCAATGTAACCGCGAGATCTCTTATTGAATTTATTGTCAAGGGGCAGGTGAAGACTGAGAAATGTGACTTTTTAGCATCATCTGAAATTGTGTTTGCATTTACAATTAGTTATTCATGACGCGAACATTACAGTTTATAAGTTAAGAATGAACATACGTTGTAGGAGAGGTGTACAATATTGGAACATTATAAATATGAATAATCATTCGGCATCATCCCGAAATGTATAGTACTTTTTCATTATCGTCAAATAAGATACTCATTATTAATATTGTTTTTCTTCAAAAGTCCTTTACTAACGGACATGTAAAGATTAGGAATCCAGAAAGAACCTGTATACTTATATGTTCAATTGACTGTGATCCATCTACATGAGAGAAATAGTGATACTTCTACAGGAAGAACAAGCGGATTGCAGAACTGAATGGATAAAGGGACATGATAACTGAATATTCGCAACAAAATTACAAGACTGGTACATGGGCACAAAACATGCCAACACGTGTATAATCAATTACAAATATAAACCTCTTTCAAAATAAGTCGAATATATATTGGCGTTAATGTGCAGGTGTTACAACTGAAGATTTAGTACAATCGCCTAATACCGAACAACATGTAGTATATAGTGGAAGTTTTCGTGTTCGATAGAACCGTTACCAGCATCTTACGGGCCTTCTCCGGCCGATTGAAGTCGGTCCTGCATCATTACAATCGCCGTAAAATTCCCCGAAAGAGCGTCTAAAAGCCATCTCCGTCGCATAACTCAACCGCTTCTCTGCCGCCGTCGCCGCCGTCGCTGCCTTCTCCACAACCACGCGTTGTGCCGCCCAATCGCGTCTTCCCGCTGATAGGGCTCTGTTTTCGCACAGTAAGACAAATACGTTTTATTTCACGGAAATATATCTTAGACATATTTCATCATTTTTTACACACTGGGAAAAAGGGGGAGACATAACAGCGGTTTTCTTCGTCGCTCTCCGCGACGAGGAGAAATATAAAAACAAAAAATATAAAAAACGCACATATTTTTCTACATTACGAAGTAAACAGAGGAACGCCGGCGGGCAACGGTTCGGCCGCGGCGGACGAGAGAAGGAGTGAGATGGTAGAGACGGGGCTTCTTTGACGTCACGAGTATAAAAGCGGGCGATGCATCTTCGAGCCCGCGACTACCTACGTCTCCCCGCCTCCCCGCCCCCGCTCTCGGCCCGTCGCCCGTCCCCGAGCCTCCGCCTGCCCCCGCCCCCACACTCCCCTCCGACCCCGCCCGCGTTCCCCCGTGGACGTACAAGTTTTTTTCTCCCACCACCCCTCCCCCTCCCCCTCCTCCACCTCCGTCTCCGGTTTGTTTGTAAGCCCGAGGTCCGCGGGCTCCGGTCGTTCGTCATCGCTCCCTCCCCGCCCACCCCGCGGCCGTGCCTCACTGGCTGGCGAGCAGCGGGAGGCCCGGGCGGGCGCGGGCTCCGATGTCGAAAGCGGCGGCGGCGGCGGCGGCGGCGAACGGCGGGAGGGCGAGAGAGAGTTTCGGAATGGGAATGCGGGCAGAATTTCGGGTAGGGTTGAAAATAGATGAGAGAGTGGCCAGCATAAGCATAAGAAGTGATGGGGTAAGAAATAAGTGAACAGTTGTAGGATAGTTAGGAAGCAAAAAAATAGAACTAAACAATTCATTTGTTTAGATAATGGGATTTGTTTAAATAATACTACTACAATGGGTCAAATATTACAGTGGGAGAAAAAGATATCCCGAAACTGGTCTATTCAACATTGGCATGTCACACTGATGCTTAGCGAGGCACTGAATATTGGATACAAGAAAGAAATTTAAGACTTTTGGCAAGACAGGTGTCACTAATGGAGCTAATGCTAAATGATAGAGCAATACACCACAGGGGCGTAGCGTCCATGGATGTGGATGATGTGTTACATACCCTGACATTATCAGCAATTTTTATTTAAAAGTTATTGTAAATTGTCCATTTGTTATTTTCTTTTTCCACTTCAAAATATTTCATTATATTTCAAACATTGCGCCGTTGAGGATTCGATTCTTCACAAGGATGAACGAATCAGTCTGAAATGCCGCCTAGCCTGCGCTGTGAATCAGATGTACAGTGACACATTACATCCACGTGCCTATGGAAAAGCCGTCGTTTCACGAAACTTCATTGTTCTCTTCGGTGTTTGTAAAAGAACGAGATTAATTAATGAACATTGTCGTTTTATTTAAGTTTTATTACCTTGTTTTAATGCATTTAGCAATTATATATTTGTAGCCAATTTACGTTAAGGATTGTGCTGGTTGAATGCACAAGGGTATGTGACTGTGCAATCCACATCTGTGCCCTGGAATGGCGAGCACAACGCGATACAAAGTAGCTACACAATTATGGAATCGTATTGTTGTGCCGTTTTCATCAAGCACGTGAGAAACAGTTACAAATATTTGAAAAAAATGAGAGGAGAGAATTTTATTTAAATAGCCAACACAAGCAATGTTGAGCGATACAACAGTGATATTAGGGAAAATAGGGAAATTCTGTCACACTTCATTCGAGATGTATGCTTCTTTGGGAGACGGGCTGGTATTTTCCAGCCACAATGAAAATAGGGGATCATTAAATAGAGAAAATTTCATGGAATATATAAGTGAAATAATGATATATGATAAAGCTGAAAAGAATGATTTGGAAAATTCCAGTGTTTCGTACAATCTCGCCAGAAATTCAGATTGATTGGATTTCAAGAGTAAGCATGGTAATGTCTAATGAAATTAAAAATGAAATTTCTAAAGCCTCTTGTCTCCTCGATACTAGATGAAATCCTTGATGTAAGCAGCAGAGGACAACTGTCAACTGTTTTTCATTAGGTGTCTGTAAATTGATTGATTTTCTTTATCCTATTATATTTTTATTATAGATCATTGCTGTCCATTTTATAAATTATGGCAATTCTAATGGGTTGGAAATGATATGAATTGGACAATTTTGAAAATCATTGGGTGTGATAGTGCTCTTATTATTAAAAAATGAGGACACACATTAATATTTTGCTAGGTCGTGAACTTCAGTCAACTTTTTCTAACTTTCAACCTGTAAACTACATGAAGTACGTGAGCCATTATTACGTTTCCTGGATCAGTTTTTATTTTAAATATACAAATTATTTGTGTGTTCTAATTGACCAAAGTGACAGAAATTGTATTGGTAAATATTTATGAGTTTTAAATTATTTTCTCATTTCTCCAGTTACATACCCTAAACCAAAATTCAGGCTACGCCACTGATACACCACTATAATTTTTGAAAAGTAACAATTTATCAACTAATTCATATTTGCTATTAATTTAATTTCAAAAAAATCTATGAGATTTAAAACAAATTGTTCAATTTCATATTGGTGAAGTAATTACTTGTATGATATAAGCCATTAATTAGAAGAACGCAATAAAATCTAGAAGTAAGCATTCTTTATAGCACTCAAAGTTTATAAGGGCGAATGATCTTGTCAGCGATATCCTACATGTATTCGCTGCAAGAACGGCAACATTCTCAAGGCGTCTTCGCTCGTTCATAATCCGTGTGAAAGGTCCCCCAGCTGTTCGCCCACACATCCACGTCATACTTGTCGTCCGCCAGACTCGCCACCTGCGCAGAGGCCCTGGGCGTGAGCAAGCGTCGAGACACATCACAGGGCGGAGTCATCGACACGGCAAGCGCGAGCATTTGGGCGCCCGCCATGTTTATCTGCTCGTTACTAACGCAGGCGCGGGGGCGGGGGCGGACACGGGCGCGTGGCCTGCGGCGAGAAGAGAGGGAGGCAGTGCAGCCGGTGACACGCAGAACCGTTCGTCAAATTCTCGTAGACGGCGTCACGAGGGACTGTATTGCCGAATGGGTGGTGCATGCGACTCACAAATCAGTGGAGGGAGAATGTAAACTTAAGAAACAAAGTTCATTGAAGATGGGTTGAACTTTTTAAAACGTGTGAATGGTAACTGATCGTAAAATCTTGTTTCCATTTTACTGGTATCCAAGTAATTCTTCTGATACTTAATTTAGATGACGCAATTAGTTAACATCTTTGAATAAAGTGTAATCGATGATATTTGTGAAACAATTTTAGAGATGGTAAATTAGTATATTTCTGATTTTGTCAGAAAAAGTAAATGGAAATTTGTGCCAAAAAAAATTGACGTTTCCAAGAATTATTAAAGTTAGCCGTGATTTATTAAATACACATTTAACAGATTTTGTGTGGTGAACGATTATAAAAACAGTCCGAAGTCAATAAAACAGTGAATTTTAAATAACTTAATTTTATCCGATTTGTAAGCTGTTTACTAACTTGTGTAATAAATAGGTCGTTACAGTGTACAATTCATAAAAGCTTTCTGTAGTAGATAAATGACACCATGTTATATCAGCTATAATCAAGGGTACTGCCTAAGTCAGTTTAATGCCATTTATTAATGTAGGTACATTGTAATCAATTGTGCCAAAATATTAAATATAGGATGAGATAAGATCTAATGTATTTCACATCTCGCTAAAAGACCAGTAGTGCTCGTTAGTAGTTATAATAGGTATATCCGTGCTATCGCGTTCGTGAACAACTAACCTGTCCATAACCATCTTTTAACTAGTTGTAAGGTAAATAGCAATTATTGTACATATGTTCTTTCATTTAAGCACTTTTTGTCAATGTTTACATTAAACATGTATGTAGCTATCTTGGGATGAATATTTCAGAAGTTGATAATTAATGTCATTAAAATTTGAATTTTTTTTTAAATCTCCGCTCGTGGACGGGTTAAAAGATTTAGACAGGGCAACGAATCACAGACGAGGAGGACAGTGAAGGTGGCACCGGGACGGGGCTGTGGAAGACAGTAGTAAATCAGTCACTCATCGACTGGGCTCTTGGCTACGCGCGTGCCTGCGCCAGCACGTGCCTGCACGCGAAGCGGCGTGGAGCGCCCAGCGCCTGCGATCGGAAGATAAGCCCCTGAAAGGCGAGGGTGCGTCCAGGTACAGGCCGAGAGCTTCTCAACTTGTCCTCTCTCTTACATTCTCAAGGATTTGGGAAAGAGAAGAAAAAGCTGCAATTGATTAGAGAAAAACAGACCCCCAGTGTTCATTTTATTTCAATATTTGTTCATTACTCTTTGGTTATTCAATGATTAAGTTATAAAGTATCGTCTTCTGTCCTTAGTGTTTTTCGTTTGCCAGTAGTTGATTTTAATGCGGGTTTCAAAAAATGACTCTACCAAACTGAAAAAGTTATCTTATGACCAACACCAAACAAATACTCAGACATTAGAAGTGGGATAATGATAACTAAATGTTGTAAGAGATGAACTGCATCCTGCTTACAAGATTTTGTCTCATCCAAACTGGCTGAGGTGGCTCAGAAATCTATGAACACTGACTGGGAGCTTCTAGGGATCGAGTCCTGACTGTGGTAGGGTCTCCGACTAGCTACCTAGCAAGGAGTAATTCAGTTGCTGTCTGAAGGAGTATTCTAACGGCCGGTCACTCTGATCGGTAGTTTTCCATGGTTTCTTCGATCAACACCAGGCGAATGCTGGAGCAGTACCCTAACAAACGGGCCACGGAGAGCTCGTGATTGTTTCTTCCTCTTCCCTGTCCTATTATCACCCCTTACACACACGCTTACAAAAATAATGTTTTCGAACACACTCAACGCAGATAAAATTCCAAATCAGAATGTTTAAATAGTATTTTCAAGTTATTCTATTCCACTATTGACAGAAAAGATGTTTATTCCGGAAAATTATACTTTTAGAAAGATTTAGAAACAATTTTTACGAAACGTTATTTTAGATTAAAACAAAACTTGCTATTTCTACAACATTTAACTTCCTGCAAAAATAATCTTGAAGATGGCCGTATTTCCTAACAGTAATGCTCGGTAGGCATTATCTTTGGCAAGCGAACACGGGCCCGAGAGGAGACACGAGAGGAGACGCGGAAGCTGTCCGCGGCGGGAGCGTTTGGGCTCTGCAGCGTGAGAGCCGTCGCCGGCAGCCGCCCGTGGGGCGACAGGCGCGCAGAACCGGTTTGGCGAACACGACCGCGAGCGTCCGCGCCCGCGATCACACTGCTCTTCATTATGCAGTCCCACACACAACCCAAGACCTTTCGCGACAACACGCCCGGGGATTTCCTCATCGCGTTTACTCCGACGTCGGTTCACAGAACTCACAGCAGGTTGCATCCTCTTCTAGCTCACCTAAAGGCTTTTCGTGTTTGAGACCGTTTTCATTATACCACTAATGAGAAACGACGTTTCTTCAGGAAAGTATGACGAAGTCCATTGGTTATTACCAGTGGTGCAATCAGGGGTGGTAGGAGGAAGTGGAAGCTGTAGGTGTGGGTTCCAGTCGTCTTGATGTGTTCTTAAAAATAATTTTTAATTTATGTTGAATTTAAAAATTATTTTATTTGCTGATTTCTATTTATTTATAACTAATTCAATTAAGATAGTGGAAGACGTTAGTTACTGTAGAAAATTAGTAAAAAAAAATATGTATGTGAATATGTCATCGTCTGCTGAGAGAGCTGAATCCGCATGAATACCATCCTCTTTGAGTGCGCCGCTAGTCATTACAACTAAAGCTACTCTATACGTACGTAAATAATTGTAACAACTTTCATTTCCTATGTTAGAGTATAAAAACACTCAACTGTCAACGATACTTTTTAAGAAAGTTAATTAGTAGTGGTTATTTTGAAGAAATTGATAAAATGACAAGATTTAGAGAAAGAAGATACTTTGAATCATTAAATCAGGTGCTATTTAAGTTGAGCGACTGATGGAAAAATCCACTACCTTTAATATTAATTATTGATATTGTGGCAGATTTTTGAAGTATTTAAGTGCCGCGAGAGGAGAAGGTAGTAGCGGGCGCGAGAGCGGGAGGGCGCGGGAGCGGTGCGGCGTTGGCTTGCGCGCGAGAGGCGCGGGGCGTCAGCTGGGCGGAGCGCCGGGCCGTGGTGTCGCGTCGCGTCGCGTCGCGCAGCTGCCGACTGCCGGCAGCTAACGGTCCGGGCGCGCGCGTCCGTATGTCCGTCACGCCGCAGATACCAGATACGGCCCGCGCGGGCGGCGGGGGCGGCGGCGCGCGGGGTGGGGGACCGTTCTCCATATTTCACGCGCCGCTCGCTCCGCCGCCGCCGCCGCCACCCCCGCCTGTGTCGCCGCCGCCGCCGCCGCTAGGCTTTGTCACTCGCGCCGCCGCCTCCGATACGCATCGCCGCTGCCACCGCCGCGCCGCGCCGCGTCACGCCGTCGCCGGCGGCGGTAGAGCGGGCCGGGAGCGGGGGCGGGGACGGGGGCGGGGACAGGGCGAGGAGGAGCGGCGACGCAGCCAGTGCATCTCAATGCGACGCACGCTAATCGCCGACGGCCACCTGCCGCCCCCACCGCCCCACCCGCCTCCACGCCGCCCGCCTCGCCGCCTCTCCGCTCGCTCCACGCGCTGCCGGTTGACCGGCGCAACGCGCGTTCGAGTGAGAATTTGCGTCCGCGACCATCTGTATCTGCATCGACTGCTGGATGACAGCCCTCGGATACTGCACGCTCAGCAACATGCTGCTCGTGTCACCATCAGCCCGACAAGCCAATATTTTTGCGCAACGGTTAATGTACTAACTGATCTGGAAATGCATTCTGTGTGCATCATTTATGAGTTGGAAAGACCTTCAGTTATTGTGCACAATGTTTTTATTATGCAAAAGATTTAAATTTATTTAAACACTTCTATAGATTTATTTTAATGTAATTTTACTGCGGTAGAGCACAAATTTTAAGAATGCATTGGTTAACGCTAATTTCTTGTGTACTTTTTTTTCAAAATACTTTCATTTGTGACTGATTTTTTTTGTGGCCATACACAACACTTTATTTGGCATAGAGCCTCATTGCGAATGCCCATTCGAATTCACATATCCAAATAGTCACTGGAAAGGAGATAAAAGCATTACAAGTGTAAGAAGAGAAGTGTTCAACGTTTATCTCAGCAACCAAATATTATTTTACGTTAAGTTTTGCTATTTAAAGAGGTGTTGCGTCAATGAATGGAAGACCTTGCGGAAGTAACAAGATAATCGACACCAGCCACAGCAAGCATTCCTCTATTCGTAAAGGTTAATATCTCGATTTTGAACCAGTGTGTCTCATCCTTTTACTGTTCCAGACTCGTCAAAAAAGTGAACAAAACATACTAGTAACAAGAAAACCTGCCCTTTCACCCAAATAGAGATATTAACATTTACGAATACTGGAAGGCTTACTGTTGCTGGTGTGATCTATGTAGCTAGTCCCCTAAACCTTTCAACTGACTGCATTTTCTTAATTACATATAATTTTCCTGTACCACAGAATTATGATATTTGCTAGAAAATAAACAAGACCCCTCAAACGAGATAAATAATTTGACATAATAGCGATGGTAAATTTTGATTTTCTAAACAAAGGTAAGGAATATTTCAATGGGGGAATGAATAGATAATAATATTACATGTTTTATCACGTTCATTTCATTTTATTCAATTAGTGATCTTACGGACACATTTCAATTTGTTCTAAATATATCGAAAATTATAAGTTATATAAGAAAAGAAATATAGATTATCGAATGTAGGAAGAGGCAATGTAGAATAGCCCCCCTTTCAAGAATGAACAAAACGACACAAAATGGTTTTCCAAAACGTAGTATGCACACTGCACAAAAACAACAAATAAAAATCTCTCGTACAACTAGAAGTTAAATATTTGAAAAACTGTCTTCACTAATACTCCAATAACATTGTAATACAGCATTCACAAATACACGACAATTCTGACTCAAGAATTTAGAAAAGTTGATGTTCCACAATCCACAATTCAAGACGTGAATGACAAGCCGTCTCTTGACTTCAGGCTTGTCGCTCAGGTGACACTCTATGCGAAACCAGACTGTACAGATAGAAAGAAAAAAGGCGGAATAACACAAAAAAAAACTAATTTTTCACTTCAAGTTGAAAGTTCTTAATTATTTTTATATTTTTCCCGAGATTAGAGTTTTGTAACAAAACCGCAGATACATCTCAAAAGGCTGGAAACTAATTGTTTTCTTTAACTATCTGCGAGCATTGTAGATTAGTAAAATAAATTAGAAGGGGCTCGTATTACATACTAAAGAATTAAATATCAAAAACGAAACAAGTGAAATATCAATATTGAACTGGGGAAAGATTTCAAACCTCATATTTTGATTTTAATTATTTTGATACTTTATATATTACTTATATAAAGTATCATTAATATTTGATACTTTACGATACCACAGGCTTCTTTAGGGCTCATCGTTGTAGAAGTTTATTTACCAGGTTATCCTTCATATCAAAATTATCGAGAGCATAAATTATGTTCACAATTTTAGTTCTGCTTATTAGTTACAATGTCACAATCTGTTTAATGTAATCGAGGATTGAATTATCACCAACTTTTTCCTGCAGCAAAATGCAATATCAAGAAACATTAATAATGTTATAAGAGTAGGTAACAGTTTTGAGATTGATTGAACGTATGTAAATGATGATCAATAAATATAAAAGAAGATACTTATTCCATGTTATTAAATTGTTAGAAACTTGCAAAATAAAAGGAATGAATGGTTAAATTAGATTCATGAAAACTATTGTAACTTTAAATCGGGTGGTGATAATGTTCTTAGAATTAAATAAATTTAAGTAATACGGGTACAATATCATGTAAAGATGACGAAGCAATCAGTAAAAAACCTTCTAATACACTACAGTTGGAAAAGAGCGTGAATGAGCGAGTGTGAAGAGTTAAAGAGTTTCGATGCCTACAAACTTTCATGCAAGTGAGACTGAACAAGTCGACGGAAAAAATGCGGAAATGGAAACGGAATAAAAGAAAAGAAAGAAAGAAAGAAAGAAAGAAGAAAGAAAGGAGGCGGTGGGCGTGTGGAATGATTGCGAAGTGCGGGGATGCAAAGTGCGGCGAAGGCGACAGCGGCGCGGGCGCCAGGTAGCGGCGGGGGCGGGCCGGAATTGCCCCGGGGCATCCTGGGAAATCGCCATCCGTTACGGCGTCACCCCGCGCTGAATATTTAACGCGGCCGCTGAGTTACGAGCGCCGGCGCCTGCGTGACCCGCCGCCGCGGCGACAGAGAGCGCGCGCTCCGCCCTCCGCCCTTCCCCGCTCCCCGCCCCACGCCGTCTCCCCGCCACGCCCTCACGCCTGGCTGTCCCGTTCCGTCTCCCGCGCCGGCTGCGGTAGCTCAGCTGCAACACGTTTGCCTCCGCAGCGTCGTTACCCGGGAAGTCCTAGGTTCGAGTTCCCAATGATGGCGGATTTTAGACACGAGGTACATTGGTGGGTCGAATTCAACAACACTCTGGAGGAGAATTTATAGCGTTCCGCAACTCTGTTTGGTAGTTTTCCGTGGTTTCTTCGATCAATATCATCAGCTGAATGCTGGAGCAGTACTCGGCCGTAATGGGCCAAACACCGAGCGCAGCCTCTCCTTCCTTGTCGTTGTCGCCCTCCTCCTTAGACAGACACACACACTTAGGAGCCCAACACCACCACACATGTTGGAAAAAGTTGGAAACTTAAGAGCCTGTCTCAGCTTAAGGTCATGGCCTGTTTGAGGAGATATCTGGAGAGAAAAAATCACGCAAGTCGACGTGTACGTCGGCGCCGTATTTCACGTTCGAAAGGGGGAGGAACACCACCGCTTTCTGTTAAATAAGAAGTACTCGCCTTTCGAGTTCAGTGATCTGAGTAGTGGACGCGCGTGGATGCAATACTCGCTTCATCTCCTGTGCTACTTAGCTCGTCCCACCTCGTACGGAATACCTTTTCTAGCATTCTCTACATGTCTCTATCACTCCTTGTGGAAGCACAAAGGGCAATAAAGTTAATCATTTTCAGATATATTGCCCTCTTCCTTGTCTGTTCTCACAGGACTCGCATTTTCGTTTGTTTCAATTCGTCTGCGTCTTCTACTCTCACACTGCTTTTTACAACACTACTTCATACACATTCTCTTGGCCATGTCTTTTCTCTTCTCTCCATTGCTCTTCGCATCTCCATCATTTCCCCGGTTCTTCCATCGCACGCATCATTTTCTCGTCATCGCCACCACCATACACTAAAGATGAAGTCTCTTTAGTCTATGCCACTACCGCCTCGGACGGGACACTCGTGAACTTTCAGGACCTTTGGGCTGCATCCCTTGTCCACGTCTGGTATTTTAAATACATTCAATAATTGCATTCTTATATTCAGAGAAATTAGAGGAATGCTCCCGCACAATCACGAAACGACTGTTTTATTAACTTAGTTCGGAAGCAATCATAATAAATTTTAATTTAATTTATAATAATGGGTAATGTAAGATAATCTAATGAGAACGTTACGGAATTTTTATGCAATTAAAATAATGATTTTAGGACTTATAAATTATTTGCGCTGCTGAAAGTTTTGATATTCCTCATCTACACACAAATAAAGAATGAAATGCATAGAAAATGTGAACAACCGTTTTAATACATTCCTATTTCATGTCAGAAACAAGAGTCGGTAGTTATAAACGCAATAAGACAAACATTTCCCTCAAAGAAGTTCATACAGGGCGAATCTATATCGGTGCCCAGCATTAGTCACTAAGCGCCGTAGATAATCTCCAGGAGCCCCAAGAGCGTGTACTCCAAAGGGGCCACCAATCGACTCCAATCCATAAAGATGAGCGGCCAATCCGCGCACTCGACTGCCCCTTGCGCGGAGGGGCGCTCGCCCCTCGACGAGGGCCTTCAGGAGAGATTCGCCCCGACCGCACGGACGTCTCTCATCTACTGCCTGCACACGGCGCACACAAAGGCCAACGGATCCATCGAAGGATAAGTATGTTACATGAACTTAAAAGCAAGCATTTTTTTCTAAACTGCTGAAAATTAAACAAATAATTCGTTAGATAGTCACTAGTAGAATCTATTACATATAGGACATCACAGTGTGCTAAAGGTTCAATTTTTAACACCAGTAATAATAGTGAAGATGTTCGAATGTTCAGTTAAAATTGAAAAAGCAACAAAGAAAACAAAATACTTGATTTGCCTGTATACTTGAATTAAATTAAAAGGAAAGTCAGTTACTCATAGGATTGCGTCACTCTGTCAATCGACCTCGTGACAGGAACATTCCTACTTCGCAAAATAAATGTCACTTTTACTATTCGTTTCATAAATAGCTATTTTAAATAACGGTAATTATTAGTTTATGATCATTATCATTAACACTAACGGCATCCCGCCTCAGTTCCTATCAGTACATTCTCATCATTGGTCCCATTCTTCATTACTTCTTGGTAGATCTTGCAAGTATCATTTAATTTTTATAGTGGAAGAGGAATTTGACACTTACATTTCTACCTTTTCACAATTATGTCACATTTTCCTAAGAAATCGTGGTAATAATAAATTTCTTTTTTTCTCGAAAAACATAAATAAATACTGTAATAAAGTCTAAAATAATTAGCTTTTTATTCTTAAAAAATAATCATAACTTGCCGTGATATTTCTATTATCACATCGTATTTTATGTTTCGTAAAATCTTGTATTCATATTGAAATTTCTCGACTAGCCAAATCTGTTATTTATATAACAATACACAAGCAAACATCCGTATTGAGAATTTATTTTTGTTTATCCTTAGTAACACAAGTAACAAGAGTTACAGTTTGGGAGTCCGACAAATCTCTCCGATCATTTATTACTAAATTTTCAATTTATATCAGTATTTAAAATTTATTTATTTTACATATAAATGTCATGAATAATGAGTTAGTCTTTAAAAAGAGAAAATAAAATATAAACCGTAAAATACCATATGGAAGAATATTTACAATTCACTTGGTTGTAAATCATCTTAACGCCCTAAGCAGAACTGCCGCTTGTAAACTTATATCGCAGAACATTACGCTGTAGGATTTTCCTTTTCGCGCATGGCCGGCATCTCTCCCCAGCCTCAGTGCGAGCATCGCTGCGGCGCCCTCTCAGGCGCTCGTCCGCGGTGGCATGCGCCCCGCGATGCTCATCTGCGCGGACACTGCCGCGCGCGCCTCACGACTACCAATCGCGTCGCCCCTCTCCCCCGGGGGGTGGAAGGGGGGGCCGGAGCAGTGGGCTGCGGGGTGCGGAGGCATTCCGCCGTAATTCCTTTGCCGGGTGCTTCTGAGGGATCGTCGACGTCTCCGATGATGGATTTGCCAACCTTCTCGGGCCTTATGGGAAATTCGTTGGTGCGCGCGCGAAGGGAGCATAAATATTGCGGTTTAGGTCGAAGGCGCGAGCCTGCCGGAGGGGCAACTCAAGTACCTGGCCGATTCATCTTGAAAGCATTCATGTCGCTCCCTCTTATTGTCCAAATTTCTCTACTCGCCAATGTAGGGGAGGCATTTTCTAATAGAAAAATCATAAATATGAATGTGGTATTCTGTAATGGGCCTTTCGCCTATCTGATTTCCATTTTCTCTATGCAGTAGGTATTAAAGAAGGAAGTTCAATCATTTTCAAATATTCAAACGCATTGATACAGGAACATGCATAAATCCTATCTTCGGTTAATTGCTATCTGATATTATTCAATATATTTTGGGGTTCCATAATAACACAATTTTCATTTCTTCTTCTTCTTTACTGCTTTCTTCTCAGGTTGCAGTTTTATTAACCTAAATTCTCGATTTCCTCCACATTTATGACGTAATACACTTTTGCCCCTAATGCCTTCTTGAATGTCGTGTTGAGGTAGCTGGATTTTCTGTTTTTCTCTCTTTCTGATTAGTTATTTTAAAACTTTATTCGTCCTTACGTTGCTATTCCAAATATATGTGCATATCATGATTATACGTATGAATCTCCACCTTAAAACTGATCTATCATTTTTTGAAATATTTTATGAATTCTTCATTTTCTTTTCCCTAATGGTCACTCATAATCTGTTATGCATAAGTCATAGGCTCATAAGCTCAGATACATCATAAGGAGCGTGGTCTGAAACTACGAGTGTCGTTGCACAATTAATATTTGGCGCATTTTGAAGCTGTTGGACATAATTTCATTCCTGGAATAGCCTCACGCCACTTGATCATTGAAAATTACCAGATAAATCGACTCGTGGTTTTACCTGTGATAATTTTCAAGAATCTCGACACGTAGGTTTCAAGTCGTCAAAGAATTTTCCCCCTTTTAATACAAGCAATTATGGCTTAACTTTATGTATTTTCCTAGGCAACCCTCTCAGCCTTTCGTAGATGCTCTGACGTTTAAGACAGTCTCTCAGGCGATGGATAACACAGGGCAGGCATCATGCCCGTCCTTCGCCATCACCAGATGCGCCCCGCCACTTCGCATCGACCCCCCGCACACCTCATCCAGTGCAGATTAATCTCTCCGGTTCCCTGTTCTCCTCACCACGCCTATCATGTCTCCGTCGCCTTCCTTTCCCTTCTGCGTTCCCTCTTCCACTTCTTAAGGAGAAATGTAGAAAACTTTTTTTCTTCCTTTGCGTCCCCTTCGCTTTGCGTTCCCTGTGGCCGCCGCGCAAGGTGATAGGCGCGAGATTTACGGCGTCACTGGAGACACTCGCCGAGGGCGGAGGCGACGCGAAGCGCAGCGCGGCGGATGTGCACGCGTGAGGCGCGACACGGCACGGGCAGGCGTTGCCGGGACCAGTCGCCAGGACGAATTGGCGCCCAAGGGCCGGCGCTAGGTCTTTTCTTCCTCTCGGTAAGACTCGATGAGGTAGTAAAGGTCAATTTGTGCACTAACAAGTGAAGGGATGGGGATAAAATATGTAACCTTTCAAAATTGTAGTTTATGCGATTCAATGATTTCTTTGGTTTCTGCCATTTTGCCCAGGGTGTTTGATACTTAATTTACAGCTATTTTTTGTGACCCCGGATGGAAGTCATTTTTATCCAACTCTGTATACTACCTTTAAGCCAAAATGCTTATTTCCTTGTATCTCGCAAACATTTTCATGAGTTACCTTACATCTGAACCTGTCAATTTTAAATTTTCATTTAGCTGTCTTACTTGGATAAAATACATTTTTCTTAATCGTTAAAAAAATGAATGCCTCGGGAATATAAATTTATAATTGGTCCGTTAATTTCTCTTAAAGTATTTAAGTAAGTACATTTTCTTCACATTACTTCAGACAAAATACGAAATACGAATGCCAAAAGGATTACGGTAGGTAATAAGATCTGAGATACACCGAAAATGCTCTTAATGTGCTCACATGACAAGTTTACGTCTCAGAATTTATTGTCTGAATGTATAATAGAAAAGTCCAAAAACACTCAACAGTGACCGGAAGTTAACTTTAAACTAGGATGTTTTATAAAGAGAAAATTAAAATCAAGTGAATGGAAGACAAATTTGAAATGGCCGAATAATTAAGTTGAAACATTTATCGCTAGGGTTTACAAATGTATTTCCCTACATTAAAAACCTTTCCTTTTACAAACTATATTACTGAAATAAGAGTATTGTGATAAAAATATCACAAAAATACTGTAGTGGATCTTCAGATGTTGATGTTTCAGAAGCTGTCGCGGCCTCTAGAGACGTCTTCGTGAAAGTGATTATTTGAAAGTGGAAAATAAACCGTTCATAATTTTGAATATTTAATAACGTTCATCCCCTTTTCACTGCAAGTGACGTAACGCCCAACGCCTGCTCAAGCTGTGGTTCTTGTAATTAGCGACAGCTCATCTGAGAGATCCTGTAGATTCAGAGGGTGGAGCCACTTCTTAAATTACGAAAATGCAGCGCTCCCTTCTCCGGGCATGTAATTCTTTCGTCTTCTTCTCCCCCACGCGAAGGGGGACTTCTTTTCCTGCTTGAAATTATCACACCCCGGGGATTCACCAACGAGCATTTTTCTGACTTCTCCAAACCATCCTCTGCATTTCTTATCCCGGAACGTATCTGCTGCTAGCGACTGTGGAGAAAGCCTTCTCCAAAGCGGTTGATGACATAGTTGCAATCATCGTTCTAATAAAAACTTTATTCTCCCTCATTCTCCACCAACCGCCGCGGCCCCCGACGACAATATTCCTAATACAAAATGCGTCGCGCGAAAACGCCCGCGTCACGCCCTCACTCGCGGTCACCGCCGCCGCGCGAGCAGTGAATTATAGAGCACCACGGCGCCATATGGGGGGCATCAGATGCAACATAGCTTTTAATTGGTTGTCACGTAATGGATTTATGATTCGCCTCTCCTTATTGGTCAGCGTGTTTTATTATGAATCGGCCCCTCGCGGGGCGCACCTCGCGCGGGAGGCGGCGGCGCGTTGGAGGGCCCGGGTGGATTTCGCCGAGCGGGGCCGCGACGCGTCGCGCCGGCTGCGGAGGGGGCGGCGGGGAGGGAAGGACTAGGGCGGGGAGGAAAGGGTTGGGTTGGGCGCGCGCAGGGATATTACTATGCCGCTTCGGGGATAAAGTGGGATTCCTTGTAAATGTGATTTACGAGTGGCGAGCGTCCGCGGCGGCAGCGCGATTTCGAACGCGCGCGTCGCGGGCGGTGGCGGCGGGGGCGGGGGCGGTGGCGGCGGGCGTCGCGACGCCGCCGTTGCCCGGACGCTCCGCGCGAGGTCGCGAGGGCGATGACGAATCGCCCCCGGACGGCGGCGCCGGAGAGGGCGAGGGCGGGCGCGAGGAGAGGTGTGCGCATGCGCAAGGCCTCCGGGGCACACGCACTGCTGCGAAGGGACGCCCGCTCTCGAAAGGACACGGAAGACGACGCCTCCAGCATGACTTGAGGGCCTCCGGCTCTGATGGAGTGTGAAATTGAATTGGCTGGGAACTTTCATTTTCTTAACGTATTTTATTTTTTATGGAGCTCCCTTAGAACGACAAGTTTTTAAACATCGTGACTTCATTTCTTTTTGGTAAATTATTTACATTCACACGTCGCAAGAGAAAGGGAAGCGTGAACGCAAGAACAAAGAAAAAGAAAATATGGGAGAAAGAAATAATCCTCAACCGTGTAGATATTAAATTATAACTCGAACCATCTACAATCAAAAAAACTGGGAAGCTTGATCCAATTACACCGTGCTTACGAAATTGTCTTCTAGAAAAATGACAACAGACAAAGAAGAAATCTACGATTCCCACATTTTTTAAAATAAATTGAAGAAAACGAAAAACTTTGAAATGAATAATCAATCGTCCAGTCATCTAGAACATTCGACAATCTAAAATCTATTTTAAAATTTTCTACTCAACAATATACATGAAAATATATAGTATTATGTAGAGAAAGGCATAAGAATTGTAATCAAGGACTCATGCGGAAACATTATTTTTCTAAGAAAGTAAAAATAATCTCTTAACTCAACCACAAATCCAAGACTGAATGTGCACAGCGGGTGGTATAACGTTTAGGTGATAACCTCGCTCCACTTGCTCAAGCACGAGATGGATACCTTGCACGAGATCATTGCGCCTCGCGCACGGAACAGTCCATCCCGCGAGGGGGAGGGGAAGGGGGAAGGCAGAAGTGGGTAACAGCGGAGTACAGAGGGGTTGGCGGTCGTGGCGCGGCCGGCTGGAAATTAGCGCCAATTACGGCGACAGCGTGTTCTTGGCGTCGGCGGCGTCTGTCTGCGGCCGGTAATCGAGATTTACCGGCCGCGTCCGCCACGTGCCGCAGGTAAATATTGCAGCGTCGGCGGCGTAGCCTACGCCTGCCGTCGGCGCGCTGCCATCCGTCACAATTAGTCGCCGGCGCCTCCCGCCCCCAGCCGCCGCCGCCGCCTCCACCGCCGCCCCCCGGCGACATGCATAGTGCATGCCCCCTCCCTTGCGCAGCGGCCGCCGCCGCCGCCGCCTCCGTCGCGTAATTGCATGCATAAGTAGAGCGCCGCCGCCCCCGAAGCCGCCTCCGCCCCGCCCCACCCCGCCCCCAGTGACCCACGACGCTGACCCTCCCACGCAGGCGCCTGCGCTTCCCCAGCCAGGTGGAGTTGTCTCGTGGAGTTCACACACCGCCTCATCTGCGACAAGTACGTGAGTGGGCTTCCAAAACACTCTTTACATTCATTGGATATTTGAGTAAGATGGGCTCCCCTTAATGTGTTTTTCAATAATTTAAATTAAAATAATAATTGACATATTCGTTGAATACTGAATACATATGTTACCGCAAAAAATTATGTTACTGTTACTCATGATGTGTTTGTGAAGAAACTTCTTTGTAATATTTATGTGACTTTTGAATTGGAAGGTTGGTTAGAAATTGCTGTGTGATACGGTAATACGTGTTATTAAAACATATGAATTGGAATTTTGTAATAGTAAAGCAGGTACATAATTTTCAACTAATTCATTTTTCTTAAAGAATATATTAACGTCTGTTATCTTGTTTACTTAATTGTAATTAATTCCTTTTCACATAAGGAATCTAATAGTTTTTTTTCATAATTAAAAACAAGAGAAGCATTTTAGGTTGGCCTTATACATTTCTGAGAATTTCTGCGAGTAGCCTATTTTCAAATCTCGCATCAGATCTGTGGAACTGATGAAACAAATTAGATGTTAAATTTTTGGGTATTGGACTACATTTTTTTAAACAAAAAAGGAGAATTATTGGCTAGATTCAGTTTCGGGTATTAAAATTACTACATGCCCTGTCACAACAAACAAACGTCGAAAACGATTATGGAAAAAGAAAAGAAAACCTTTAAGTGCACGAAGTTACGAAAAATAATGTGTCGTCAAAAGAACAACGCTTTTGATGCTGGTGAATAGTAAATTTCCTTCAACAAGTGAGACATTTGAAACCATTTTGTAGCGTCCCGTGAGAAGCAGGCGCATCGTTACGAAAAGATGGATGAGGAGTGAACGAGTGGACTAGAGACCATCGCCCCGCGGCGCGCGGGGGCGTGGGCGAGCAGGGCCGGCGGCGGGGGCGCAGAGGGCTTCCGGCCGCGCCTGGCACGCCAGGGGCGGCACGCGGCGCCCGCGCGCGGAATCCGTCGCGCCCGAAATACACGCGGGAGCGCGCGCGCCGCACGGAGCGCGCCGAGAGACGCGCGTCGCATTGGAGCTGCCGCCGCTGCCGCCGCTGCCGCCGCCGCTGCCGCCGCCGCCGACGCGTCGCGCGCCGTCAGCCAACGCGTCGTGGAGGCGGCGCGTGCGCGGTCCACGCGCGTGACAATCACGCGTTCCCCGTAGCTCCCACCCACGGCGCGCCCGTATGATTCCGAGAAACCACGGTACATGCAATGAATGTTTACGAGGCAAGCGAGGCGCGCTCTAGGGCAAGAAATGTATTCAATCAACATTCAACCAACGTCTCCGCTTGTTAATAATTTTACTTTCATTCAATTATCAACATATCTACTACAATAAACATTTACAATTAAAAAATACGTACAAAAGATTTTGAGAAAATTATTAGAAATGCGATTTAACCATCCATTTAAATTCATAAAATAATGAAGGGAATTCTATGAATGAATAAAGAATCTTGAATTAAAATCATAAAACCTAAATGTAGATATTAATAGCTCACGAGGAAAATAAACATATTAAGGAAATTTACTTATATGTGAGAAAAAAACTCAGGTATACTTGAGAGTTAATTTGCAAAAATATTAAGTATTTTGGAAAAAATGTGCATTTTGATTCAGTTGTGAGGAAATGTATTAAAATTTTGAAAATCGTATCAAATATTAGTAAATTAATTATTTCTGTTTCAGGTGTTACCGTATGAAGTATTATTACATTAATTATATACCGCATTAGAGTAAACTATTAGGAGAATGGATAAAATAATATTAGTTGTATATAGGAAATTATGAAGTCGTTTTTACATTATAATTCTCACACTGTTATAATTTAAACAATTTATTAAATAAATAATATTATCACCAGTGAACCTGTTCCCCTAAAATTTTAAACTTCTCAAAAATGTCACATTGTATATAAAACTCATAAAATAGTACATATTTAAAAACTTCAATTTAAGGTTGCTGATGGTGTTCAAATGTTCGCCGCTCAGCGGTTAGAGAGACATGTTTGAAAACTGAAATAAAAAAAGGACATCCCAGAATTAGGAACTTCCAAAACATTTCCATCGAAATCTCGAAATCGAATTTTTGAACAATTACCTCTTGTAGTTGTCAAGTTTCGATTCCACCTTCAATTCGAGATTGAATTACATTTAGTTTTTTCAGCTCCAATGTCTGACATTCTCGATTGGAAAATGAATATTAGGCAAATGACTTTGTTACCGAAAGGGAGAGTGCACTAAGGGATATATGTGCAAGGTCTTATGTGTGCAGGACGACCATGAGGTACATCGAGGATGCAATGCGTAACTCTGGAAACCGCAGGTTGCACATTGGAAGTGCAGTTCGTGATTAATCCAAGTCTCCCCGGGGGTTGCATCAGCGGCCAATGGCGCTCGGCGCACGGGAAGAGGAGGAGCTCGCAAGAAGCAGGAGGAGTGGGAAGACACGAAGGAGACGGGCAGTTGATACCGAATATCGGAAGAAAATTGCTACATCCCCGTTGGATATCATCATATCAGTATCATATGAGTCATATTTTGACAGTATTTCTGAATTTGTCATCTCTTCTTTAACATAATAACAATAGAGGACAACCTTCAAACTTCATCAACAAATATATTTACTAAAAAAACAAACTTCAATACTGTTATTCTTCAGCTAAAGCTTAAGCTTCTACTTCCAGTACTACAAACAAAATATCTTATTCTAAGCACTTAATAACTTCTACTTCGATACTGAAATTTGATTTATTGGCGATAATCAATCTCAAGTCAGACAAGCGTATCTAAAACTAAAATTCACCACCTCCAGGAGATCTCCTGTTTTCCCTTCCGTCTTCTACGTTGCTCTCTGGATCTGACATAACCACAATTGCATCGCTCTTAAAAATCGTTCGCTGCCACAGATGCTTGTCCCCAACCGCACGGCCCGGGAGCGGGAGTGGCGCGCCCGCCACCCGCCTCCGCCGGCTGCCGCGGCCACACTCCATATAAAGGCCTGGCGGATCCTTCAGGCGGAAGGAGCTTCCCTATTTTGACGACAAAGCGCAATAAAGAACACTGCTGGGGTAGCTCCGCGCCTCCCTTCTTATCCTAAACTTTTTTCTACTTTTTTTCCTTCCCTTTCTCTTCCCGTCTTGGACTCTGGGCAACGGAGACAAATTCTTTTTATCTTCTCCTTCAATTTCTCTCCTTTATCTTGCGTCCTGCGCTCGCCCGGCCGCCGCCCTCACCGCGCCCGGCGCCGCCGCCTCCACCGCCGCCACCGCCGCCGCTGCCGCCCCCTCCCCCGGCCTGGAGATGGATTGCCCCACCATTCTTGCAATTTCGCTGTCGTATCGGGCCCCATAAATCCCGTGTGACTTATGGGGTGGCGGTGGGGGAGGTTTTGTGCGGCAGAGAAGAAGCGGAGGCGGCGGGGCGGGGAGGGACGGCGGGGGCGGGGGTGGGGGTAGGAGGAGGCTGGATCGAATCCCCCGCGCCGCGCCGCGCCCCGGACGCGGCCCGCCGCTGCGCGCGCTTCGCCGCTCTGCCGCTCCGCCTGCGGCTGCGCCTCCGTGGCGCTACTGCTGCGCACGCAGTCCTGCCAGTGGGGAGGGCAATAGGGGAGGCGCTGGGACTAACCAATTCGCTGCTGCTCCTTTAGAAAATAAAATGTTATTTTCTATGGTATTATCAACATATTATTTTAATGGCACGACCTAGTTAAAATGATAAAAATATGATCTCATTTACACCCGCTTTTTCATTGTTCTAGGAATAATCTAGGCAAACGTGAATATATGATTATTAAATGCACAACCAAAAATTATGTCATCTGCTTTTCTCATAGTTTGCACTCATATTGACTGCACAAACTCGGCCACGTTTGGAACGATCAGGTTCATTGTACATGTTATGATTTTTTTGTATTCATGTTCATTTTTTTAAATGAAAAAAATAACTTCTCCCTACAGCTTGCAACTTCCTTGCAATGCACAAGTGTGCAAAGTTTTCGGCGGTTTTTATTAGTCAGGGTGCATCTCCAATTTAATTATACCTGATCAATAGCCCTGAATATTCAAAATCAAATCGACAATTAATACTGTGCAACAAATTTTGTAACTATAAATACTCATCTACATTCCCAACCCAATGATTTGTCGGATGTTTTATTTACTTACAAAATATGTGTTTAATACCATTCATATGCAAGAATTGTTAAAAAGAGAATGGAAGAACATAATTTTAATATTCTGTAATTTCAGTATTGTGATATTAAAACGCTCATAAGAATACTTTAAAAGTATATTTTCTTCCTACAAATATGGAATACTAATCTGGTTTCTACAATCTAATCTACACTAATTTCTTCAATCCAATCGAGAAGCACGTCATTTAAAGCTTCTCAAGGGATCCGACCGCAGCGAAAACTCTTGACGCCCACTTGTGCCCAGTGGGTGTTTCTGGCGAGAGCACAAGCCCGAAGGCTGCGCCGGGGGGCGGGGCGGGGCGGGGCGGGTGGGCAACCGTGCCGAGGGCGTGGGCGTCCGGAGGCGCGGGCGTCGGGGTGGAACGGGCCGGGCCTCCGCCGTGGGCGGGGGGGGGGCGGTGGCGGCCGGGCGGTTGCTCCGGGCGCCTGGAGATTTAGAGCCGGGTCGCGGCGCCCGGTAGTTCCTCTGCGTCTCCGGGCTGCCGCCGCCGCCGCCGCCCCTGCGCCCGCGCCCGACGGCGGCGGCGGCGGCAGCGGTGTCGGAGACAGCGATCCCGCGCGCCAGATAAAGGGAAGAGACCAAGGACCGCGCTTGGTGTGATGACGCTGCTGAGATCGGCACAGACGACGATGAGAGCAGGGAAGGAAGGCGACCGTGAAAGAAGAAGGCTTCAAAGACTCCGTGAATCTGTTATTAGGAGTTTGAGGTAGAAAGTAACAAGTCGGCTGAGTTTGCCCAAAGCCAGCATTACCCTTGTCTCTGCAGTGACTTTGACTGGAATGTCCTAGGGTTGGAATCCCGACGGTGGGTGATTTTCAATAACTTCAGATCGAATTCACTTGCTATTTGCTGACGAATTCTAGCGGCCGGTTGTTCTGATTGGTGATTTTCTAAGGTTTCTCCGATCAAATTTAGATGCGGGATCTGTTCCTTCAAAGTACACTTGCACTACATTATCATCATTGTTGGGAGAAAAGACGGGAGCTTAGAGCTCTTCCCGACTGGGGCGGTGGCTGGCCAGCCGAGGGGCGATACCTGGAAGAGGAATGCGCGTAAATCGATGCGAACGTTGGTGTCAGTAATCACTATCAGGGGAGGAAGACCGCAGCCTCCCTAAATACATTAACTACACTACGTAAATAATGACCATAGCAATTGACCAGACTGGGAACATTCAATCAATTAATGGAAACTACCAAAAATCTGGTTTCTGCTGAGCCATAATTTGAGTTATCGAATTTGAAAAGGTTATAGAAAGATTCATAGAACCAGTGGCAGACAGTGTGTGAGGATTAACGCAGAGAGAAACTAAAGCCTAGCTATAAAAAAACAAGAATTGGGGAATGGTCTCGCAAAGGGAAGTCGGCAAAGCGAGGATAGCGCTGTCAGAAAAACACTAGGGCGCATGGAGGGAGTGGTGAGAGAATGAGTGAGTAGATGGCGTGAGCGGAGGAGGAAAGGACCGACGAGCATTGTGCGTTGGGGAGTGGCTGCACGGAGATGGTGGCGTGGACTGTGCTCCACCGCCTCCAGTGACCACATCGTCCTTGCCTCTCCCCTCGATTGTACGCGGTCGACGTAGCTAGAGGTCGCGACGAGCGCTGCCCCCGCCGCCCCCACAAAGGCGCGCTAATTAATGAAAGCCGAGACCTCAGCGCTTAACTCATCGCTGCCACTGACGGATGGCACTATCGATTGCGACAGAGCGATTGTCGCTCCCTCCGTCTGGCCCGTGCTCCCCAGGCGAACACTGGTTCCGAGCTCTCCAAGAGCTCCCTGCGATCGATTGAATCGTCGCCAATGATTCACAGTCGGCGACTGTAGTTTACGGCTGTGACGTTATTTTTATCTTCGACACAATTCTGACAGTTTCATATAGTTGAGGAAGAGAATTGTTGTTCCTTCTGTACTCACATACAGTACTAAAAACCTAATCTGATTAGTAGGGAGAAGATTTATATGCCCTACAAATCTTGAAATACTTTTTTTTAAATATGCATTTATGACCTAAGAATTCTGAAATACGCACTTAATATGAAATAAAAATTAACAATATTTCCTTCGTGTGTAAACCTTTCTTGATCAAATTCAGGAGACGCATGCTTGGAATGAAAATATATATTTTTGCTGCAAACATAATAAAATCTATAATTCTTTAACCTAGAGACTGTCGTCAGTTTACTTACAGTATTATAATTGGTACAGTTCCATATTTTAGTTATATACAGCCAAATTTATTTAACATTATATTACAATGTTGTTCCCTTCGCGACGTTTCGGAGGTTTTTGCCTCCATCTTCTGGCTAATTAAAGTATACGTAAAAGTATCCCACTCGCATGTGCTAGAATAAAAGTTTCAGATAATTCACCATCCTACACTGGGTAGAAGGTTGACTTCACTTCTTTTTTCGTCGCGAAGGGAACAACATTGTAATATAATGTAATATATTTGTTGAATAAATTTGTCAGTTTATAACTAAAATATGGAACTGTACCAATAACTATAATGTAATCTACTTTCGCGGGAGAAGTAATTGAAGTAAAAATTCACTTTAGTGATGTACATTGTATGTCTTGTTTCATTTCTTCTGTCTGATTTAAAAATATGATATCAAGAAATATCCTACATTTGCACATTATTTTATCAACAATAGACAAGAAAAAAATCGCAAACTGTGAAAAGCTCTTTCTAATCAATGAATGCTAACGAATAAATATATTCTATGAAAAAATGAAACATTTTAGAGATTAGTCTTTATTTTAGCGAAATATGCAAATTATGCGCCTATAGTCAAACGAATACGCCCTAACATGAAAAACTGATCAAATAGTCACAAATATGACCTGACATTAATCTACAAAGCATCTAGTTCTAATCAAATGTCAATAAATTTCACTTAGCTTATTCCCTAAAGCAATGGAAAAAAATATACAAAATCAAAGAAATCCGCTTCCTACTGATTAGACTTATATAATTTCAGATGTATTCAAATGTATTCAATCGTTACTGAAGAATAACACATAATACGCAAATCTAAAACATTCCAATATTGAAATATCTCACTAAATTATCAGCTTTGAATTAAATTCACATATTTTTTTCACTCGCAAATTGATTGGAAAACTGAGTGTCGTTAAGGAACACACATCTACAGTCTACATCACTACACGTAGCTGCCCAAGAAATTGCTAGCTGAAACCAGAGTAAAAGAACATTGTCCTTGAGGCGTTAAGTTTCATTCCATAATGGAAGGCAAGAGCGACCGACCACGTTCCTCAACGCAGGAATTTTGAAAACAGAAAATCGGAGTTTCTCGGAGCTTCGACCAAGTCCACCGCGGAACCTGAATCCTAATGGTGGAAAAACGTCCCCTCAATGTGTAAAATCTCGTAGGCGCGCGGTGCTTCGCAAAGTGGCCTTTGCGAACTCTGATGAATTCCAACATAGCGGTGCCGTCACGTATGTCTACTCACAAGTTTCCCTGTACCACATATTTCATGCAAGTGCGAATATCACGTACCCAACGCTCTCCTCATAGCAGCATGTTATTGCAACACGAATATTTCTACGAATGCCAAACGACGTAAACTAATAATGGGATTTAAAAAATGGATAAGAATAAGAAAAATATTTATTTCCATCTACAAGATTACACAGTGTCACATTCATTATCTTTGGTGTTAACTGATCAGAACACAGTTGGCGATTATCATGCAGTTGGTTTTCATGCAAAGAAAATCAAAATACGATGTAGATAAGAGTCCAGTTCTTAAATATGTTATGTCAAAAGTTTGTTTTGTGTGGCGTCTTCATACTTCTCTCCTAACATTAGTTTACAAAATTCAATTCATTATACGGATGTAAAACGAGGAGCCTAGTAAAATCATTTAACACGTTTCTGAGGTCCTGCTTCATCGAAATTGTAGAAATATCCTATGACTGCAAGAGTCTCAAAGAATATTTCACCAGTAAATAATTTCACTTGAGGATTTCAATCGAAGATACATTTTACGCGATATTACGAAAGCTATAGTTGGGAGATTACGAGTTTAATAATCTTAGTTTTATCCCAACACAAACTAATCTATATTGTATTGCAATAAAATTAATAATAATAATAATAATAATAAACTATTAATAAACATACCAATGCTAATAAACAACAAAGAAGAACTTATACAATAAAGGATAAAAACATGTAGGGAAGTGAAAATTTTCCTCTTATTAATTGGAAATCCGTAAAATTCTATAACTACAGTATATTCCTGTATAGCATAAAGCCCACTCAATGATTACTATTTTCTTGCTTTTCTCCGCATTTCAATTGTTAACATCTCAAATAAAAGTAAAACTTGAACTGTCCAGCTGAATATTAATTTTCCAGTCCTCACATCCTATTTTGGGATAAGAAATCTCCGTAGAAAAAATTTACACTTTTCCTGCGTGTGGGCAACCACGAGCAGGACACAGCTCCCGCATTAACGTTCACGACACCCTGCACCAGCAAAAGCCACCGGCAGGAATAACCGCTCCGCTGCATCCTTGGCAGAATACGCAGATTTACGCGGCAAATATAAAACCAACATTCATCACGGCGGATTTAGAAGCTCTGTACGCGTCGGGATTCCGCGCGGAGGCCTCGGGTTCGCGGCCCGACGCCTGGTATTTATTTCTGTGACGCCTCCCGTGATTTACGCCCCGCTGCCCGCGCCACCTTCGCCTTCGCCGACCGGCTGGGAGCCCAGCGGGAGATATCAAGAAAGCGATGTTTTAGCGGCTGTCCGTTCAGAGGACAGCGACGCGACGCTAGCCCAGCGGTGACAAATGCATCGGAAAGTCCTAAAAGGAAATTAACTCCAGAGCCAGTTTAGAGGTCTCTAATGGTTCATTTAATAACAACATGAAAGGTAAGGTTGCACATTATTTTTACATAATGAAAAATATGCAAATTTGATATTTAAAATATTTCAAATGACATTCTTTTTTAAAATTTTGTTTAAGCTGATGTTATCCATGAACTATACGGATGCAACTCATTTGAGCCATTCTAGGCATCAATATTCTTTCATTTCGACTGCATGAGCTTCTTTTCTATTTTGAGTTATCGGTTCTGTGGCCGCGGTGTGTTTAACATCGAAGGTTGGTTATAGTTTGTTGTTTATACAATAACGATTTTAAATATATCCACATTACGTGTTGTTAAGGCTATTTGTCAAGGACCTAGATATTATTATTATTATTATTATTATTATTATTATTATTATTAAACTTTCCACTTCAAATGAATTACCATTCCCGCTCGATCTGACCGATTCGCCTAACTGTGCATGGTTATTCCATAGCGTCTGGCCTTTTTATCCGAAGATTTATTTAAATAAAACAGGGGTTTTAGAAAAACAGGGGGAATTTCAGCAGATTTACATGCACGTCGGATTGCCTCGTCAAGGTATCTCCCCCAGCCGGGACGAGCTCTAAATCCTTGTCTGTTCTCCCGACATGTGCGATAGTGAAGGGCCTGTAAATGTAAGTGTGTGTAAGAGATAGAACAAGGAAATGGAAGAAAAGACCCCTTCTATGTAGTTAGTGTACTGCTCCAGCATTCCGAGAAACTACGGAAAATTACTGATCAGAGCAGCCGGCCGCTAGTGCCCAGGAGCCGTCAGCACTCGCTCCCCAGGGCCTCCGCGTCAGTCGCTGCAGATACAGTGGCAATGCTGGCTCTCAGCTCAACTCAGCCGGTGGTGTTTCTGGAGAGTACATCCATATTTCTGTGAGTTTCTTAATACGCCTAAGGGGACATGGGTGCATTTCGAAGCATTCCGCTGCTCCGGAAGGAGCGCCCCTGCACTCACCCCTCCGTCGGCTTGCAGATAGTGATGGCATATTTTAGGAAAACTTCGATACATCGATACATAAACAAAAAGTTTTTGTTATCGATGAAAACACTGACAAGAAACATCGATGTTTAAAATATCGATGTTTTAAATACGATGAAATATATCGAAGTGAGCTGGTTCTAATGTGATGCATAATACGTCAATACTACTTTAATGTATATTCTGCCTTAAATTTGACTGTCAAAGTAATTTTCTAATCAATGTTCTATGTAGTCAAGGTTGTAAATGCAGTTTAATGATATTGCCACGTACAAAATAATCAGAAAAGGTATTAATACTGGAGAAAGGTGGTGAAGAGCAAGCGGTTCCGTACCATCTGGGATCGACAACAGTGACAGTTGCGAATGGCTGTTGTTTACGAGCAATCAAAAATATATCAACCCGAAAAAACAACAATCTGAAAAAATATCGATCTGAAAAAGCAAAACATCGATGTTTTAATATCTATGTCTGTGTTCGAAAATAGCGATGTTTTAAAAACATCGGTTTTAATATCTATGTCTGTGTTCGAAAATAACGATTTTTTTAAAACATGGATGTTTTTGTTTTGCCATCCCTAGGTGCAGGTCCTCCTCCGGCGCCACGCGCCCCGCGTCGCCCGCGAGCCGACGACCGCCACCGCCGCCGCGTCAGGGCGTGGCAGGAAGACGAACGGCCCGCCCAAACGCCCGCCAATGAGAGCGCCGCGACGGCCATATTCCCGTCACGTCACGCGCGTGCGCGTCACGTGAGCTCGGCGAGATTGGGCGCGCGCGCGCGCGAGCGCCTAATTATACACGCGAGCATGGCGACCCAATTAGGCACGCGGCGCCAAGCACGGCGAACGAGTTGCTGGGAACTGGCTAATACAAATCGTTGAGATATTGTTAAACAATCTGTGTGAATATATTGTCGTGCAATTGTGGAACCAGTATTGTAGGATTTGAAATACGAATTATTTGGTTTCTATAAAAACATTTACCTTTCATCAATTCTACATATAAAAATTAGAATTAACACTAAATATAAAAACAATTAGATAATTGGCTGAATTTCTTGTAATATGAATTTCTATAACATTTTAACGACTTAACCATATCATCGACACATTTTATTTCTTCCCGAGTCGTTTCATTTTTACACATTTTGGTCCGGACATTCTGTTTTGTTATTGCCATAAACTAAAATGCAATGTATGTATTAGTTGCGAACTCCTTACAAACTTGTGAAAATTTATATGTTTTAAAATCCCTGTTTCTAAATGAAAGTTATCATAAGAATGTAAATCCAAATCGTAAAATGAATACACTCATGTAAATACAGGATATAATGTGACTGTTTAAAAACATTAACGATTGAAAGAATTGGTTTTGAAAATATCAAAATATCAGTTAGAATGTACTAAGACACAAATGTGAACGCCTCAATTAACAGCAATTGCAAATTGAATTATAGGGATTCCGATACCTTTTGAGTAAATGTATATTGGATTCATATCTTTACATGTGTACCTTGATCTACTGGCAAAAACTAGTCCATTTGTTTTAATTGTCAAGTCGTTTTTGTCCTCCCACTTGTGACAGAGCCCACAGCAGCCCGCCTCGACGAGTGCGCCTAACACGCAGCGAGGGCGTCTAAGTGAATTATAATTGGCTTCCGAGCATAATGTGATGTGCGTGATACATTGCGCATCATTAAGTCACCGACGTTGAGGGATCGCTACGGGGGGAAATATATTGCATATTAACCCGACGAGTAACGTCTAATTTAAATAAAATGAGAGTTTGTTATTTACTCACGGCATACAGTAACTGCGCTGCCCCAAGGAAGGAAGTTTTCTTACCTGCAATCAAAAATATCGCTAATTTAGTACATATACTTACACTCTATAATTACGCAAAAATTTATTCATTTTTTTAAATTAATATTTGTATGACGCTTCTGCAAATATATTTATACATGAATTTTACATCTTCATGTCCGGTTAACTATGAATTAGCATATAGAAAGAAGGTTGACCAATCAAAAATGAAGTGAATATATTGAAAAAATTGTGAGTAAATTTTGATAGAAAGCTAATCACAAACATACATTTTCACTCAATTTTAACTTACATTTTTCATGGTTTGCATTAATACTGTGTTAAAAGTTCGTATAAGTTTATCGTGCAAAGATGAGAAATATAATTACTTATCTTAATATACAATTATTATGAACGCCAGTTGTCAAAGAACACACTGGGTTGAAAGAACAATAAATTCCTACGAATGATTGGATGGAGAATGTTCCTTTCAGTGAAATATATTTGAACAAAAAAATAATGGAATAATAGAAAGATTATTTTTGACAGAATGTAACACTGTATTCAACTGAATGGTCTGAGGAAACTTGTTTCTTAGATAATGTAGTCATTTAAATCACAAACTATTAGTCGCGATTTAAATGTTGGTTCAGGCGAATAGTATGTGGATGTTATCAGCGGGCGGGGCAAGGCTCGTTGGCTCGGTGGGCACCCAGTCTCGCCAGCGCGGATGGCGCCTTCCCACAATGCAGCTGTGAGTTTGACTGCGATCCGTTCCGGGTAGTCGCGCGCCGCGCCGCGTGCGTCCGTCCGCCCGCGTGGCCCTCCCCCCTTCTTCCTCCGATGCTTCTTTGTCGCCGGCCGCCGCCGCCTACCCTCCGCAGCCATCCACTGTTCAACGCTCGACGCCCACCTGCCTCTGCTTCAGTTCTTACCTCGTGGTAAGCATCTACCGCAGTCATCACAGACGACCTTCACTCCCGATTCACTTCTGGTGCTAGGAACTGCCTCCCCGCCACCGCGGCCAATCGTAGAAGACGCTATCACGCAGGCGATTCCCCAGTAAATAATCCCGGAATTAAAATTTCATAAAATAGTAGCAGGCATCACCGCGGGTGGCCGACTTTCAAAAGGCAGTGGAAGAGGAAGAAGTGTAATTACAGCAGCAGCTGCGTGGGAGGAGGCGAGAAAGAGGACGGCGGGGGAAGGAAGTGAGGGAGAAGACGAGAGGCGTTGAGGGGAAGAGGATCGCGATGGGCCCGCGCCCAGCGGCCAGGCGAAGAGACACCGCCGTCGACTCTGCCGCCTCCGCGCCATTGCGGCCGGAAATCGCCCGTGGCGCCGTGTACAGGTAGCGGCGGCGGCCTGAACGAACGAGATCCCTCAGAATGGACACTGCTCCCCATTGAAGCTTTTTAATGAAGTCTTTTGTGAATAAGGCGAAGATTGAGATGGCCCCAACGAGATAAATTTATATATGTGCGTGTATGTTTCACGCCTTTCTCCCTCTCATTCGCTCCCGAAAAGCAAAGAGAGACGACGCGAGCCGGGAAGGGAGTAGGTGTTTCGTCAAAGGGAGCGAAGTAATTGCTTCGAGGTAATAGCGTCATATTTTAGCGCCACCCCTCGTGGCTTTTGTCACCTAGTCATTAGTAAATGAGGACCCGGTCGATTAATGGGGACGGCTGACCTCGCCTTCGAGTCGAGAGATAAAATTAAATATCGCCGACAATGCGCGGGACCTCCGGCCGCGCCCGCCGTTGCTACCATGGCTGCCACCGCCGCCGCCGCCGCCGCTGCACCGCTATTTGGGCGCGGGACAAATATACTCGCTGCGCCGCGACGGCCCCCGAGAAAACGGTGGCGGCGACGGAGGCGGTGGCGGCGACAGCGCGGGTGGGGGAGGCAGCTGAGGTTTTGTCTCCAATGTTACTTGCCACGTGTCGCTAAGCCACTGAAGAACAATACAATATCAGAATGGAGGCTGTGGAAGTGCACTTTCTCAACACCTAGAAATACTACAAGGAAAATTATTCCACCTAAGAAGGCTTCTAAGGGTGAGTAATATCACAGTTTTACACGGGTTCTAAAAGGATTCGTCGTAGTGTATTGACAACAAAAAGAACCAATCAATATTCAGACATGTTATCCCGCCAGTCAAAGCATTGAATTCAAATTTAATAATTGCTAACGTGATAATTCATGTTTACTTTCCCGCCCTTACTTCGTAAGAAAAGAAAGTATTGTAATCGTGCGCAGAAGAAAGGTGAATTTTCGTTAGAAAAAGTCTTATTGCCTGGGTTCTCGTAACGAAAAAGTAGACAAATCTTGTTTAACTTAAACATAACTTTTCAGAGAAAACAGAATCTCTCAGAAAACAGAAAGGCAATTATTCTAGAATATTTTCTATTTGCTCGCCACTTAAGATTTGCTTGTAGATGCACAGCTGTTCAGAGCGAAAGACATCTTCTCGCAGCACATCCATCACGGTCCGCAAGTCCCTTTAGAGGCACCGCTTGCAAAACCGCCGACGCGTGTTTTTCACGGCGGGAGCATCAGCTAAGGGAAAATCGGACAGGCGTACGTCGCCGTGTCACCCGCCCCTCTGGCGTCCACCTGCGGCGGCTCCCGTCGCCTGTACTCGTCTCCGCCACCTCGGCGTCGGACGCACGTGTCGAACACGTGTCGCGCGTCGCGGTGAGCGATTGCCGCCGCGGCGCGGCGAGGCGGGGAGGGGGTGCGGGCGCTGGCGGCAGCGATGGCGGCCGCGGCGGGCGCTGCGGCGACGCGCTCCGCCATGTGTCTTGCCGCGCGAAGCGAGCAACGAGTGTAATGCCGCGCGGCTGCCGGACGAGCGCCATAACTTAGCGCGCGCGAGGCGAGTCTCTGGTGGCTGGTTACGTCGGCGGTGGCGGCGGTCCGTCTGTCCGTCGGGGCTGCGTTCATTGGGCGATACACGCTCGCAGGGACAGGTCCTCGCCCTCCAGCGCACACTCTTCCGACCGGGCTCATTCGCACATCCGCTCGCTGCCACCGCGAAGCACACGATTGCCAGCGCTCGTCTTGGTTGTCTAGTATATTTGTAGATATTTGACGTTAGTTAATTCTCAGATTATTTTCTGAATATTTTCTTTTGTTTGTGTTGCAACAAGAAGCTCAATTTCTTTTTCTTGTGCATGCCATTCCACAAAAACTGTCAATTTTATTTTGAAATAATTATATTCCATACTATGTTTTGATATCTAAAGAGATGGTAGCACAATGTTGGTAATTGCTTGGAAATACTTTGAATGCATTCTATTTTGTGTAAGGAACCTGAATAAAAAAAAAATATGATGCATGTCTTATAAAAAAACTGCGAAAAATACAAAAAGCCAAACATTCAATGAAAATGAATTTGATTTCCGCACACAAGTAAACCATTAATACAATGAAATTATACGAATGCAGAATGATTTTGCAATAGTATCAATGGGTAATTCTAGGCAGTAATTATTTTGATAACTTCTTCAGTAATTAGTAACCACCATAAAAACAAAAAATTCTCCAGTTGTGTAAAGAAGACAAAATACACGGTATTTTCGAGTCACATCAGGCGTATATAATTTATTCACAGTTCCGCTCAGCAGCCGCAATTTGGATGCTGCTCACGCAAGAACTGAATGATTCCGTGAACGTTCCCCTAACGCATGGCATAATTTGTAGAGTCCAGAAGGTCCCATTCCGCGCCGCAACTCGCTTATTGCATAAATTCCGACGTTTCGCTTCGCTAGGTTGGCAGCAACGCGTGCGCCCCTCACCCCCGCGCTGCGTCCGCGGAAGGGCGGGCGCGAGCGGCGCGGGGGCCGCAGCGGGGACAACGAGGGAGGGGGCGGCGGCAGGGACGGTGGCGGCTGGTAATGTACGGCCTGCGGCGGTGACGCATGGCCCTTTTTCAGTGTAATTAAGCCCGGCTCCTGCAATCACCACGGCGACGTGTGTAGCGCCGGAGCGCGGCTGCAGGCCTCCGATAGCGCCACCGCCACCGCCGCCGCCGCTGCCAGAGCCCCCGGCTCTGCCCACCCTCCCTCCAGCGGCTGCCATCGTCGGGCTCAGAGAGTTGGGGACTGGTCGAACGGGGCGGCGCCACCTGCGGTTTAGAAAGGCCTCTCTTTTCGTGAGTGCACTAAGGGAGTGGGAACAACTGAAAGCAGTACGGCTCTCCTAGGATGTGAAACAGTATTCCGGTTGAGACAAGGGATTTCAAGGTTCTCTCGTAAATCATTATTGCAACTGACTGACTTACATTAAAAAGTAGTAATACTATGTAAAAAATAACGAATAAAAGAAGTGACATGAGACTTGTAGAAACTAGAGTCAAAAATAACATTTCAGGAAACTCTTTAAATCACTATTTGATAAATAACTACACCTTAAAATAATCCTGCTAGACGTCATGTTCAGTTTTTTACTTTCCATATGCTGTGTAATATGTTTTAAGTGAGATATATGGAAAGAAGAAGATGAAGTTAATCCTTGCAAAGTACCACTTTTCTGTATGAGTCATATAATGGTACTTAATCACCGTATATATTGGAATTGAGTTGACGATTTCGGCACAATCTTGCTTAACACTGTGAATTTACGCGTATAGCATTATCTTTGAAATTTCTTGTGAAATCGATTACTTCAGTTCATTCAAGAAACACGAAGTTTACCTCCGTAGGCTCCCTATCCGGGGCCAACACAGCCGGATCGCGCCCGGCGTTTCGCTTAGAGCGCCTGCCACCGTGGTCGGGGGCGGAGCGAGCGGCGGTGGCGGAGGTGGGGGCGGGCAGGGGGCGGGGCTGGCTCGCGCGAGCCCGCCGCATCCATCTCCCAGCCGCGGGAAAGAATTAGCTCGCTGAATAATTAAGCTCTAATGCGTTCCTGCGCCCTCCGCCTGCCTCGACGCCCCCGCTACCGGTCTCGCGCCCTCTCCCTCTCTCTCTCTCCCCGCCACCGCTGCCCGCACTACTTCTCTTCCACCCCCACACCCCGATTCTACTCCCTCTACAGTCCCCGTCATCTCTCACACCCTCCACCAGTCTCTTTCTCCCTTATTCTCTCCATCACACAGTTGTCACTAAAACTATGGGAAAGGAGTAGAATAGCCGAAAGCTGACAATGTACCGTAAGTTGCCGTTTCCTTTAAAAACTGACACCCATCTCTGCCACTGCTACCACTGCGGCCCAATGCCCACCTCTGCTTCCCTTTCCCGTCCTTACCGGCAGAATGTAACGGAATTACAGCGTAGCTCCCATTCCTCCAGCAGCCGCGCACCCTACTAGGAGCCACGCAGCCACCGCCGCCGCCGCCGTCGCTACATACCTGCGCCCGTCCGTTGCCTCCACAGTAATTAACGCGCGAGTAAATTTTAATTTTAAAGAATTGTAACGCGTGTTTCTGGGTGTTCTCGACCCAGCTCAGCACCCACTCAGCTCCGGACCAAGCCCTGCGTGGGGGCTTGTCCACATTCTTTGTTTTCGTACTCGAAGGGCTCTAAGGATGGATTTATTTTGGGTCCTACATTTTAGAATTTCCAATAATATTACGGAGATGTAATATTTCCAAAAAAATTGAATTGCTTTCATCGAAGATTAACGTCTTCTCTTCACGCTAAGGGCGAAAATGGAATTTTGTGACCTACTCTCAACGAAAATTGCTGTTTTATGAATAGATTATTTTTAGGATCAAAGACAAAAACCCTAGAGTTCTATAAATACAATAGAAATAACAGCAGAAATAACATTATCGTAATCTATAAACGTGATTTTTTTATCCCCTGCAAGAAAACTCTGTTCTTTCATCGCTGAAACCCATTTGCCGGTACGAAACAACAGATGGTGGCTTTCGCATATGGAATGTTGGAGAGATGAATCAATAGTTTCGGGACGGAGTGAAGTACAGGAAAAAAGTTTCAAAGGCGCTCTCTCGTCATCGTGTAGCATACGACTTTTTGTTACTATTGTTTTATTGTTGTTAAGTGCACTACGAACAAGCTTGAACCATTCCAATTACACATGCCGAGGTCGAATAGTTGTCCGGAACAAAGCAGCAATAATTCATTAGCTCAACAAAGTTATTTTTACACTGGTTCATGATATATCTGGAATTTTTAACGCTCCGTGAATTCCAAAACGTAGCCAAAACTTAAAAGTTAAAATTATCGAATAAAACGGTTAGCAACAATTGTATTGATACTAATTGATATTATCTCCTCTCACTAAACTAGGATGCTTTTCAATGCAAAATATATTGGAATGATAAGACAGATACATAACTGATAGATGAAACGATATAAATGGAATCGAGAACTATATAATCTTAACAATTTCAAAGAGAATAAAAGGGGCATTTTACATCATTTAACAGTAAATGTATCTGGAAAGAACAAATTAACAACAGACATTAGTGAATCTGAATGAGAGCAAAAATAATATCATAAATGAATGTAGAAAGCATTACGCTCCTAGGAAGTAGTTCCTAAGACAAGTTTTCAATTTTCTTACATTTTCCAACTGCTCTTCGGCTATCTCACTTCTACACCACGTGCGTCACCTTCAAACTCAACACCGTGGTACTTTCACTGCTTGCAATTTCCATTGCAGCCGCACCAACCGACTCCCCCAGCTGTTTCCGCCACTTTTTCCCTACCACTGCCAAACTGCCGCCGTCACCCAAAACTCCCTTTTCGTCATCACCGTCCCCATCCCAGCACCAGCAGCCTGCTTCCTGCGCCAGCCTCTCGCTTTATTATATTTTTTTTTCCACCGACCCCTCCCCTGTTCTGCTCGCCGCCCGCACCCCGCCGAAGAAGCAGAAGAAGAAGACGAAGTTTCTCTCGCCTTGATTTACGGGCTGGTATATGCGAGGTGCGGCGGGGCTCGGAACCCGCCGCCCCCGGCGCCGAAAAACCTCCCTTAATGGCGGCCCCCGGCCGCATCGATTTTGCATTAGCGGGGGCGGCGGGACCGCGGGGGCGGCGGGGGCGGGGGCGGAGGCGGCGGGTGCCCGCGGTTCGTTAGCTGCCCGACGCCGCGCCGCAAGGAGCAAGAAGCGATTGCAATGGCGACGGGCAGCGAAGAAGGCGCTCGCCGTATTAATAGCCAACAGAACTCTGGCCAGCCTCCTCCTTCGCTTCCGGGGGTCAATATGGAGGAGAAATAGTACAACGTGTCTTTTCATTTCTATTATTTTTGAAGCTAGTGTTCCCTTATAGTTCAGAATATTTTTAGCACATTTCATTACACATTGAAATCGATGGAATAAGATGATAATAAAAAATAGTGCACTGAGCAGTGAAAATTACAAAATCGAAGAACAAATTCGCATGAAGAAAGTTTGGGAGAATATATAGTATGTATGTATGCTCGGATTATTTACATATCTCAAATTTTAAATAATTCAAACGTTCATTACTTACTTGGAAGTGATAACTGTTTGTTGTGTTGCCCCAGAGAGGGAATAATATTGCTCTGTTTATTAGATGATCAGAGTATGGCTCTGTATTGGTGAGTGCAATAAATTTGCCTATTACGTATCAATCGCCTTGAAGTAAATTTCCATTCCCATTCCAAGTAAAATAATTAGTATTTTTATACTTTTCCATTATTTTTTATAATTCCTTAAAAATAAAATTATCTTGGAAAATATTAATTAAAAATCCGTCATGGCGTTTCAAATTATAAAATTACCTATTAACAAGAAATAAGTGCATATCCCAAGAAAAACGGAATGGGCTTTGACGGTACTCAACGAGAAACAAGAAGGCTTTCTGAGTGAGAAACGTTCAAATCAGGGCCTTCAGCGGCTTCTCTGGAACCCGTAAGGTTTCCACTCCTCGTGCGTTCTCCAGGGCCCGTCATGGGCGGCTGAGTAATGACGCGCGAACTCAGGACCGCGACCACAAATCGGGGGCGGCGGCGGCGTCGGGTGGCGCCGCGCAGGAGACCACCGGAGCTCCGTCGCCCCCGCCCCCGCCGCTGTCGTCATTACGCGGCCGTGTCCAATTACGCAGGTGTAAGCAGGTAACTCGCACGATGGACGCACGCGCGGGCGCCGCCGGCAGTAACTCGCACTCGCGCTTCCTCTGCCTCCGCCCCCGCCGCCTCTTCCCTCCCGCTCTGCGCCTCGGGTTGCTGCCACCGTTCCCCGCAGGACGGGGATCTTATGAAAACCCTGGCAAACTTCCTTTTTCTAGTCTTTCTCGTGAAGAATTTTCTATAGCGCGATGAGAAATTCGTAGTGAGTCGATTCACAATACTATGACTTGTGATGTGATTTCATTCTTGCTATCTTTTGCCAAAAGTAAAGGTCGAAAATTAAACAAAAATTTTGAAACTATGGTGTCCATCACATAATAACGACAATCAACGCAAATCATTTTGAAGTTACACAACTTTATTATCCTATCTTATTAGTTTATTATGTATCAAAAAAATGATTTGTGTTGATTGTAATTAACATGTGGGGGATACCATAGTATGAAAAATACTAATTAAAAGAAAATAATTTTGGTCTCATATGTTATACAAAATTTCTACAGAATAATATTGCCTGCGAAAATAATACTATCTGCGAAAAAATATCAATATGTGTAATCAACATTAACAAAAGACAATTCACATTTTTCTAATAGTTTTGCCTATTTATTTTGATACAAATTTTCAAAATCTTGTTATATTTTATAGACAGAATTTCGAATCATTTCTAATTATTCCATCCATATGATTTCTCAAATACAATGTTTGGTTAGTTGTTTCCGAACTATGAAATTTAACTTACAATTATGAAACCACACGATTTGAATTACTAACTAGTATTACCGTTTCCGCGATATCCACCTTGGAAAGTGATACCGCATTTTAGTTCATCGATTGTTTACGAATACACATTTAAAGCATTTGTTGACGTTTTGAGTTTTCTTCCTGATCTCTACTATAATTGTCCTACTGTACCAGGTCTCTTACCTCAAGTTTAAAGAAACTTTTAAACTCGCGGCCATATAAAACATCCTCGTCTGCTGTGTAACTTTCTAGTACAACCCCTAACGAGAATCTAAGACGTTAGCAGGCGTCGAAGATAGAAGAAAAAGAATTTCTTCTGCTATAAACACAAGGACTTTTACAAGTCTTTCTTGCTAAAATATGTTTAAGGATTAGCAACAAAAGCATAAATTTGCAGCAAGAAACTGTCGTGCCCTTTTAAAATGCACATTTTGTTCCATTAAATAACATGTTTTTGTAACAAAGAGAGGCAGAAAAATCTTCCATCTTACTTTCTAAGGAGGCATTTTACTCTTCAATTTGCTGGAGAAAGCAGAAATAGGTCGCAGAGAGGCACTGAGAACGAATGAGAACGGGGTGAGGAAACGGATGAGGAAGTTAGAAGGGGCCAAGGAAGAGGAAAAAAACGGGCACCACTGGGTATCTCCAGACGCCCAGATCGGCCGGCGGCTGAGTGGGGGCGGGGTGAGAGCAGCGCGGGAGGAGACGGAGTAGGACGCAAAGAGGCAGGACCGGGCGCGACGAGGAGGCAGCGGGGCAAGGGGAGCAGGGAACACATTTTAGAGGATTACCCTGTGTTTCGAAGCTGCGCAATTTTGGGAAGGCGAGGAATTAACCATCGGCTAAGGACGCCGGGATCTGCATAACGAATGCGTAGCTTAAGACGAAACCGGCCCTCCCGCCCCGCCACCGCCGCCGCTGCCACCGCCGCCGCCGCCGCCGCCGCCCCCCGCTTCCACCGTCCGCGCCGTCCGCAGCCGTCGCTGGCGCCGCGGAGCGAGGTCTGGACGGGGCCGTCCCGACGGAGAGGCCCGGGAGAATGTGTGAAGTTTCGGAAATAAATCTGGATGCATCTGGAAGCCGCGTCGGGCGCAAAGAACGGCCCGGACGTGCGGCCGGGCTCTAACAGCCCTCTCGGCCGCCGGCACCCACAGCCTGCACTTGCCAACCACGGCCTCCGTGTGGACAAATGTCACTTTTTAGCTAGCGCCTGCTTTATGGGAGAATCGTGCGTATCTGGCTTTCGCTCTGTAAAGCTGCTTCTGAATTCGTGAAAAAAAAAGCGCAGTGAATTGAGAGAAGCATTGAAATAATATTTTCATAAATTATCTGGCAATAAAAATGCGAGGCAAAAATCAGTTTTTACTATTATTGACGATTATTTTATTACTATTATTGACGATTATTTTATTATACAAAAAATATTCGGAAGTAATACATAAATTGCGCAGACATAAAGGATTTTAGTAGCGAGAAAGGTGCAAAAAACATTTTGCCAGGGATAAAGTAATTCACCCTTCGCAATACTTATCTAATTAAGAGGTCGTGTAGAAAGTAACATAAACAAACCAAACGAGAAAGAACTCTTCACTATTATACGAACGGAAGCTATCTTACTTCAAAACCAAGAAGATTATAAGTAAGAAAAAGTACGGAAAGTTACTTTCAAATAAATTTAAAGTACATGTTACCGTTTCAGTGTTGTCCGATAATAATGTTTGTTGTATTCGATGTAAAATTCTTGTTTGTATTTCTAGTCACAAAATTATGAATTGTATGAATTCCTGCTTGGAGATATGAATTGAATATTTTTGAACTTCTTTCCGTCCAAATTATTGAGTCCTTAAAATTCCTTCCTTCATTTGGACCGTGCGAAGGTTGTTCTTGGCGGCCGGAGGCGCCGGATGGCCGGCTCGAGTCGCCATGCAGTGCGCATGTTCGTAGGCAAACGAGAGGCCTGGCGCGTTCGCACCTGCCGGCGGCGGGGGAGGGGAGCGGGAGGGGCGGGGGCTCCTAAATCATGCAGGCGCAATCCGCGCGCCATCGGCGCGGCCAAATGAGCGACGCTCCCAATCTATATTAATGAACCCATCACCGGCGGAGGGGCTGGGGCAGGCGGGGGCGGGGCGCTGTTCGATCCCGGCGCGGGTCTTCCGCCGCCGCCGCCGCCGCCGCCGGGGTGCATGTGCGATGAGCGCTGATTGGCCCGCGACGAGATTCGGTCGGCTGAATCACCCGGTGCGCCCCCGGGCCCACGCGACGCGACGCGGCGCGACGGGCAGTCGGTGGCGGAGCCCCCAGCGCAGCGTTCGATGACGCTGATGGCGGCGCGGCGCTCGGCCTGCCCCACGGCGCTTCGCCAAAGCCCCGATGTGGACGCTGGGGCGCGCTGCGAAATTTACCCTTGATTTGGATGGATGTCCCTGCCCTTATTGAGGGAACGAGCGGCGCCGCTGAGGGGGCCCACGAGAAATGTTCGAAGTTTGGACATTGCATGACGAATGGTTTCGATGCGCCTTCTTTCTCGTTAATCAAAACGCTCGTCGGTTTATTCGACGTGAAGCAGTTTGACAAGGTTAAAACATATATATGAGTATTACATCATCTTTCGTTATAATAAACGCGTTTGCTGAACAGTTATACATGATCTTTTTGTTAGAATAAACTCTTTTTTACAATTAGTTTGTTCACTTTTATTGGTTGGTTCACACGAACAGTTTGCTTTCATTTAAAGTTTCTGTAACGTTTATGTAAAGTAGAATTCGGATTTTCGATTTGTAGAATCCCTATTGACCAAAAATATTTTGAGACTTCGTAAAAAAATAATCAGTGAGGTATTAAATGGAATACACACAAAACAAATTTGAAGAAGTATAAACTCAATGAGAAAAAAAGCGAAGTGTTTCACGTTTACCAAAATTCAATGAACAAGCCCAACTAATTACTGAAACAGACGAAGAATCCAAATGATTTTTTTTCATACATTGCATTAAAAATATTGATTAAAATTCTTTCTTAATTTTAAATTTTCGTAGTGAAGTCAGTATCGCAACAATTTATTGACTACTCTCAACTGTCGCCGGGTATCTTCTCGTCCGACGAACGTGATGTTATCACGCGTGCGGTATCCATGACACTTGATCAATCACAATTACGCCACACGTGTAGTGTGCTGAGCACTTGGCGTCATGAATCTTACGTACCCCAAAAAAGCTAGTCCCAGAGACCTTCACACGCTCAGAGAGACCAAAGAGAGCGATATAAATCCCTGGTTCTTATAAACCAAGACTAAAGTGCCCCACCTCATGTTTTTTTCTACGCATAGTTTTGTTTGTATGTACAATGAATGCGATTCTCATTTCAACAAAATTCTTGTTAGAGTAAATATATTTCCAAGCGATTGCATCTCAACATGCGTACGACTGCCACTAAATCTCACCTCCATTAAGTAAAAATCCTTCAACAATCTACTCGTCACGCACCAAGAACGGAATGATTACAATAATGACACCCAATTCACTTATCTCCGACCGCGCGTTATAGTGCTTCAGAAGATTATATTGGTATTACACGCCCATCCTTGTCTGACGCGTCTTGATGCGTGACCAGATTCCACAAGCGCTTATATTTTATCCTTGTTACAGTGGCGCGTTCTTCTGTCGCCGCCGAGAAACTGCGAGGCCACCTGCAGCGCGATGCTCGCGGCGATTCCGCGCCTCCACCGCACTTACACAAACGGTCGTTAAGCGCCCTCGACCCGTGTCTTTGGCTACTCTAATTTTCGCACCTGCGGCGGCAACATTGTGGTTAGCCTCAGGTCGGACGCTTGTTGACTACCAACGACGTTGGACCACGGTCGTGAGCACTGGCCCAAACTCTCTGGTTCTAGACAACTAAGGTTTCTTGTCTTAAAAAAAATGGCGATCGCTTAAGGGTTTTCTTGAGCTGATTGTAATTCACTGAAGGGTTATGTCAGGCAAAAGGAAACGCAGGGAGAATTCGTTCATTAACATAAGCTTCTTAGTTGCAAATTTGTGTGATTTACACATATAATCGCAATTTTAGTTGTCGATATATTAAATTTATCTTTCGCAATAACTTTCAAACAACAGGAAAAGATAAAAAATTGCTTCTAATTCGTCTTATATTTTTGTACGGGACTCGAAAATGTGTCAAAATGTCAGAAATCCTCGAACTTCCCTGTGAAAATTTCGTGTCTTGTAAGATGATCTAGAAACCCACCAGACACAGCAAGTGGCAGGAAATAGAATGCACAATTAATAACTTCGATACTTTATTGCGCCTGTGAGGGCTGTTTAAAAAAGTAGTGGATGTTATTTTCCAAACATTTCCTATCATGGTTACAAGTCACATCTACATTAATTACCAGGCACACGTCGCAAATAGTATATTTTTCAGTCGCTGTTAAAAGTAGTCAATGAGGATTTACAAAAATTGCAACGTAAGAAATGAAGTGCCGAAAGAACATCTATCCTGCTCATAAAGAATCCTAACGCAACAATCTCTTCACGAAATGATGGGTCGAGACGGTCACCTCTCTTCCTAGATTAGTGCACAAAGGAATCCTCCACTTGCCGCGACCTCGCAAACCTTCGATCCTTCTGAGACCGTCGCGTTCCGTCGAGCTTGGCCGCGTGATACGGATCAGGACACTTAGAACTTCGGCAGGGTACGGGCTATTGAAACAAATGAGGCGCGAAAGCCGACATCCATAACCTACCTCAACAGCCGGTGAACCGGACGTGACGTCGAGGGTTGCGGAAGGTCGCGGTCGTTGCCGTTAGCTAATCGGTTCCGAGCGGTTGAGCAGTATTCAGTGACCGCGAGTTTCGCGGGCATTGATTTCGTCAGCAATGAGATAATGGGTCTTTGTTCTCAATGAATAAAATGAAATGAATTGTACTGTAAAAGAATGAGAGCTCTGGATTTTTTGCGCTATTACGTGGGGACAGTTTATTGAAAGACGCATCAATAACGATTTTAAGAACAGTTACTATGAACACTAGTAATAAAACAAAATCCTTTTAGTACCCAATCCATTCAAAAAAAAAAGAAAGAAAAAAAAATCTCTGAACACTCGTAAAAAAACAACTCTGAAACGCTCAGAGTTTTCACCCAATTTTGCAAAAGTCTGATTTACAAATATTTTACCAAAATTTGTCACTGAGTATTAGAAAATATATTATGCACGTAACGATTTTGATTTGTTAGTATTGTCCGTTTGTTGGAGTAAAAATGTAAGTTCTCACTGTTTCTGTTTCATACGCCAGTATTTGTCTATTATTTACGCTCTGTATATTCTGTATGATTATTTCTGTGGTCCCGGAGTAAAAGTTCAATTTTTGGCGAAAGTAATGAAACTACAAGTTAAGTGTCTATATTTTATTTTAGTAAAACGACTGAATTCAAATGTTGCCTCCTTAACGAGAAAAAAAGCGTTGGGATATAGCATTGAGCGTAGGAAAAAGCGTTGGCTCAATAAGCTAACCCTAGTTTTCTCCAAACTAAGATTTTGAACTTTTTTGAAAGATTGACTTAAGAACTTTTACCCCGTGACCACAGAGTTCACAGGTTCAAGGACCAATAAGAGATCTGACAGCAATATTTTTTGTAAGTATAAAAGTAATTTGTTTTATTACACCATGTTACGCTGAATCATAGTATTATAATAATGGAACTGTCATATAAGATTTACAAATTTATACAAATTTTCTTACGAAATATACAGCAGAACTTCATTAACCTGGACCTCTTGAACCCAGACGTCCGGATAACCCGGTAGAGGTTTTGTTTAGCGAAGTAAATGAAGACTTGTTTTACAGACGATAAATCGCTATTTTGGATTATTTTACTATAATCCACTTGCCAGCGGACGAGTCCATTGCCCCCACCCCACCGGCCATCCCTCTCCCTCCCGTCCCCCCGCCTCCAGCGATCGCCCCTCCCGCAGGCGGGAACATGGGGAGGAAGTGGCCTTGGCAATTGCAATAGGCGTTCTCAGGGCCACGATGCCCCGAATCAGACTCGTTGGGAAGGCCTAGCAACGGAAAGGAAGAGAAAGAACACTCCCCAGTTGCGCTGTACTATCGGTAGTGTTCCCGTGTTTTCAAACTGTCACTGTCGAGGTATCGTATCGTTGTCCTGATTCATTAGTGCCGGTTTGCGATGGCAACGAAACGTTAAAACGTGATTGAGACAATGAAAAAAAGGATGGAAGCATTGCCAACAGTTGATAAGGAAGAATAGTTTTGAACATTGCAGTTGCGTTTGGAGTAGGAACTTCGACATTATCTGATAGAAAAAAACAACAACAGAAAACGCAGATGACTTTCGTTTCAAAATAATTTCTAAGGACAATTGGGATAAATGGTGTAAAACAAGAACTGATGAACTAGAAACTCTGGCATTGTCTACTTTTGTGCTGAAAGATAATGTGTTTTGGTGATTTCTGGACCTATCATCCTACAGAAAGAATTAAGTTTGAACTAATGCCCTATGGAGACCCGATTTTTACAGCTAGCCAGGGGGTGGTTAGATAGATGGAAAAAATGGCATGGAGTACGTAAACTAACAATCTCTGAGAAAGCTTCTCAAGTGATGGTGAAGCAAAAGAAAAATTTAAGAAAGAGTTTGAAGTCTTGCAGATTGCGTTTACAATGCTGATGAATCCAATTTATTTTACCGGATGACGCTTTTAAAGCGCTGACCTTAAAAGTAATAGGTTAAGCGAAAGGGTATAAAAAATAGAAAGACCGCCTTACCAAAATGGCATGCAGCAATGCCTCAGGAAAGAAAACAATTCCTCTCCGCATGATAGGGAAGTCTAAAACCCCCGTGTCTTGGAAAATGAGAAACAAGATTCATTGTCTGTTGTTTGCAGATCACTAAAATGTGCTCGGATGGTTGGAGACATCTTCAAATAACGTTTTTTTCGAGAATTTTATGCTGTCAATAAAAAATATTTCAAGAGCTGTGACACTGTCAATCAGCAAAGCGGTTTTTCTGATAGACAGTACACCTTCGTATCCATCTGTCGATGAATTGGTGAAATATGAGTTTCAGTGAAGATTTTGCCTCCTAATATAACTTCTGTCGTTCAACCGAAGGACCAAGGAATTTTAAATGAAAATTAAAGAAAGTGTGCAAAAGGCAAATGCTAAGTCCACTGGTAGAGGACAAAGGAGAGCATGGTGTGGAGGAGGAGCTGAAATCTTGTAAAGTAAATTCATACGTTTGTGGAAAATTGGGACTAGGATGGAGGCGAAACTTTCATAGTCTTGGAACAAGTTGTAGCCTGGTGTGCGCGAACGTGCTACAAACAATATTGGAGAAGAGAGAAGAAGCAAGTGTGGAATATTTTATGGAAATATTTAAAAAATATCGATAGCTATTCCGATGTTGATCATATTAGAAAATTGGATGCAAATTAACAATGATAGAGGTTATGAAGCGATCACTGAGGAAGAAATTATTATATCATTCATTGTTACAAAAAAAACAAACTGAAGAGTATTCAGACAGTATTGATAACCAACTGTAGTTATGACCCACACATAAGCAGTAGCAGCCATAAATAAATTGATGGTTTATTTCGAGAGTCAAGCGGAAACAGAGCCAAACGAGCTGCTTATACTAAAGCTCACTTCCTTTTTTACTACCAACTAGTTTGTACTGATGTATATTGTGTACAGTGTAAATACATATAATGATGTGTTTTGAGGTGAAAGTGTGCCGGTAATAATCTCCATTAAAGTAAGTTTGGTAAGTACGTATTATTTTTTAATAGCTTATCCTTCATTATCTGGATAATCCAGATTCTCGATAACTCTGACTGGCGTCGGTCCCAGCTTAAGCGTATATAATTATATTTCGTCAAATCATAGTTTATTGCTTAAAGTATTGCAATTTAAGACGCTTTGCATTTACAAGTGGCCGAAAAACACATCCTGAATTTTTAGGTTAGTGTAAATACAGGTGCATGATCTTAAAAAGCTCAAAATAAAGCATAAAAACTTCAATATGATCAAAACTTGCTTATCATTTGTGTTTTAGTTACGGTGTTATACAAGTTGAAACGACCGGAAAACAAATCAGAGACATTCACTACAGTACCTAACCTTACTTCACACACTTGACAGACACATCTACGTACTAACGAAGGACTCCGGCGTGGAGAACGCAAACACTAGGCCGTATTTTCTCAACACCGCCCACGATAATCACGTGCGGCTGACACTCGACCTGGGAGGAAGCTAAGAGGAATCCAGGCGGCGGCTTCTGAGCTGCACAGTCCCAGCTAGAGCTTGGCAGAAACACCGCTACTTACGACAGGTGTACCGGACACCACTGACTAACGTTAGGCTAAGGTGTCACTTCGCACTTTCCACTTCACTGTGCCAGAGTGTTCAAATAATATTTAGCAAAATGTACAAAGAGTAACAAATTCATTTCATATGAGCTTTTCAGAGCTAATATTTTCTAATGTATTATGTGTAATAATAACACTGTAAAAATTAAGATAAACATATTAAAGCAATGGAAATATTATCTTGTTTACACATCTTACACAAAATTTATTCGATATATCAGCGGTGAAATATCTGGGATCCGTGCTCGTCAATATGTTCAGAATTGTCAGTTTGGGGATTTGTTTTTCTGATATCTGTTAACCAACTCTCTACCATTTACCACCCATTTCCGCGCAAGAGAAAAAAGTCATTTATTCTCTAAAATCAAACATTTTTCATTGTCAGCACTACAAAGTGGTTATTTCTTTCATCACAGACTGTGTTTCGTAGATTCGCGGGCGCTGCACGTGCTTGCAAGTTCTCGGGAGCGAGCGCTGGAAGCGGCGACGGCGGCGGCGACGGCGGCGGCGACGGCGGCGGCGACGGCGGCGGCGACGGCGGCGGCGACGGCGGCGGCAGCAGGTGCAAGAGCGGAGGCTGGCTGGCGCGTCTCGCATTGCGCCGCCATTCACGCGTAATTGGGCGCCGCCGCGTCCTCCCGCTCATGCTACTCCCTCGCGATTTACGCCCAGAGATACGGCCGTCCTCGCGGCGGCGGCGGTGCTAACGAGGACGCCTGTCGCACCTCGCGGGCCGCTGGGGCTTCTTCCACAGCCTTCACCTCTCCGCCGCTGCCACGCCCGCTGGGCCTAATTGACGCTTAGGGCAGCGCTTTTCAAGCTTTTTAAAAAGCAATCTCCTTCGGGGAAACAAGATTCCCACTCCCCTCTCTTACAAGTTATTCATTTAAGAATATTCCGCATTCTCGTCTCGCACGGAAGAATGAATTTTAAAATTATTGATTGTGATAAGCTGCTGAGAAAACGATTTCAAAACACGTCAGTACGACATTACTTGATTCATACAAGACATGTCTAAAAAATTAAAGAAGTTTCACTAGTGAAGAAATCACTGGATAACAAAATATCAACGACTTTTAAAATGTTGATCGTTAATTTTTTTATTAATTATTTGACTTTTGAAAATATTTTTTATATACATAATTCATTCCTTATGTAACTACTGGACTATGTGCTGCGGCGAAGTTTAGCACAAGGCGATATCGATCAAGATGCTCGAGATTACTGCATAACCAATAATTAAATATTTCTTCTCACAAAAATCAGGTTTTTCTATATAGCTCTTGTCTCAGGAAACCTTCCCTTGAGAAAATGTTAATAAGAAATAGAGTAGCAATTAAACATCCTTCCAATTTTTATCAGTTACCCAAGATACCGACAGAATTACTGGGTTTGTTCCACAGATTCGTGTAGTCGACTTTAATAATGAATTTAATGCGACGGAAAATTAATATAATAGCTATGAAGTTAAATAACGTGAGAATCTCCCATATGAAGATTTAAAATCAGAGTTTACCGAGTGAAATATTCGGATTTGATTAATTGCAGGTTTTGTAAAAAGAAATTAAGACTACCGTTTAATAAATATTTTCCTTGTATGTTTCATCTCAGATAAATTATTCTAATAATTAAATGATAAAGTATTCGTGTTGTAGAAATGTATTTGTACGTAGTATGCTTATTTTATTATATGAAATATTCTGTTTATTAAAGAAATGTTCATGGCTTTCTGAAATACGTTTCACCCAACCACAAACTTTATAATTGTACTGGAAAAGTTATACCACTTCTAGGCTCTTTTTATGGTGATGTGGTCAAGAACAATTTTTCCCCAAAATCGTAGTTACATATTTCCGGATTTTTTTGGGGAAAATGATAATACCAAAATATGCTCTCAGTAAATTCAGAAAATTTAATAGTTTAAATAGTTGCACATTTACATGGTCAGATTGTAAAGCAATTTTACAAAAACTCTTTTGAATGTGAATGTTAGTAAATTAATTAGCATTTCTTTAATACTTATCTAAATTGTCAGTATTTTGAATCATCGCTGAACAATTCATAGGTGATCACTTCACTTCAATTTGAACAATGACAATCTACAAAACATCACAGCAAGGACATCTGCACGATCACTCCTCTCTTTCTCTGTTTCTCTCTCTCGCTCTCTCTTACTCCCTCTCCCTCCCCTTCTCTATCTCCTTTTCTCCCAATCTCTCTCTCTCACAAACACCCCATTCGCAAACGAAATATAAAAATCTGCACATACAAATCAAAGAGAAACCTGTGCAACATCAGCTGCACGAAAGCCGATTCCCGCATATTTCACCATTCCTCGCGTGCGCAGGCACGCGTCCGCACACGTCCCAGTGCGGCGCGCACGCATTCCCACGCACGCGGCTCGACGGCCGTCGCGTCGCATCGCGTCGTGCCGCGCGTCGCGTCCCGCTGCGCCGCAGGCAGCAGGAGACCCCTTCGAGCGCAGCACTAACTCACCGTGACAAATACGGGACGAAAAATAAATTGTGGACTCATTCATCGCGAAACGGGCATGTTTCACCGCTCAGCCTTCTAATTGTTGACAACAATGAGATGTACGACGGGCCATGCTTCTACGTAATGGCGTGTCGGCTGTGGTGGCCGGGGGTAGCCTGCGTTCCCGCGGGGCCAACGAATAAATAGTTTTATGGTTGTAAAATGTTAAATGATAAGTAAATAACGCCACATTCATCACGAGGAATATATAGGGTCATATTTACTATCATGGAGCACACTGGTGGTCGCGCGCGCAGAGTATTTCAGTTTAATTGCTCCGAAAGAGAGAAGAAATATCCCGTGTTTTACGGTTAGGTGTGAAAATTACAGATTAATGACGCTGGATTTTGAAAGGCAAACTTTGTGTGGATATAAACAATGCTCAGTGCTAGGGTTTTTATAAAGTGGTTAGATTCAATATCTGATTTTGTCAGTTCAGAGCTCTCGAATTACGATGTTTAACTGCAATATATCATAAACAGTCCAAAATGAGAAATCCTAAAATTTACGACGTCGAATACTCAGAATTTGGTCAGACAACTAGAATGGTAAACAACTTTAATAAAATCCCATTATATTCTGCGATGGAGAACGCACGGACTTCTCTGACTTTGCTACAACAATGATTCCCAGTTGATTCATGATCCTAGCTCATTCACTTTCGCTAAGAGAAATAGATTACTGAAATATATTTTTCTCTATTAGTTGGATTGAACTCAGCACGCAAGGATCCAGAAACGAAAGAACATAATCCTTGGTCATATCATTTTATATTTTGTAAACAGGCTAGTTTTTGAACTTATTCACCCTTATTTTACGGTTCCATCTATTTTTTAAACTCGAATCATAATAGTTGAAATAGTAGTGAAAGAATAGAAAAATTTACATTGATATTACCGTGTTCATCGTTAAAACATTTTTCATCTTTTAATTATGACTCTTGAGGTATTGTTTGCAACTCAAGATGACCTTAAAATACACATTTAAAGTGAACATTAACGCTACCATTTGCATTACAAGTTACTTTTGTAGCTCTAAAAAAGAACGAATAACAATTATTTGAGAATATTTAGACCTGTTTCCTAGAAGGAAAAAAAAAAGAATAAAAAAATCTTTCCACACAAGTTCCTTGAACACCTAGCGGATGCGGTTCCCCTTGGCGACATCCCTTTTAATCGCGTCCTTTGAAGAGCGCCGACGGCGTGTGGGCGAACAAGCGGGCCTCTTTGATTCACGGTTCGGAACCAGCGCGCTTCTCTTCACACAATCAAAGAGATCCACGGCAATTAACAATGCGCTCTTAAATAGGGACCTCTGCTTCCTCTGCACCTCTGCCGCCGCCGCCGCCTCCAACAACGGCAACAAAGAGTGGGAAGACGACGGCGGCGGCGGACATCTTGTGCAGTCGCTGCAGGAGCCTTCTCGCCATTGGGCCGCGAGGCGGGGAACGCAAACGTCGCGCTCTATTTTAAGCGGGAGCGACAGTTTATAAAATTTGAATAAAAAGACGTCGTTCGGAGAGGTGATGGCAGCTGCAGGGGAAGAAAACAGAAGAAATAGAGATAGGGTGTCTGTAGTGCTGACATGAACTATATGTATGATGGAAAGGGTTGCGAAGAAAATAGTGGTGGGTAATGATTTGAATAATAAGAAACGGAGAGGAGAAGAGTAGAGAGCAGCTAGGCCGCAGAATACCTTCAGATTCGATAGGTGGGTGTGGCAAAGGCGAATGATACTAGACATGAATTGTATGGTAAGCTCTGATGATGGCGGCAATGGCAGCAGCTGTTGGGAGACGAGAGCAGGCGCCGGGGTGATGGAAGCAGTGGCTGCGGCTGCGGGCGCGGAGACGCGTTGGCCGCGGGCCCGTGCGCCCGTGCGTGAGGGCGCACGCGTGCGCGTGTCGCCGGCCCCGCCGCGCCGCGCTGCGGCTGCGACTGCCAGAAATACACGCGTCGGCCGTCGATTCCCTGGTACCTGCGCTATATATACGCGCCCGTAAGCGCACGCGCTCTCTGCGCCGGGCGAGGCGGCGCCGCGACCAACGGGTCGCCGCCGTGCACCGTGCCTGTGTCCCTGTAAAGTGCTTCTGCTTGAAATGGACGCGCTCTGCACGAGAATGGGGTGTTGTCAGAAATTATAATATTAGGCTCGGTGACATCAAAGTGGTACTTTACCAACGATGCATCATAGTTTGCTTCATCAGGTTCTCGCTTCAAAATTTCTAGGATAAATGTTTGTTTACGGAAACAATACTAACATGTAGAACATACGAGGAGAAAAGAAACGTAAAGGAGACAGTTCACTACATCATATATCATTACAATTAATTATCGCAGTAATTTCACCATCGTACATAAACTTTATATGTACCCATTTATTAAACTCAATATTTAGAATGTATCTAAAATAAGTCCAACAAAAATCGTTCTTTCTCTTAGTGTTTACAAGATGGAGCTTACCAAGCTGGCAAGTAAATCTGGCACAGGGCGCAAATGAGACAGGAACAGCCGGTGGCGACATTTCTGGCTTCCCAGAGAAGTGACACGCTTCGAGTCGTGGCGAGGCCTCCACAACAACTCTTTCCTCCGAGGGCCTTCGGCCGCTGCCAGCGCCTTATGACGAACGACCGGCGCGCCGCGAGCGGAAAACACGTTGATAGGGGAGCGGCGGCGCGATGGACGTATCGAGATGTTTATTTGAGAGCGTGCTGAGATATTCACGGGCGTGGCGAGACGCCTTTATTTATAGAGCGGGCGATTCGTTTCTCACGCCGTTTCCTGAAAAGTAAGATCTGAGAGGGGAGAGAACTTTTGCGGATATTGTGACGCAAGGCGAAAACCCGCTGGACGAGATGTTCACCATGGTAAATGTTAATACGAAAAGCCTGTTTTAAATCAAACGTCTTTCGGTCATTTTTCTGGGATGCCGTACCAATTAATCAATGAGCAAATAACCATCACTAATAAATATAATTTAAAACAAATACAGAAGTATTAGAACGAATTAATATTAATGTATATTTCAATGTAAGTAGTTATACATTGTAGGTAAGTCCGAAGCAGTAGCATCTCGAACGTAGAATCAACAAATATCCAGAAAAATGTTCGGAATATTCCACACTCAACGTTAAAGATAGGCAAATAACAGAAGCGAAATGGTAAGACTTCAACTTTTCAAAAAAATATTTTACGTCATAAATTATGGAATAGAGCGCCACTGTCAGCGTAAGCCCTTCCTGCTGTATTGTACTTCCACTCCTAATTTCAAATTCTTCTTGCTGAATGTCGAGTAAGCCTCAACTGATTCCTTTCCCGCCGGTTTCCCCCTTCCAATGCGACTGTGCAGCCGCCTACCGACTCTGACAGCAGAGCGCTCATCTATGTACAATGCTGTGCTCCGCCGACGATATTCCTCGTGCTGTGTTTCGTGACATGACGTCACTCGCAACTCGCAAGTGCAAGTCGCCGTAAAAGGATCACATCCGCTGTGTACAGTGCTAATGATCACTCACATAAGAACAAAGGAAATTGTCATTTGGAGAACTTAAAATAATTTTTATTTGAACTAACCATGTTTTTCTCGTGTGTGGTGAATAAAAATGGTTTCAAGTGCTCGAATTGATGGTGATGCACATGTTTTCGTAAACTCCAAAACGAGCTGTCATTGACGCAAAATATAATGCTTATTACACCGCGTCGTCCGCGTTGTGAAATACTAAATGTATCAGAAGACCAACCAAAATTAACATGAATTAACATTAAATGACCTAGAAGGCCAACCAAAATTTTATCTTTAGTGTATGTTAACAATTACATTTAACTTGGTTGCGCATGCAATTTCATATTAGACGTTCTCTTGAAATTTCAATAAATCAGTTCTTGAATGCTTAAGCTATCTTTAAAGCTAACGGTTTATCTTATTCAAGGAGTCAATCTCATTAATATAATTACTTATCTTGAGGTGGGTAAAAGAGATTAAAATATATTCTCTTATGTGAAAGATATCGGCTTCTAAAATGACTTCCCAGAAACTCAAGTTAATGAAAAAGAATAGGTAACTAAGATTCGTAATAGCTTGTGATTCTAGTGAAGACAGTCTGAACCCACCAGGAAACAGGAATAATAAAAAGGTTACGAATAGTTACATCTGTAAATTAAGTACAATTTAATAGAAATAAATTAGTATTTAAGTAGACTTTGACATTTTGTTGATTAGTTTAACCGCAAATTTAGCAAAACGATCAATTTCTTGCCCTTTTTGTGTGTGTCATGATCGACGTCTGACAAAAAGTAAAATTTCCCACTAGAGGCGTATTTCCCGCCTCTGAAACCATTTCAATTTGCGTAACTAGAAAATAAGAAAAGTTGATCTTTAGAATTTTCATTTTTTTGTATTTGTGCATGCAATTACTTCATAAAATGTCACACGTTACTAGAAAGCAATGTATCATAAAGCAGTGATACATTACAATTGCGCAAATAATAGCTTCCACAGATGAGCTAGCATTTTGATGTGTCCTGCGTTTCTTAGAATGCGTGTGAAGCTCAACTCCTTAATGGAATTTCATTACTCTCATCGTCCGCTACAAAGGCGTTGGAGGCTCCAGGACCACCGTCCGCGGCGGCGGCGGCGGCCGGGAGAGCCGGGAGAGCGCGGGATTGCAACGCCGCGCCGCGCCGAGCGGCGGAGAGACCTCGGCACAAGGCCGCGCGTTGTTCGGCGGAGGCCGCGCCGCCGATGCCGCCACCGCCGCCGCCCAACCTTCTCCTCTCCACCTCCCGCACCAACGCTCCGCCGTGCCCTGATTAACATGTCCGCCGCTGGGGCGCGCCACCTGGCAATTAGGCGTCGACAGGGCCTGCAGCCTCCACACTCAGAGCTGCACTGCCACGCGGACGAAATGGCCGCTTTTCGACGAAATCTCGGCTTCCGTGCGTACCAGGATCAAACAAAAAAGGTCATTTCGTAATATTTCATTCGCGATGAATAAAACGTTCTGCAATTTATTTGGAGTGAAACTTCGAACATTTCTATTGTCCAGACAACAGTATGAAATTTGGCCGCCATATTCCTTGTTCCAAATGAAGATGCTAAAGGGAATTACAGGTCCATTATTATTTACGAAGAACAAGAGTTGTTAAGCTAGATTTTTCAATGCTAGTTTCTGGGGGGATGAAAGTCGAAATAATCATTTCACCAAAGACTAAATCATGTTATGCCAGGATGAATAATGATTTTGCCAAATAGCAGGCATGCCATTCTATCGTAACCCGCAGAAAGCTATAATTGTATGCTCTCCAAATTAAATTATAAACAATAGTACTCTAGTCAAAAGGATTCTCCAAACAGCAGTTATAAATGCAATTCAAAAAATAAACTTGGAATAGCTAAACTAATTGCAAGAAATTCAAATACTAACCTCTGTATTAAAAAAGTAATCAAAAACACAAAGATCAGGTTTTCAATTACGAGAAAGTTTCTAGTCTGTATATCAAAAATCAAATTATAATAGTTATACCTATTTGAGAGAATAAAAGCACTACACTCCCTTTCCACCCAACACACAACGTGTTTGTGTTCTTGTGTTAGCTCGTGAGTTCTGAATCAAACATGGCTTTCTTGTTGAGAAATTCATTCCTTCGATTTTTCAGTTTTAACATCTTCTTCATAACTTCCCATCTTTCTCCGGTGGCGAAGAGAACGCCTTAAACGGTCTCCAATATTTACCCAATCTCTCCTTTCGCTCCGTTTTCACTCTCGCCGAAGGGGCCTCAGGCAAACGCGCAATCTCGGTGAATTGGGGCGGAAGTGTCGGAGCAGTGAGGGGGCGGCAGTGGAGGCGGCCGGCGCGTCAACAAGTGCCGCGCGCGGCCCGCAGCGCGACCTGCCCCACACGGGCCGTGGGGGCGGCGCGGGGGCGAGAGCAGGCCCGCGGGGGGACCCATAAACGTCCCGGTTATGGCGGCCGTAAACAGCACTGGCTCGGCGGCGGGAGCGGGGCCGGCGGCGGGGGCGGGGGCGCGAGCGAGGCGGAGGGGCCGGCGCGCTCGCAGCGCCACCGCTTTGCTACCAATGCAGCTACCGCGCCGGCGCCGCGCCGACACATCTGCACTCTTTCCTTCTCGTCTCGCCGCTGGTACCTCCGTTTCTCCACCTGTCTTTCTTAACATTACTATTATTTCCGTTGTCAACTGGAGGGCCAATTTTTACTCAACAATCTCTGGCATTTCCCAGCCCAACTCATCAGAAGGAAGTTATCTCTTGCTGTATTCCTTGTGCAAAATACTGTTATTTGAACCGAACCAAAATTGAAGATAGTTTCAAGAATTAAAATCATGTCCTCTTTTATTATACAATTCTCAATTCTATTTTGACCGATTTCTATTTGTAATAATTTGATAGTAATTAAAAATGTTGACAAATATATTTATTCAAAATGTTGAACTCTTTTTAAGGATTTTATAAAAGGGTTTGGGACACTAACCCGAAAAGCCATACTAGCCACAGCAAGCCTCCCGGTTTTCATAAAAGTTAATATTTCAATTTTAGTGGAAGTGTGGCTTACCTCCTTACTATATAGTATATCTTTTTTATATTTATGAAGGACTTCAAACAATAACAAAAAGTGTCACACTTCGAGCAAAATCGAGATATCACCATTTACAAAAGGCAAGACGCTTGCTGCGACTTATCTGGTGACCGCCTAAAACCCTTTATTAGATGAATGAGACAGTTCAATGATGCTCAAAGTATTGGAAGAAGGCTTGTTCTTCCCCCAATATTAGGTCCTAATCTTACTAATGATATTCGTCGATGAACAAGTGTGATTTGTAAGGAATTCAATTCTGTTCCTTGATTTCGAATATTCGAGGAATGTGGTCAATTGGACGTGAATCCCAATTTGGAATCTATGGAGTAAGAAATCGATGTCTCTTATCGGTTAAATGTACATCAGGTATACATACATCATTCATTTCTGTAGAGAAACATATTTTCAGTTAGCCGTTTAAATTTCTAACCAATGAGGTGTTCGGCATCAATTCGCAAGTCAATCGGAGCACTGAAATGGTGTGCTACCTAATTTTATTATATCAACGTCAGGTCCGGATGCAGAAACTTCCCAGAGTTCTGAAAATACTCTTTTATGGAAAAGCTTAATTTGCGATTACTATACTTTTTCTCTCATGTTACAGAACTAATATTTAGAAACAGAGTATCATATAATAAAATCATACTATATTGATTTTAAATGAATGTTCAATAATACATTTCGTTAATCGTGTTGAAACATTTCTAGAAAACGGGGACGGCTCGTGCCCTAGTCAATGTGGTCATTGCCGACTTCCTCTTGGGCTTCTCTTTCCAAGAAACTCTCGACCACTTCACCTCCTTCCTAATGGCGAGGAAGTCAAATATTTCAATAACTACATCTTTACGCTTAGTAATTAAATACAATTCTCAGTTAAAAGAGTCAGCATCCGCCCCCTCTTTTCTTCCACTACATGCAACTTTCCGCGTCCCCTCCCCTCCCGGGCTCCTGAGCGCTGCGTAGCGGTGGGGGCTTCCTCGTCCGCTTCGCTGCGAAGAGAGTGTAAGTGGCGTCGAGGCGAGGCGGGCTGACCCGCGTCCTGATAACCTTTCCACTCGCCGCCACTGCACGAGCGCCGCTGCACTTCTCGACCCTTCACCCTCCGCGCCCGCCCCCGCCGCCCTCGCCGCCCCCACCGCCCCTGCCGCCGCCCGCTCGCGCAGAGACCGCCAGCGGTCAGGGGTCGCACACGCCGGCGAACGACGGAGGAGACGAGAGGAAGTTGCTATATAGATATTCTACTTCCAATCTGCGCTCGCTCACCAATTGAAAAATACTTGATATATCAAATAGTTTCTATGTATGTCGTTCCGCGGGCGATACATAGTGTATCAATTTAACTAAAAAAGAACTAGAAACCAATGAATAATAATATTGAACTTCGAAGAATAGACACCTGAAATGGTAGCATTAATACGGTAAGTTCAAAACCCTCCTGAAAACAAGAGATGGAGAATACGCGTAATGTGCGCAATAAAATTCCATCTGCTTTCTACCGGACACGTCAGTAAATGAATTGTTAACTTTTAGATTGAATGCACTTATTACATGCAGCTTCGTAACAAAATAAAATTCAAACCTGTTCAGAAAACATTATGATGATGGTCTCATTTCAATGACTAAAAATTTATGAATACTTCATCGAATATTATTCATTTCCGCTCTCATGAAATTTTCCATTCTCATTACCCTCATTGACATAGAACATACACTTTATTAGAGCATCAGATGGAGTTATCGTTAGTCCCATTATTCATTATAAAATCGTTAGTCCATTCATTTCATTATAAAATGTTATGCACAAACAAGAGACGTACAAAAAGCCAATTATTATCTTTTTATTCGCATCGTTTCCACTCTTCTCCGAGACACTTGCATTGTCGTGCGCGGCTCCAAAATTAACGAGCTATCTCATGTTCCCATCATCTCACGCGCGGCGCGCGGCGATTTCCGCCCCAGGCGGCGCGCGCGGGGTGGCGCGGGGCGTGCGGGATAAAAATGGCCGATGACGTCGGCGCGCAGGGGCGAAGGAAGCGTGGGCGGCGCCGGTGGCGACGGAGGCGGCGGCGGCGGCGGACGCGAGCAACGCTCTGCCGTTGGCTTTCTGAACACGGCGGAGGAGGCTTGTGCAAGCAAGCACAACCACCTCCGCCTCCACCGCCCCCACGCTACGTTTACCTGCATAAAACTCCACCGCCGCCGTCGCATTCGCAGCCGTCTCCACTATTGCTTTCAAACTGTGCCAGCAAGCCCCTCACTGTTGTAATGCTAATTAACAACACCCTCTTGGCCTAGAATAAATGATATTTTCCTCGCGTTCACCCTGTGTGGATTATATGGCACGCGTGTGTTATCGTTTCATAAATTGTTGTTGGTTCTCGAACCGGCTTATTGTAACTCTGCAGTAGTGTTCATTTCAAGCACTGAAATTTATACTTCAAAACTTATACATTTTTATAATTGACGATTTTAAATCAATAAATAGCACTAAACGGCAATATATTAAGAGAACTTCTCTTAAAGATTTTAAATCATCGAAGTTTTCTTTTATAAAAATTATCATTTTACTTTTGTATTATTTTTTATTATGATGGTTTGCCAATATTGCACTTTTATAAAAAGTATAAAATTACTTGGCACTGATAACCTTGAAGCATTTGAAAATAAATAATCTGAAAACATATTACAAAGAAAGCAGATGACACATTGTCGATGGCTAATACCCTTCTGTGTTAACAATTTTAAGAATAGTAATACAGCTCCTCAACTTCAAATTTCTAGCTTGTTCAGTCTTAACTCTTTTTAACTGAGCATAAGAAAAAATGTTTTATTCACATTCTTCTTCAATGCCATCATATCCTTCTGAAACACCGCGTGGTTTTCTACCAATACCTGGGTTGGGATGCCGACACCACGACCTTCAGTACTTCGACAGCCCTTTGTATGCAGCACTAGGCACATACTTGCGTTCTCACCTCCACCTCCGCCTCCGCTGACGCCGACCGGCGTTTCCACCTCCCCTTCCCTGCCCCGTCCCCGCCCCGCCGTCGCCCCGTGCCTCTGCCAAGCGCCCACGCATTCGGTGCCGAAACTCACGCCCCCTCTTTACGGCGACAGTCAGTCCACCCGCAGCGGTGAAAATCAAAAGAGAACGACTTGTTTGTGGCGGCACCTCGTAAATCACGCAGCGATGATGAACTTCATGAAAGTGTAAATGATAGTGGGTCGTAAATCATCACCGCAATACAATACCGAGTGGCGAGCAGTAACAGGCTATTCTCTCTTTACGACGATAGTTATGGTTTTGCGTTTCTTGTTTGTTGGAAGGTGAACACTGTCACGTTTGTGTCTTTCTTGACGGCAGGAAGGTGGTTATGAAAACGAAGTTGCTACAATATCGTCTCTTAGAAGAAAACAACATGGAAAAGTATTTTGTTGTTCTGAGACGAAGATACTTTTAAAAGAAAAAAATGGCGTCTTTTAGGGTTCGCAATAATGATAATCTTTTTAACACTTCACAAAACAAGTCTTTACGAGCAACACACAACTTTAGTTAAAAACATCAGCATCTATTACATTAATTACAGTAAATATAAGTCAAAACTGGTAAAAATAATCTAAACTTTTGAGTTGCATTACCGACAAATAATCGCATGCATCTTCCCCATATATTATCGTCAAATGAGAAATTCTAATACTACCTATCATTTCCTCTCACCAATCATCTTAATATTTTCAGAGCACATGTGCCAATTATCGCAACCACACTCGTAACTTTCTCTTTTTAAGACGTCAAAAAAATAGCGTGAGCGTGTAAAGAGCATCTAGTTTTCACCCACGGAGCACTCTCGTCTCTCCTCACGCCCTTCGCTTCCCCTTCCGCCTCTTGGCAGCGCTGGCCACGGGGAGGCGGCCATCCCTCCAATCAACAGCACGGCAGCTGCTGGCTATCCATCATAACCGACAGGTCGCGAGGGGGCACGCGGCCAAGGCGTCCGCGGCAGCGTTCCTCACGCACCTCCCCTACAATCCCTAGACGCAGAGAGTAGCGCAACCACCGCCATTTAATATCCTCTCACCCGATATCCCCGCTAGCCAGTAATCAGGAGCTGAAGAAAAATTGCAACAATTCGTGACGTTATGAAGATTTTCAAGAATATAAATATTGGTTTTGGTTAGATTCGTGGTTCTCAACACACAGAATATCTCACAGTTCCAATTCTCCTGGCAACTGGATATAAAATGGCGGGATTGGTGGAACAATGGAATGCGCTACTCTCTGTATCTAGGGACTCTAACCTCCCCAATCCACGCGCGTCGCTTGCGCCCTGCCTTGAAACCGCCTACCCAGCATCTACCCAGGGATAGCGTCCACAGACCAGCCAAAAGATATAAAGAAATAATCAGGTCGACCCTTGGAAACATTTTGATCTTTGCAAGTTTTTGTTTCAAAGAGAAAATAGCTTCATGCTAGGACCTAATTTCGAACGTTTCTGACAATTCGTGCTACGAATTGGGGTACCCTCCAAAAATTTAATAGAATGTCCAAGAGGGACTCACTTCGTGGATTAGAGCGTACGAAACATAACTCGTGGCTCCTTAGAGTTCGAGTTATGCACGATGGTAAAGTGTGCTGTAACGTAACGTGCAATGCGGGTTGCGTGTGCGCTTCTTTTTGCGCTACATAATCTTGCAGCAATATAATCTGACAAATTTTATTTTTTTCTCAAATCTGTTTGATGAACTGGAGGTATTTACAGTTGAAGCACATTTACAGAGTTTTTTGAGACAGTATTATTTCAATTAGTCCTTTAGTGTCTTACAGAAAATATTTACAAATACTCTGAGTAATTCAAACAACTGCGTTCGTAAACACTAAGAGATGTCTTTGTTACATTTCGCATTTGGTAAACTCATTTCAAAGTATCTGTTACTTCAAATGATTGAACATTAATAAATCCATTTTAAATCCTTTCCCGCCCTTCCTCTTCTGCTTCTTTTTCTTCTTCCTCTTCTTCTTAGTATGCGAATTTTAGGAACGAAAACTCTAAATTCATCATTTCAAATATGCGATAGCTGAAGTACCAAAGATGAAGATGAAAATATTAATTTCAGCCCGGGTAGAGTAATTTTTCAGGCAATTCCTAAATCTACAGCTCCCTCAAAAGAGTCGGGGTTTCAAATCGGTTCGAATCGCACCATGAATGCAGATTATTGTCCTATATGTGTATTGCATTCAGGACTGTTGCGCTGGTTCTGTCATGGACAATTTATGTGTACTTTCACGTGATAGGTTGAGGAACACTTTCCACACGTTTTAAAAATTAATATTTACGTAATTATTAACTTTACGTAATGTTGTTATATTGTAATTATTAGTAAGATTGTTTTTTGTTGTAAAAAATGTTGGTACACGATCACACATGTTACAAATACCAAGACAAGTCATGTCCATGCGTTAAAAAATCACTGTGAAAAATGTATGTTTTCTGTATTCCAAAACATATTCATGCCCTTCGGTCATTTTTCCTTGCCTTGCGTGAAATAGCACTTTGCGCATCCCTGGCGCTCCGACGCCTGGCGCGCTGCGGTAGTATGCACGGCGTACGCGTGCGAGCTCTTTCAGCATGTGCCTGCGCCGGTTACAAAACCATTGAGGAGGACTCGTGCCTATAAACAATGCCTCCTCTTGCTCCTCGCGCTTGCCCTCTCCGTCCCGCGCTCCGCTCGCAGCGCCCACCGCCCCTCCGGCCCGCGCGCCCCGCGACCAACCTTCATTACGATTTATTATTGGCAGTAAAAACGGGTTTTCGTGAATGAAAACCATCTTACTACTACGCGCGCGCGGCTGCGAGGGGCGCCCGTGACGTCGACGTGACGTAGGCGGCGGCGGCGCGGGCGGCGACGCGGGCGGCGGCGGCGCGGCGGTGGCGCGCGCGGCGGAGCAGTGGGCGGCGGAGAGGGGGTACTTTATGTTATGGGCCTCCCATTATCAGGAGCGAGAGGGAACTAGGGGCATAACTCGAGATGGCGGGACGAGATGCGTCCTCTGGCGGGGCATAAAGTGCTACGCCGCCGCCGTTGCCGCCGCCGCCGCTGCCGTCCGCGTACAAATAAATGAAAACTGAACCGCCGCGCGCGCGAGAGAGCGTTAGTAGAGGCGGTGGCGGCGACCAGTCCTGCGACCACAACAAACCATAATTTCCAAATCCCTAACCTCACCCAACGCGTGCGCTACGTGCAAAGCGCGGCAGTGACGTCACGGGCGCAGTTGTCACGTTTACGGTCACTTAGACGGCGGCGTGGCGTGGCGTGGCGCCGACTGTGGCGATGGTGGAGGCGGCGGCGGCGGCGGCGGCGGCGGCGGCGCCGGCAGGGCTGCGGAGAGTGGCGTTGGAGGCGGGACGCAGGCGCGGTCCAGGCCGGTCCGCCCGCCGGCCTTGGAATATTTTAGTGCAGTGGCCGGCGGTGGTGATTTGCATGAGGCGCGGGTAGGCGCCGCGGCAGGCGCAGTCGGCTGCCACCGCTAAGACAATGGACGACGGAGCAAGAAACGCAATGCATGCGGGGGAGCGTTTTTCGCTGTACACGCGTCCGGCCGTCCGATGTGCCGTGGTCTGCGTAGTCACAGCCACTGGCACCAATCGCTGTCATTTTCTCTCCCTGCCATTTATGCAAGAAATAATTCCGCAGCCTTTTCTACTGGCCATACACTCCCAAAATTCTCGTTATGTCCATCGGCGTCACCGTAATATTAGCTACCACCTCCGAAAAGAGACTTCAAATAAAATTCTAGAAATACAGTCTCCTGTAATGTTTTATCTTCACCAGATTCAGCATGTTAACCCAGACGCTTGATCTCTCGATCCTCATTGCTACCAACTGAACCGCTATCTTCTTGTGGTCAGGAAAGCTTTGCATTCTCCCTCCTGTCTCCCTCATCCCTTATATTCATCTTGTCTACTGCGTCGCCAAATGTTGATCATCTTTAATCGCCATCATGTCCTTTACTTCCTTTCTTCACCTCCTTCACCTGATCTGACTAATGTTCGGTTATGATGAGCTACTTCGTCATCCATAATTCCGAGAATGCCTTTGGCTGCCCGAAAAAGAAGTCTTTGGAACCAGGTCCGGCAACGAGGAACGCTCCCCTCTCGGCGATTTTTGTCATATTTCATAACCGGAATATCTGCTCCACAAAAAGGAGCCGAAAATTGACGAACAAAGAACACCGACACGTTCGTGCCCTTCCTACGAAAATGTTGCCTAGTGAGCAGGCCATTTTTTGGGCCTTTCGTGTTGGAAAACGTCCATTTCAGAAGAGAATTTTGGAACGCACAAATATCTGTTCTTTCTTTCTCGCTCACTTTAATATTTCAAAAACGGGGAGCGCGCGGTGGTCCTCGTTTTTCTACATTGGGTCGCAGACTTCTCGCGAGAGAGAAGAATTTGTTGACTTATAAGGTTAAGAATGACAGAAGATCTTCCTGTAGATTTTCTGAAGTTTTTGTGAAAATAATTAACAAAACAAGTAGAGTGGAAAGTCAGTGAAGCGCGTCACTTCTCAAAGGATCGTCGCGTGCTTCTCTGTACGTATGCCTCACGTTATTTCAGAGAAAAGCGAATAAGGAAACATTTCCCTTCAGAAATATGAACTCTCGAGATTCCACGGTATGTAGTGAACTCGCTGTTTCCTTGAGAATGTCTTCCATTGTATCAGATATATTCATTATGCTGTGTCATATGTAAAAATAAATGGAAAATTAAAAGTACGAGGGTAGGAGATGGTGGCTCAGGGCATCAATTGATGTCACTGTATTACCTCTGACCGGAAGGTCCTGGGATCCGAGACCTGAAGATGTTAGGATTTTCGACCCTAGCAACTAAGGTAGGCCGAGTTCAGCTGCTCTTTGGAGGAAATTCCAGCGATCGGCTGCTTTTCCGTTGTTTCCGTTGTTCGGTAGTTCCGGTGATCGGTAGTTTTCCGTTGTTTTTTCTGATCACCACCAGGCGAATTCCGGAGCAGTATCCTAACTAAAGAGTCACCGACCGCGCGCGATCTTTTCTATTTCTTCCTTAACCCATCCTCACCCCCTTACACACACACACACACATGCACTACATTACCACACATGACTGGAGGTTAGAGTTTGGCTGAGGAGGTGCCCTGCTGGTGGAAGGTATCTGGCAGGGGAAAACCCTGCAAGCCGACGTGTAGTCAGCGCTGAATCTCCCCACCCAGCGGGGGAAGATCATCCACCCGCAATAAAAACATGCAATAAACGTAAAAGACTAATGAACCTTTGCAGCTGACAGCGCCCAGGAATCACTATGCAATCAATAGTACGAGAAAAGTGTATTCGTAGCAGCCGCCTGGTTATATTTATGCAAACTAAAGTTTATTCAATTGTTAACTATTTTTTTTACCTCCATGCTCCTGAAAATTCTAATAAAGAATAAAAGTTGATCAAAAATATATTGTGACAGATTTATCTTATAATAATATAAATAGAGATGCAGTATGATATAAATTGGGAACTTGAGGAAGAGATTTAGTTTGATCAACATTTACTATACATATATTTTGATCGGAAACAAACGTAGTTTTTTTTTCAAATTATACTATGGTCGTTAATATATTTATATTTATTTTCTAAACAAAAAATGAATTATGTATTATTTTACATAAATTATATAATATATATTTGATTCATTTCACGCACATGAAGGTGATACCTAATTTCAGGTTATGACATATAAAGCTGAATTATTTTAAAAAAGTGTTTTCGGTATTCTACAATTTTGCGTTATTGAAAACAAAATGTAACGCATAATTTGTTTAATTACTTTAGAATTTTGGATAAATTAAAAAAATTGAACATTAAGCTATGAATATCACATAGATGTTCGTGTGGTATATGTTTCATAATACCAACTAAACATTTTTAGAATATAACTCAAACATCTGTTGTATTAATTGAGTTGAAATATTTGAGAGAAGCTACACATTCTAGGCAGTTTCTTTTACAGTGCTACACCACCGAACAACATTGTCTTCTTCTACTTTTTAGAAACATATCTCCTCCTTCTCTTCTTTTTATCTCCTCCTTCAGTTTAATATAATATCCTTTCCTTCCTTGGTAATAATTACATTTTGTATCTGTTTTCAATTTCACATTTTCGGGGTACTACATATAGTATCAACTTTCGAGAACTATTTTCACCTTTATCGCGGACATTTTCGGTTAATTGTGATTATGAATAAAATTTACACCATTCCATTTCAGGTATAGATGGTCCAAATACAGGTGGTCCAAGCCGCCATTTTCAGTTCGTCAGTGTAGAACAGCAACATTGTACAATTGTCTTCACTACATTACTTTTTGTTAGTACGACAGAATCAATCATCACTGACTGAAACCATCTGAATGACTGACCGCTATCAGAAAATAATTAGAATTCAATACTCAAGTCAGATTGGCAACAAAAGTGAGTCACATTTTTCATTTATTGAAATTGATTTCCCTCGGATAGAACAAACGCTAGAGCCTATCACAATGCTGTATTGGAAGCAAGGAGGAGCCTTACGCGGTCGGAGCATCACGTAGCAATGAAAGCAAGAGTTGACAATAACGGTGAGAAGGGAGGGAGATGAAAAGAGGCACTTATGAGGCGCTCATGAGAAGACATCTGTTTGAAGTGACAAAAATTATCTTCAGAAATGCGAATATCGAAAGCAGATTGGGCAGAGCCTGGATACCAGTACAAATACAGGAATACATATTATATTCATGGAGAAACTTTAAGTGGGAGGTGAGCAAACACCAGTTAAAATATACTAGAATTCACATTTTCTGACACTGGAGACAACTAAATTATTAAAATTGAGAGGCACTGATGAAACAGGGATAAAGAGAGCCAGGGGTCCAGTGGATTGCATGATGGCTGTCCGTCGCTGTGACATCATCCATTTCTCATAGATCCGCGGCAGCTCCCACCGAAGAGCATCCTAGCTCATTTGCACCGGCGCCAAGAGCTGCAGGACCCGCGATCTAGGGAACGCCCCCTCGTCGGGGCCCAGGCCCAGGGGCGACGCAGCGGGGCGAGCGGGCTCGGGGCGGGCGGGCGCCGTGCCACGTGCGAACCCCGATCGAGAGCCGCGTCCGTTGCCGCCCGCCCAGCCCTCAGGTCCCCATCACGTAATGACCGCGGCGGCGCAGCGGCATGCTGATTGGGCGCTGGCAATTAACATTTCAGGGACGCGCGCGCGAGCGCTCTTTTTGCGTGGCGCGGCGTGCGCTTGACAAACGACGCACGCGCTGCGTGCAGTCGTGCGAGCGCGCGACCGCGTCGCGTCGCGTTGTGTCGCAGCCGCGCCATGCCGGCGGGACGCGATCTCGCGACGAGCGTTCCCCGAACGCGACGCGCCGCTGGGACGGAGGCTGAAGCTATGTGCACGCGATTGAGTTCGAGAAGGCACTCCGCGGGGAGCCGATAGGCTCAGCTTTCAATTAGGATGGCAGCATTTCAGAACTATCTTACGTACATTCTCCAATGTTCGAAAGCTGTCTTCAGTAATCTGCACACACTTGCTTTTGAGGATTTGAAAATTTAAAATAAAGTAATTTTACTTTATTGGATAACCTTGTCTGTTACCTTACGTGGTTGGAGGGTATAAAGTGGCTCGTTATGTACAATAAAATAAAGCTACTTGCAGTAGATAAAATGGTTAATTAATTCATTGGAAGTAATGAAGAGTTCTGCCAAATTCGATGTAATACCACTAATCATAGAAATACTTTTAGAAAATGTGTCAAAAAGTTAAAAATCGATCGTTTGAGATAAAACGTATAATACACATGGCTAAAAGGCTCGGACTTACAAGTATGTGCTCGTCACGCTCGCTCCCGCGTTCCTGAATAATCAACTAACTTGCAAAAGAAGATATATTCTAGTTACTTGTAAAACAAATAATACTAATTCAACATATTGAAAATCATTTTAAATGAAAATATATAATATTCTTTGTATCGATCATAGACACTGAAAAAATTCCCACATATTATTCCTTAAGTGTAACGTACGTTTAAAATTATGTTTTCATAGCAAACGACTTTGCAACAAATTTGGATTAGCCTGAAATTTTGATGGTCCCTGATTACTAATCTATCGAGTGCTGCCATAACGACAAACACAAAGAGTTCTTTATTTACACCAAGGTTTCGTAACGTGCCTGACTACGAAACAGTCTTTGACAAAGATGGCAATGATGTTCTGATCAAACGATAGCACTGCAAGTGCAATGAAAAAGTAATTTCGAAGTCACGGCACACTCCGCAAGAGAAAGAACTTGAACGTAATTAATTTCTGTAAATTAGTGACTTGACTGCGTGGTTGGTTCAAACGAAACCGCTACGGGAAGAAAAGTCTGGAAAGATGGTTGCAGCAGAAGGGGCGGTAGCAGCGGCAACAAGAGAGGTTTCAAAGTGATGAGAAAAACGTGGAATCGTGGCTGGGACTTTGCAATTTGAAATTCGGGTCGGTGGAACGTTAAGCACGTGAGCGGCGAGGCGAAAAGTGGCCCGAGAGAGTGAGAGGACGAGAAAACAGCGCGGCAGGAGATGGGTTCGCGAACGATGCACCCCTCTTTCTTATCGCCCTCAGAAACACCAAAGAAAGAAATTTTCTTGAACCTTGAATTACCCTACCTATAAACTGGATTTGTAGAATGTGTGTCACTGTTATCCTACATCGCTTTCCCAGTTCAATAGTTTGTGAGTTAAGCACGAAGCATTCTCATCTACAGCACCGGCACATTATCTGACAGTTATCTCGCCGTGTGCTGTGGTACATCATGTGACCTTTTTTTAAGAAAACAGTTTGTGAGAATTTGTTTTCTTTCCTACAGCCACAGTTTGACATTGCTGCTCATATCAATCAAACGGAATCGCTCCAGATGCGTGAAGATAATTGTCAGCAGAATCAGTTTTCATTGGTGAGTTAGGATGGTAGTAAGGTTTCGATTCGGTAGACAAACATTACCTGAAAATTTATCGTCACGCGTCGGTGAGTGTTAATGTTTTGAGGTTTCATCCATCTGTCGCATAGGTGCTCCATTTGGGTACTATTGCGTGGCAACAACGCCTAGAACTGTCACAGACGCTTAAACACGGTCGACTCTCAAAATCGAGAACAGGTTTTCTTAGAAGTGCGTCTGCCTGCGGATGCTGAGCAAGGTGCATTTCCTGCGGCCGCCGTTGGGAGTTCTCTTCTCTTTTCCCTGGGCGCGGGGGCGAACTCGATTTCCTTGTAAACAGGCGATGCGCATTACGATGCTAATGGTCGGCGCGGGTCGCGGCGCTGGTCGTCCGGGGAGGTCAGTGGGCAGGGCGAGGTCGCCCAGGGACGAGGGCGAGAGCTCCGAAGGAAGGAAGGAAGAGGTTGGGGAAATCCGTGGGCGCGGAGGGGCGCAGCGGTGCGGAGAGCATGGATAAAACAGAAAAGGGAAGTAGGTGAGGTGAGAGCGCGGGCTTACACACCGAGGTGGCGAGCTCCAGTGAGCGAAACTTCGGGATCTTCAGAAGCTGTGTCGGGAGCCAGACGGCCTATCGTAGTGAAGAATGTATTGATGATAGACTCTTTGTAGAAATAATTAACTATGCTTTCAAATCTAACAGCGTTGTGTGTAAGATGGCGTTGCAAATGCCCTAGGAATATGTAGGTGTAACTGTTACATCACAGAGCATGTATAGTCGCTGTATTAAATAGATGGAAACTTAGAAGAATCAGCAGTTGCGGGAAGTAGCACTTCCAACAGCTCGGATTGCGATTTGCTACGGCAGAGCAGCCTGCGCAAAGCGCTCATGTGCTCCGCACCGCATTCGCTGCCACAGGATTGAAAACATTGCTTAGTTGGAATTTATAGGATAAGAATGAAGATGGTTCGTGGTTTAACGGCTTTTTCTGTCCTTATCATGATGACTGAAGAAATAAATATTGATCACACCAGGAACAACTCTTTAATCTATAATATAATAACTTATCATATCTTACAGTAAAGCCATTTGTATTGCCGTTATTGTTACTATACTACACTATATTATTATTATTATTATTATCATCATTTCTATATTTATCATCAAATGTGTGTCCATGACATTAACAGGTCAAGATTTTACACATCGCAGGTCCATCATAAATGCGTTATTAATCCGTGTACAGGCTATTCAAGTGGTAGATAGTAGAAAGATAGGACGAGCTGTTAACTCTATTGAAAATTCGAAAGTAAAGTGGTGATGCTAAATCAGCACATACTTTCTCGTGTTATTTTAAAAAATTTGCCGTTTTCGAAGATTCAAAGAGTTCAAAGATTGTGAAACCTGCACTATTATTTTAAGCCTCACTTTTTTATCCATGAGAACATTTAAAGAAACAATTTGGAGCTGTTTTTGAGATAAAGTTTTTTTATAATTTATTGAAATCCAAACAAAAATTACGCAAAAACTACTTGTCTTTTCAAAAAAATTGATCATGATATTTTTAGAAAGATTTTGTTTAAGACAAAAATATGTACATATTTAATTTTGTAGTTTTGAAATGTTAACTTTTTGCAATTTGAGAAAATACAGACAGTTCACCGGCAATGAAACTAGTGTCACTTTTCTCAGTCCTGTGATACATGCAAGGGAAAAATATAAAGAAAAAAATTGGAGACGTATTTTGAGGAAAAAATGTTTAAAAATGTACTCATATTTTCGAAAATTTCTACATGACCTTACTTCAAAAGATGTTTCTTGACAACAGATTTTATTATGGACAAAAACCTCATTTTTCAATATTGTGGTTGTAGAAAGACTCCGAAACAATCGAACGTTCGAATCGAACAATCGAATGAGGACTCCGAAAATCAAAATATCCGTTTCAAAGACAGAGGGACTCGAGTTTTTCTATATCGATTGAGGAATATCAATTTTGGAGAAATTCAACAGAACCGTTTAGGCTCTAGCTTGACCATAGACAGACGGACGGATAAATAGACGTTTCACCGTCAATCTATTTTACCGTATCACGGATACGGTATCACGGATCACAAAATATGGATTCTAAATAAGATTTATCCACTATTTTGTTACTAGGGATCGAAATAAAGAGATTTTGTGGCGAAAATTCGCTGTTTTCCGCCGCAAGATTAAAATATTTTTATTCCCACGAAGTAAGGGTGAGAAAGTAAGAAAGTATAAAATTTGTACTGATGTAAAATAGTTTTGTTTTATATTTGTTTCGCATGAAAAATCATAAATAATTATTTGAGAACCATTTCTGTTGCACTCTGAACAAAAATCAGAACTTTTTGTTTTGATTGTAAAGATCAGGAGAAGGTACGAACTAAAGAACACATTAATGTGGTCGTTCGTTAGCATAATTTATACTGTTTATACTGTATTAGGACACGGAAGCTGACATCGATAAACGCGAACCTCCTTCTTCGGTGTCCTGTTTCGAATTCCTCCTCCGATACTTTCACTCTCCCCCTTCCGCTCTGATGAAAACTCGACAAAAAACACGCTTCCGCCGCAGCTTTCCGGTTCGCGTGGCCGCCAGGGGATGCATCATCCCCTCAGGGCCTCGCACCCCGGAGCCAAGTTTCTTGCGCAGCCCCTCGCTACTTCATAAAATATATTCGGAAATTGTGTCCGCGAGGCGCGGCATCGCCCAAGAAACTCGACGAGGGGGGGAGCTGTGTCGAGAAGGGGTGACGTCGTCGCAAGGAGGGAGCGGATGGCTTCGTGAAGGGAACGGAGAGAAAATTTTTTCCGGGCACTTCATAATTCTGCTCGGCAGCAGAAGCGGCGGCGGCGGCGGCGGCGAAGGAGGCGGCGGCAGCGGCGGCGAACCTTGACTTATAAAATGGCATCTCACGAGCGGCTCCGGCGACAAAAAGAAGACGGCGGCTGAGGATGACACGGCCCCGCCGCTGCGGGGGGAGGGGGCGGGCCCTCCGTGCCGCCAGGGGGAACGCCCCCCCGCGAGGGGCGGGAGGGGGAGCGGAATGGTGCCGGGCGGAGCGGACCCCGCGACCAAAGACACCCGGCGAACGGCGGAGAAAATGTGCGACACGATCAGAGAAGAGTGCAGAAAATACTTAACGAAGAATGTATTAGACAAGGAGAGGCGTGCAGTAGGCGACGTGTTCTAACGGAGAACTTTCAAAATAAGATAAAGTTGGTTTCTTTAACATATAGGCTCGCTGAAGAAAGTAGCCAACACGGCAAAGAATGCACAAGAAATAAGGATATGAAGACAATATGTTAGAGTATTTTGGAGTTCAGGTTCAAGTCTTTCTCTAACAGACTCAAAGGGTTTCGAATGAATAATGAAAATAAATCTTGTCTCTGCATGGTTAATAATACAAATCACGTAATACAAGAAGAGACACATTAAAAAGTCAATAAAACAAGAAAAGAGGTGCTGTGAAGAGAACTATAAGTACAAGGAAAGAAGGAAGATTGTGTAGTAAGAGAGAGACGAAGAGCAAGAGGAAGCAAGCAGTGCAAGGGAATGAAAGGGCCCAAGATCTCCAGTGGCCGCGCCGGCGGATCTGTGGGAGCACAAAGGCGCTGCCCAAGTATTGTTCCTGGCGGCGGCGGCGGCGGCGGCCGCAGCGCCTGTGTCGCGCGGGGCAGGAATTTCGCCGGTTGGCCTTCTGCGCTCGCACCCGCCGCCGCTATCGCTGCCCCGCTGAGCCACATCGCCTCCTCCTCCTCCTCCCCATCCTCCCCCACCACCTCTGTCCTCCTGTCTGACCCCAACTCCTGCGTCGCCGCATCCTCCGCCTACCCCATCCTCACCACGGCCGCCTCCATCGCCTCCACTTCTGCCTTCGATGCTGTTGTGGCTGCGTTGGCCTCTGCCATCGGCCATGCCGTGTCCACCGCCTTCGCAACTCTCGTGACCGCGCTGCACAATGGCCACGAGGTGGAAGTTCGCCGGTGATGGTCGCTACTGAGCTGCAAAGAGACTCCTGCAGGGTTCATTAGAAAACTAAAATCCGTATTTTTATTATAAAAGTATCGCTATAAAAACGTTACCTGACCAATTTAAATGTGGAAATGATGTAAGAAAATAATTTGATATTTTAAGTGCGAAATGTGAGCAAACTACATCAGAATTGTCTAGGAAGATACATGGAAATAATTTCTGGCAGGTCAGATATAGTTGGTATATTATTATACACTGTGTTTTTCATTCCATTCAACGCTGCAATACCTTCGGTCAATGCAGTGGGAATCATTTTTTTATCATCTTTAGGATAAGATGCACAATTGTAAATATTTGTATGAGACTTGTTCCAAAGGAATGAATTATGTAGTATCATTACAATCAAATTTTAAAAAATGATATACACCACTTCTGACTCACCTGGTTTCCATCTCAAGATTTTGATGATGATTATGATGGTGATAATAATAATAATAATAATAATAATAATAATAATAATTAAATCTTAATTATATGGATATTGATATAATTATATTGAGAGGAATTGGAAAGCGTGTTCGCTCGACACCAGTTTCATCAGTCTCATTGAAATGACAAATGCGAGACAACGTGACTAAAGCTTCTTCTATGTAATGTTCGATACATATATTTACGACCATATGTTTGAATAGATGTAAGGTAATTTTAGGATGATTGGAATGATAGGTTGCATTGGCCTTTTGTAATATTTAGTGCAATAGCTGGAAAGTTGATATTCCATTTGTAGGTTTCTTCTATTTACCTGATGAATACTGGGAAGATGGCCGATATTCGTTAAAATTATTTTTGTGTAAATAATCTTATTTCTATAAATAACATATATATTGTAAATATTTCTTTGCGTTTTAAGTTTCGTTTAATACGAAATTTCATTGATAAATTACATTAGATCTGTCCAACTGCATGAGTATATGAAAGTGTTAAGGATTAATTAAACGTTAATCGCAACATATGTATCTTTGTGTGTGAACTTCTAGAATGAACGGCTCAGATAACTTTTTTTCATATCATACAGCATTCTAGTAGAAACATATCGAAAAAACGACATAAAGAAATATCGGAAATGTTTATTCAATGTCATTGTTCGTTTGGGTCTTCCAGCAAATTGCAATATCATTATATAGGAATTTTTCCGTTACTATCTTTCGAAGAGAAAAAGGGTGTTTTCCAGGAAATATTGTGAATAATGATAACTTTCTACTTATAAGAAAATGGCAAAAAGCATTTCCAAACAACGTTTGTTTTTTATTACAGGTAGAAGTACCACGATTAATTAGGTTAAGCCCACAAATGCATGTTCACATCAGTTTCATTTATTTATATTTCATAGTACTGAAAATATAATTATCTGTAGCATGGATGACAAGTCAAATAGCTTTTTAAAACAATGAAGGGGAAACACATTTCAATTCATCAATTCGTAGGTAAATTGTATGAACTCTGAAAATGTGAACTGAAACTTCTTATGAGTTAGATTATTGCTATTAATTTATTTTTAAAGTATTATTATTATTATTATTATTAAATATTATTATTATTACTTCTATTATTTAGTTTATACTTCCCTAGTATGCAGTAGGCTACACGCTCTAGGCATAGGCACAACCATTCAGTCAGACAAACGAGAGATTAAACTGTCACTAGGACTGAATGGATCAGGGACATTTGGTAGGCAGCATTCCGTGAAGGCCGATGAGGCAGCGTGGCTCCTGCTCCCTCCTCGAGTGAAGAGGTCGTTGACTGACGCAAGCAAGGCTTGACAGGGACTGTCCCCGTCCCGTATCACATGTTAAAACCACTTCCTGAATACGCCTTCACTGATGAAATAACCAGACCTGCTACTCCAGTTGGCGACATGCTAGAGCCAAGATATAGGAAATACGAGTGGAAAGTGGGAATCAGTTACCAGAGAGCAAAAGAGTCTGAATGAACTTGGCTGCTAGAGTGTAGTGAAAAGTAGAGAAAAAAGTAGTTTGTATAATCATGAGCTGGAGGTATCGTCAACTATATAGATGAAGTGTGACGTTTGCATTAATGACGGTCGTGACCCTAGTTGGGAGAAGGTGACAGTGAAGGAAGCGCAAGGGTGGTGATAGGCAATGGCAGTGGATATAGTTGCGATGGCGGCAGCGGCGGCGATGGCGCGGGGCTGAGAACGAGGCAGCCGAAAATAAAACAAGAGCGTGCGGCCCAGGAATGCGGCGCGAGCGGCGACGGCGACGGCGAAGCGGCGGGAGCCACCCGCCTCGCTCACGGGGCCCTGTGCCTGCTCCCCCTCACGCCCTTCCTCGCCTCCCCTGCCCCCCTGGAAGCCAACTGGAGGGGAATCGAACTACGTGATACAATAAAATATTTCAGGGCAATACTACATTGCAACTGTGCGTTTGATCCTTCTTAGGTCAAGTATTACTCATGTGTTAAACTAATGTTAAGAACATTTTACAGTAAACCCTCGTTAGCACGAACTCCCTTAACACGAATTTCACCATAACACGAACAAAACTTCGGTCCCGGCAAGGGATTACGGTAATACGGACATTTATAATACTCGCATAACACGAATTTTTATAACACGAACTCCAATTATTTGAAATTACATAAATAATTCTGGAAATATATGTTCACATATTGAGATCTGTAAAACATCCATTCTCTTTAAGAATAAACTGTACATGGAGACGCCAGTTCATTTAAGCAAGTGAGTTAAAGGTATAAATGAAAATGAATCGAATAATTGGTACTTCTCCTCTTCGAACCTTGTGTTTGGAAAAAAAGGTAGGGAATTTATACTTCGTATTATTCATCTCGGGAAGTTTTTAATATTCAAAGCGTTTTTCATTGGATGATGTTCGTTTTAAATTAACTGTCAAAACAGTAATCTATTTTGATTCAAAAATGCTGATAATATTAGAGTACAAACTTTCGTCGAGACAATAATACTATTTATGCAGCAAAAAGTACAGTAAACTGACCACACAATAAATGCCTAACCACTGAGCTTATACAGCTTAAATAAAATTACGGGCTAAGTTTCTTGTAAGGCTACGCAGTAGGTTCTCGATTAGCATACGTAGGCACGCTATACGCCAAGAATTCAAATTGGGGAACATTTCCCTTTCTGTGAGAGCTAGACATTTTCGATATGCCCAATTTTAAATTTTGGTCTTGTAAAACTAAAATTGCATTTATTAATCTTATTAAATAAACAAGACTGTTGCACGAACCATGTATTTTCAATTTTATTGATATAAACTTTTATGAAAGTTTACTAATGTAAGTAGAACCTCAGTGCATGAAAATTTTAATCGCGAAAAAAACTGTGTTCCTTAAACTACACTGGATGAATTAAAGTTCATCTTCATTTACATTATTCTTTGTATATGACAATAAAATTGAAACTAGTATAACAGTAGCCTATATTCATTTTTATATAATCGGATATACGTAAACGTGATATTAAATAATTTTGTAGAAAACACAAAATATCGTAAAACTTGTGTCTACAAGTAATTTATTAATTTAGGATACATAATAAATTAGTAAAAAAATGATTATATAACTTTATAATTTAGTGGTATAGATGAAGTATCGTATTTTTCCATGCAATGTAACTTCATTTTCATGAATACGCAGACTTACGTTTATCGCGAAGAACTTCAAAACCTTTTTAGCTATGTGAGATGATCACAATCTCAATCGCAGAGTGAAATGTGCAGTCTGATGAATCGTGTGTATACGTTGTGGCTAATATCCGAATCTGGTTCTTTGGCGAATAACCTGTCAACGCTTACAGTATCCAAAATCGGTGGATAAACTAGGAACATTTCGTAGTCTACTTCGGACTTTAGTCGGATGAGGTACACTTTAACTATAGTAAGGGGGCCAGGGTAGAGGAGGCAATTTACAGTGACGAGGAATATGGGATATTATTTAATAAACGATATCACCTGATTTTCACTCAGTGTATACTTCAGTTGTCTTCTGCAATTAATTTCGAGTTGTGGCTTCGCTATTAACTTAAAACAACATTGAGTCTATGCAAGGAGTAATTTCAAAAGCAATTTATATCAACATACTTCTCGTGAACACACAGGAACGCTTCACACTCACACAATCAATCCAGCACCCTGTGGCTAATAACATTACGCGGATAATATCCGAAATAATTCGTTTCTTGTCATACTTTATCCAAACCGTCGGCTAATAAAACGATTAACCGATTACTTCCGAATTAACTGTATTTTAAACCAGCAGAATCGTCATATATACAGATGTGTATGTGTGTGTGGGAGAAGAGACAGAGAGCGAAAAAGAAAAAATGAGTGAGTGAGAGTAAGTGAGTCCTAAATATTGACTGAAATGTTCCTGATTTTCTCCGTTTTTCATATTTCCAGTTTTCTTCATTACGAAAGAGCAAAGTTGTTTTATTCCAGCTGGAACTTATTAAGACTTCCAGAAAACTTTGTTCCTGGACGATTCTTCGCATGTCTTCCACAACGAACAAAGGCATGGATGATGCGGTGGAGAAGGTTGCCAAGAACCTGTCACATTCGCGCGCCCTAAAATGCTAATTTTGTAATGGAATCACTCAATTCCCGGAGCCGAAGATGTCAAATTGTTAACATGCACTTCCTGCGGCCTCTGCTTCCCATGCCAGGGACGACGCAAGGCCGCGTACCCTGAATACGACGCCGCCAAGCCGCCGGCCTGTCGTATGCACAAGTCCGATAGGAAATATGCATTATTCCGTGGCTGTAGAGGATCTCTACAGGATGCGCAGGCTTACAATCAAAATACTCTGCTGAGAAGGCACAATCATCAGAGAGAGAGAGAGAGAGAGAGAGAGAGAGAGACAGACAGAGCGAGAGATGAAGGTATGTATTCGTTATAGCGGGACGTGGAGAATGGTGAGGACAACTGATGGAGACAAAACCAACACGAACCTCGGAGGAAACAACACGTACGCGCACACATATGCATACACACGGACCCGCAAGCGACAGAGACGGCAAGAGAAAATGAGAGTGAGATGAGCCCCGAGAAGGAGAGAGAACGGGACACGACGGGCCGTAAGCGCGACACCAGCAAAGAGAACAACGCGACAGACAAACCACTTGGCATGCGCAGAGATCGCCGACAACTGCTAAGCGACATGCGGTGCGCTTACGTCATCCATCAATGTTGTGCTGTCACATGCGCTTTAAAAACAAAGCCGTGTTCGCGGTATAATTGATGGCCATCAGTCTTTCTTGCCTGACCGGCCCGGGTGGAGGCGGGCGCGAAGGGGAGGGGAGAGGAGGGGGCGGGATGCTGCAGGATTCAGCGCGCGGGGCCGAAGCTGCTCGGGGAGAGGGATGAACCGAAGTGGAACGCCGGGCATTCGTTGGGCGCCACGCCGCCGCCGCCTGAAAAACGGCCAGCCCCCAAATGAGAGCCGCCATATTCATAGCGCGATAATCCGGCGGAAAGCCGCTCGCCGGGACTGCACGCCCCGAAATTCCAACTCGCGATGAGGTATGGGCGGGGAGGACGCAGTGATGGAAATAGAGAACACGAAAGCGAATGAGAATGACGAAAGAGAGGGGAGTAGGCAGTGCAATCGTATGTTGGTCAGAGGCAGAGGCAGAAACGCCAATAAATGTACAAACAAGTGATCAAGGCTTGATCGGGGATAGAGAGGGACAGGAAGTGAAGGAGGTTTTTGGAGAAATTGCTTTTGGATGATACGCCATGCCGGAGAGAAGAAAGACTGCGACAGAAACGCAGTTTGGATGCGGTAAGATGGAGAGTGGCAAGGCAAACGTTGACATTGGCTACAGCGCGGGCTGGGCTTTTAGAGGCCGTCAGCCTCCTCCCGCCACCCCCGCCGCCGCCTCCTCCCGCGCCGCTCCGGCCGGAGAAGGCAATGCCGCCGGCCACAGTTGTACAAATAACACGAGTCGCTGACGGCCGTCCGCTATCGGGTGGTTTCCCCGTATAATAAATATTATTTATTTATACGCGGACATTTTGTCTTTGCGGGAAGATGGATCGGTGCGCGCCAACATTGTTTCAGGCGTGCGGGCGACAAAAACGTCGCGCGGTGCCCTGCCGCCTGCCCGGGCGAGGCGCGCCCAGTGCAGGCGTTGGGATTGATGAGCCCCTGGGTGCGGGGTCGGGCCAGGCGTGCGCCGCCCCGCGGGAGGTGCCTGCTCTTGAATTGTCAGGCTCTTTTAACATCGTACGACGTGTTGTCTCCTTATCGTATGGGACTTTTTTGTCCGCTGGTTTTATCGAGATGTTTGGCGAACGTGCTGGAGAAAGATGTCAGAGAAATCAGAATGTAGGGTTATATTATGACGTACGGGAGAGTGATGGGAATAAGACTATTTCTCGAGGATGACCAAAACTCTGATTAATACAATCCTGGCACAATAGAGATATAGCACAAAACAACTGTATCGAGTATATTTCCAACGGAAGACCTTTGCAAAGACAACAATTAACTCGGGGATGAATAATACAATCTTAATGAATAGCTCATGCACGGATTTTCGCGGGTGCATTACGAATACTCCATTTCAAAAGAGTAGATTTTAGTCTACAGATTTGTAAACGTCACTTTTAGTAATAATTTTGTGACAATGACTAATAGTAATTTTCTTTATTTAAGATAAAAAACATTTTTAATCTATTTAACAATTTTTTTTAAAGAAGGTTCATCGGTCCAAAGAAAGAAGACAAGAACATAAAGTATACATTACTTGGGCAAACAATCTCTCCGATCTTATTACTACCGAACGATTCTGAACAATAACTGTCATTGAAAGAATGATTCCATACTTGGATAATTCCTTTGTAGATAACGGAGTAAGCAAAGGTTTAGTGCTCACGACGCGCCGCTAGGCAGCCATTAATCAATTTTGAGCGCAGCATGAGGGCCTTGAAGAGACAATGTTTACGCATTCCGTTCGTGCGGTGACAGAGAACAATAGTTTTTACGCGAACTGTACCGCACCGAGCCAACTTACCAAATCACTTGCGGGTCACGTCACGAAGAGCATTTACATTCGTGTCCGTGACTCATTATGCGAAACTTGATATGTTTGTTCTCCAATCACATACTCTCACGAAGACTAAATTTTACATAACATCCTTGTTGCATCTTTACTCGATCCATCTTCTAGGAACTGACCTCTTGCAAACGCTTGCCGTAGATAAGGTGATGTTACGTTATTTGTAAACTCATCTCATTATAATAGACATTTCAATTCTTATCATTCTTTCGCCATAAATAGCTCCTTTTCTGAGTGTTCCAGAACGAAAATGCTCAAGTCTCGTTCCAGGCGCGGATCCGGGAATTATTGGGTCCGCGCCTGGATGAGAGGGAACGTGAATAGAAATGTCTTTTTATACAAAAGCTTCACTGTGCAAACTACACTATTGGAATTATTTAATTTATTATAAAATATTTTGTATCTTAATATAATATTATTTTATAGGTGAATATATTAGTGCCAAAATTCACCTAAATTCATATTATATAATTAATCCAGCGCCAGAAAGTATTTTGATTCAAAAATAAACAAGATACACATCATTTACAGCTACTTGAGTTAATTTTACTGCCTTGATTGTTTATTAGTGATTCCGGATCGTCAACTGAGAATGTCATTCATCTCGTACGTGAAGTGCACGTTTTTTCTTCTTCGGGAAGTGGCGGTAATTTCCTACCGCTGGTCGGTGAGATTGGTGCCGACCTCCCTTCGACTATTGCGGTCTTCCCAATCAGGTGTCTCCCATCAGCAAGGCACTGCCTCAGCCGGGACAAGCTCTAAGCTGTGTGCCTGTAAGTGTGTGTGTATTTAAGGGGTGAGGATTTTACAAGGAAGAGGAAGGAAAGATCGCGCGCGGTCCGTGATCCGTTTGTTAGGGCACTACTACTCCGGCATCTACCTGGTGTTGATCGGTAAACTTTGGAAAACTACCAATAAGAGCAGCTGGGGCTAGAATTTGCCTAGACAGCTAATGAATTCGACCTAGCTATCTAGCCGGTCCCGAAAATTCTGCCCGTCGGGATTCGAACCTAGGACCTCCCGGTCAGAGGCATTGCAGTGACATCAGGTAATACCCGTAGCTACCTCTCACGATTTTTACTGCCCACATTTCATTTACCCCCAATACTATCTACGACTCTAACAGTATGTGGAGAGAGTCGAGTCCATTTGATTGCATTGGTCCAAAGATTTGATTGTATAGGTCCAAATGTTGTAATAGTTTTAAGAATATAGTTTAATTTAGTTTATTTAAGATAGGCCCGTCCCCGCTGCAAAAGCCTTACCGGCTGCAATGAAAACTATCCCAATACTTGAATAAGTTATCGTCTCTCCAGGGTAGCTGGAGAAGGGAAAATTGAAAAAAAAAATGATTGCTAAAATCTGCGGACACAGAATTACTGTCGGCGGCACTAAAATTCTCGCACACAACGATTTGCTCTCTGGCGCCTCGCGAGCCGCGCCCACTGCTGCTCGCCCGTCGGCCGCCGGCCCCGCCCTCGCCCCTCGCGCCGCCCGCGCCGCCCGCGCCGCCCGCGCCGCCCGCGCCGCCCGCGCCGCCCACGCCGCCCGCGCCGCCTGCGCCGCCCATGCCGCTCGCTCCGGCGCATGCGTCCCGCGCCGGTGCCGGAGCCTCGTTTGCACCTAGGAACGCGAGTGCCCGGAATAATCCGGCTCGCGGCGAGCGCTGGAAATGAGATATGAACGTGCGCGAAACCATATATCATTTCGTGGAGTTGTTCCTTTATTAACATATCTCCGCTTTTAAATGTGTTTGAATATTCAGGCCGCGTTTCAACAAAAACCTGACGCCATGCTCGTTTCGAGGGAGGACTAACTTATTATTTCGATCGATAGTAAAATTAGTTACCCCGCATTCCGAGTTGCCATCGTCACGGAACGGTGCCGAGAGTAGGATGAGCCGATTCATCAATACCCCTTTTGACAAATTTCTTTTAAACTCGTTGCTCAGGAGCTGGGGGAGGAGGTTTGAGCGGGAGAAGTTCAGGTCTCCCGCACATTCTAATACAGACGTTAGCTGGATTTGAATGCACGCGTGACTGTGTAGAGCAGAATTTCCTGGCAGGCAATTTTTCTTCAATAAATTTATGACATTGGCGGCGGAAGACAAATTGTTGGAAACCTGTTCTGCCTTCCGCCGCTAGGCGGCGGGCCGGTCGGTCGACTGACCAGCCGGCGCAGGCTGTCGCCGCACTCGACGGCCACGTAATTAGAGATCGATCTATCGAGTAACTGGCTTTTTACCCCCACTCCCGCCCCAACCAGAGCTTAATTCCTTGCCTGCGGAAGATGAGAGTAAATGATGAGCTAAGAGATGGGTAGAAAACGGGGGAAGATGAACGTGTGTGTGTGTGAGTGTATGAAAGACAGAGAGAGTGAGGGGGAGAGAGAGAGGGAGAGAGAGAGAGGGGGAGAGAGAGGGGGAGAGAGAGAGAGGGGAGAGAGAGGGAGAGAGAGAGGGGGAGAGAAAGAGGGGGAGAGAGAGTGAGAGAGAAAAGTTACTAATGAAATAGTTATTGCACATGGAGATATAAACAAATGTAATTGAGGATTGAATTATACATTGCTTGGTCGATGAGGATAGGAAGATATGAAGTTAAATGGAACCAATAGCGAAGACGACAGGCAATATTGAATTGGGGCGTTAGCAGTGGCGAGAACGAAGTACAGTGGTGACTCACAAAGGGCCAGTGATGGAGATTCGTGGGGACGAGGAATTTAACATGAAAGGGCGACGGAGGAAGAAGGCGTGTCTCTGGTGTACGCACGGTCTTCGTCGAGTCCACGCATGTCCAGACGCAAGCTTTCTCAGCACGTTCCTTTAGAAGAGCAACTGGCTCACACACTTTCTTTGTTCGGTTTTGTATTCCCTCGACGCGTGGCGTTAGGAAGAATTTGCAAGTAATTTAATGGGTAAGCTGAGGGAAAGTTGTTCTCAACAGAAGTTGATAGAGAAATCAAACATCTCTAAGTGAATCAAAATTAAACTAATTAAAGTTGGAGACATTCCTTTCTCACGGAGAACAAAATTCCTTGAGTTCTTCCAAAGAATGTCAGTAGAAACATAATTGAATTCGCTATCCTCGTAGTAAATCGCTTGAATACATAGCACTTCTTCGTAGATTATTGATGTATATAACTGAATAATAAAATATCTCATTATTTTTCTCTACCACAAGGTCTACTCAAAAATATTGGGACTGGAATAAAGAAACGCGGGAATTTGTTTGAAAAATGATATTGCTATTATTTCTGCTATGTAGAGATATTTTACGTAGAATAAGAATATTTACATTTAAGTGCATGATTTTCTCTTTTGTAGGATCGAGAATCGTCTGCGCGATCACATCGATGGACGCTGTGAACACGTCGGCCTTCGATCAACACAGTTCGGAATTCGAGGGTGGGTTCCACGAACCTCCAGAGTTGCCGACGGCACGCCATGCAACATGTCGTTTTGCGCGAATTCCGCGGAGCGTAGCTATCGCATATTTCAACGCTTCTCGATTGCTTTCGAAGAAAAGCCAAGAGCGACGGTTGTGACGATATTGGTGGCTTCGGCGTTGGAATGGCTCTGTCACAGGTAAAGATTGTACTGTTAGCATCTAAGTTCATATATAAGTGTGAAAAGTAGTGTCTCATGTAAATAGTACTCTGTAAGTTTAGTATAAGATATGTTAGTTGGTAAGCACCGCCATATATGACTATAAGCCAACATAAATGTATTAAATTAATTTTAGGTAGTAGATACGATAAGATTTTGGGAAGAAGATGGTAAAACTGTTTAGTGATAGTGAAACCGTCTGTGACGTTAATTACAAGTGTTATTGTGGCGATGAGAGCAATGGAAGTGGTGATTTTAATAGCACAATATAGCATCAACAATGTTCGCGGTGATTACAATAGCATTGTATTACATATAATACTTATTTCGGTAATTATTATACAAAATTGCTCATGGCATGTGTACTCGTTATTTTGTCAATGACGGGGAAGGTAGTGATATACGATATGTAAAGTTTGAAAACAACGCTACTAATTGTTGAAGTATGTAGTGTTTCTGGTGGCTTTGGTAACGGCTAGGAAGGAGTGTGGTAGCAGATTTGCCGTCGAGTCGATGACATAACACAGGGGCCAGCAGGCGGCAGGCGATGGGTCGTGCCGCGCCGGAGTGCTCGTATCCAGCACTGGTGCGTGCGCCGCGGCAACAATTAAGATGGCTCCCAGCCGCCTCGCGGCGAAGCCCGCGCCGCTCATTAAGGCCATTGTAGTCCAGTCCGTCTTGATTGCAGGCAAAAAGCGCGACTGGCGGCTGTAACGGCGGCGTGGCGAGGCGCGCCGCGGCCATGTTCGTGGAAGACAAGCGTCGACAAAACACGATCGCGGGCAGCACAGACGCTTCGCCACGAAGAACGCAGAGCTGCCGCCCGAAGACGGGCGCGCTCCATCGAAGGGGCATGTTGCTGGGCAGCGAGAGGCCTGCTGCGGTCGGCGAATTGGCCGCACGAGAGGCACGCCGGCTACAGCAGCGTATTAGATGAGACTCTTTGGTGGTCTATATAATTACATAAAAACGGTAGCCCTAGTAAATGATGAGTGGGAAAGCAGTGGCTTGTCAAAACAGTACTCAGAGTTACAAAATAAAAAAAAGCAATGTTAGCGAGATAAATACTAAAATAAAAATGCGCACATTTTCGTAACTATTTACTATCATGGGGTTTGCCTGTAAGTCAATTGATGGTTCTAAGAATATGTTGGAATGGCCAAGATGTTCAAAGTGTTTCAAAAGTGAGAGGGGAGTCTTGTAAATGACCAAGAAGTTACGCAAGTGATCGAGCCATACGAATGAGTGTAGAAGTATTACTTTGATTCCCAAGACAAATACAATACGCATTCATGAAAACATTTACAGGTCAGTTGATGAATTTGAAAACTGCGTTTTTAGCTGTTGATTTTGCTTATCGCAAATCTAATTGAATCATAGCAGCGTCCTGAACCGTGAGATTATATTGTAGCTACACGAGTCCTCGAACGATGACCAGTCAGAGGCTAGGTGGTCGGGATTGCAGACGGCTAGTCAGACAAGCAAGGTGAGGCAGGGCGATGCGGGGCGAAGCGAGGAGAGGAGAAGAAGGGTGAGGTGGGACTATGCGCGGTCAGGGTGAGCGTGACGAGATGAGGCGAGGCGGGCGGGGCGGGGTGGACAAAGCGAGACGAGACGAGGGGATGGTGAATATGGTGGGCGGGGCGGGGCGGGACGGGATGGGGCGGGGCGGGGCGGGGCGGGGCGGGGCGGGACGGGACGGGACGGGGCGGGGCGGGGCGGGACGGGGCGGGGCGGGGCGAGGCGGGACGGGGCGGGGTTGGGACAGTGCGAGGCAAGGCGAGACCGGGTGGGGCGGGGCGGGGCGAGGCGGGGCGGGGCGAGGCGGGGCGAGGCGGGGCGGAGCGGGGCGAGGCAGGGCGTGCGGGGGAGCGGGGCCCGCCAGCCTGTCGACGCATCGCCGCTCGGCCGCGCTTCGCTGCGCAGGGGTCGGAGCGCAGGCCCCTAGGGCCGGCGCGGCGCGGTGCGGCGCGGCGCGGCGTCGCGGTCCGGTTCGCTTCATTTTGCCGCACAGGCACCGCCACCGCTGCCGCCGCCCTCGACCGCGACTTATTTCATTTTAATTCAATCCTCTCGCGGAGCTCAGATCTCATCGCCGGAATGCGGGCGCCAGCACATCCAGTGAGACGCCTTTTCGCGGCACGCTCCGCAAGACGCCTTTTCGCGATAAAAATTTATATAATTTATTTTTTATATAATACCACAGTATGTAATTCGAGTATGTATTACGCGCATTATCGATCGGGGTGGTGAAGTTGGCTGCGGGTAAGCACGCCGCAAGATTTTAAGAATTAGTAAACAATAATTCCAAAGTAAAGTATTTCTGTTTTCATAGAATAAGTTTGAGAAGTTATAAAATGTTTCTCACTTTCTACAAATCTTCTCCATCTTTTCTGCCTACATATTGTTTAAAATATTTACAGCGTGCACCCATTTACATTTACTTCAGCGCAACTGTACTTATAATTTTGACATTCACAAAATAAGCTTACACACCGCAGCGCTTCATTACTGGAATTAATATGTCAAACTAACGTGTTGTACATTCTAAAAAGATTGCACATCACTCAATCTGCAGAGCTCTTCATTTAACGTTCATTTTTGTCAGAACTGTGACAGTTTTCTTTAAGTTCGTCGATCACGTAGGAGATAACCTATTTACGCAAATCACTTTAATACTATTCAGAATCTAGCCATGAAACGTCGTTATCACTGGCTAGGGATAGAAAATAATACCTTTTTCTTGTGAGTGTATTACATAAATATTGACGTTTCATACTTTATATCAAAATCTAGATGTCAAGATTTTATGAAATATTTTTCTTTCACAGATACATATTTTTCAGTGCCTATTATAAGATACGGAGAAATGTGATGGTACATAAACATGTAAACAATTCTTCATAGTTTAAATGTCTGTAAATTTTGGAAAACAAATAATACTTTTCACTAAGGAAAAACTGACTTTTCATTCGTATTTTCGTTTGACAATTATGCCTGCTTATAGTCAGATTTATTAAATACACAATTACATAATAGTTATTTTCTATTAAACATATTTTATTCAGTCGAAGAATTGTTCCGAGTTTAACAAACACTTTTTTCCAAGCAAGCAACCTGGAACGGATTCCGTCAGCGCTGATTACGAGTGAGAGGAATGTGTCGGGCGCGAGGCGCACGGAGTCACATATGTGTGGAAACCCAATGGAAATGACGCGGAAAGGGGGGAAACGCGGTCGCCTCACATGCCACTCGTGTTTCGCAGGATGATAGCAGAACAACGGACTGCCGTTGGTGAATATGCATTCGCTGGTGAAAGTGAGAGCAGACGCTACGAGGACGCTGATGGGCAGGGCGTGTCACTCTGAAGTAGACTTCCGCACCACTGACATTGAGTCCTTTTGGCACATACCTGTACAAGGAAACCTTCAAGTTGAATGTAGAACGTATTCATCATGATAAGAAGTTTGCAAGCCCATTTCAAAACTTTTCAAATATGTTGAATTTCGCTAGAAGACCCAATTTTGCCTCAAAGGACATTTAATCTGAGTTCTTAATGATATTTTCTTATATGGCTAAACTATTTTATCTTATTTCGTTCTTTTATTCTTTTGTTCTCTATCTTTTCTATTTTATAATGTAGGTTTTATGTAATTGGATCATTTCAAACAATAAATTTGGGAACGTCAGAACTTTTAACTTTTTTCGACATCTTTCGTAAAGTTTGCAATCGATTTATACATGTTGGGAAGTTTCCGACGCCACATACGCAATGGGTATCAGTGAGAAGTTTCAATATGTTTGTAAGTACACAATATATAAATGTTAATATATATTATCTGTACTATGTGAAACTTTCTTTAAATTTTTCATCTACCAAGCACAACACAAGGAATGAGATAGCAAAAGGGACGTTTTGATAAAGTACTCTCACATTTTTTGTACATCACTTACCATTTTAAAAAATGTGAGAAGTTCCCCCGTGCATTCGAACGTGCGTGGAAGCATAGTTTTACTTTTCTTAGGCTATAATCTACAAATAGAGTCCTAGATCATCTTTTACACTTGGAGCTGGGTGGTGGGTTGTGACACTTCTGAGTATCCCCACACCTTGAAATGGAAGCAACTATTAAATTCTAAGTAAAATTAAATTGATTATTTGATATACTGCGAGATTTAAATGCATTGACACAATGTTTCTCTGTTTTTATTAATGACTTAGCAATATTATAACTCAGGCGTTGTAACGGGAAAATACGTTGTAACGTATAGTTAAAGCTCTGGCGCTTGTAATTGGGGAATAAAGTTTTGGGGATGTTAAGATAACATTCAAAACATTGATTTAAAACGTCTGGTATATTTTATAAGTGTAAGGTTCGCATGGTTACATCAATTTATAATGATAATGATTACTTGGTAACTAATTTACACTCCATATTTATACGATAATTTCTTTATTTGTGAAATTCGCAAACATGTCTTATCACCTGCCATTATGAATGCTCGTTTCCTAACAGGTCGTAGGCGATGACGCGCCGTACATGCACAGACCCACGTGCGTACAGATACGTGCCGAGTGGTGAAAGCCGAGGTCATGTGGGATGGGGCAGCCGGCGAGCGCGCCGAGCCGAAAAATATTTTTACAGCGAAAAAGCCCTGGCGACGGTGGCGGCGGCGGCGGCGGCGGCCGGACGACGCGCAGGCGGGAGGGCGGGCGGCTTTGAGCGGCGCAATCGGCCGCGGCGATCGGAGCGCCGCGCGCGGCCGCTCGCCGCATTAATTTATGACGCGTTTGATTTACTGCGGCGCGGCGGAGACGTGCGGGGGCGGGAGAGCGGAAGGAGGTGGGGAGATATATCTCGAGGATGGGGATATTGGTACGGGCAGCATGGAAAGAGTGAAGAGGGAGAAGTGATAGCTGATGGTGGTGGAGGAGAGGAGGATACGAGAGGGTAGCTGAAGTACACAAGATCATTCAGAGAAGAGTTGACGAGAGAATGGCAGAGGCGGAGTGGCAGATGAGGTCGACGCTGTAACGGCAAACACGAGACAGTGAGATGAGACAAAAATGTTATTGTGCGACATGGTGATGGAGGAGAAGAATGGCACATGGGTATTGCGAAACACTGAAATTATGTGGAGAGAACATAGGGCCAAGAGGAGAACACTGGCAATGGGACAGGGCGGAAAGAACAGACGAGGAAAAAGGTTTATCAACGCATCTTTGTTTTGGGTGGTACGCCTGTAGTGGCCTTCGGCGAGCAAGCGGCGACGGTTACAGCGAACGAAAGGATGCGGGGGAGGTGGTTTGAGGTGCTGCTCGAAGGTTTACCATCATTTGTCCGAGCGGGCCCGGCCAACACTTCGCCCGCGACTGACCACGGTGAAAGGGCGAGGCCTCCAGCGACTGTGTCAGGTTTTATGCTTTTTTTATTAGGCGATGAAGAGGCCTGCTCTGGGAGGCGTGATTGAATACGAGAGCGAGATTCATTAGATTATCGAGGGCAACGTAGTGGGAATTTGAAAACGAATGAGCTGCGGTACGATAAAGATTTTATCTTGGAAACTTTTCTAAAGAAAAATTCAGAAGCGAGCTTTGCAGATTCGTTATGAATATAAATGTATGAAAACAATTTATCCCGTTACTCTTTTACAAACCAACGTCAGATAGACGTTGAAGTCAAGATTAAATTATTATTATTCGACAAATATAACAATCAAATGCATATCAGAAAGGCTTATGTTCAACATTTCACTACATAAAAGGATCATGGGAAAGTGTAGAATATCATTTCACATTTCACATTATAAAAGGATTATGGAAATGTGTAGAATGTAATTTAAGATTTCGCATCATAAAAGGACAATGAATCACGATAATTAATTTATATTGTCGTAAAATTTGCCTTCCTTTACACTCTTAAAGCAATGTTAACAATTCCATTCAACAATGAAAACGCGACCAAAAGAATTGAAAATCGTACATCGTTTTTCACCAGACGCATAGTATGTACCATCAAATGCTATATGTCCCTGTACTTTTTTGTGCCACCTCCGCACATTCCAACTTTCGTGGTGCGGAAAGACACAAAACCACAGAGCGGCTAAAACGAGCGAAGGTGTGAAGCTCATCCCCGCTTTTCCCCAACCTGCTTGGTCCCTCCCTCTCCCCCCAACCCCACCCCCTCGCCCTGCGCCGCCCCATCTCGCCTCGCCCTGCCTCGCCCCGGAGCATAACTCACGCAATGCAGGCAGGGGCACAGCTGGGCGACCGCGCCGCCGCCTCCGCCGCTGCGTATTCCGTTCACTTAGCGCAGCGGGCGAGCATACGTCACCGCACGCACCCGCGAGCCCACGTTCACGCGCACTCTCACGCACTCTCGCACACACACACACACATACGCGGGCGCGCGCACACGCCGGCCCGCGCGCCGAGATCAAATTTATTACGCGCCCCGCCATAATTAACAGCGTTTAGCAGTGCTACCAACATTTTTGCGCGGGCGTCCAGGGGTTTGGGGACGTGTGTAGGTACGCGCGCACCGCACCGCGGAGCCAGCCCCGTGCGGGGAAAGGGACAGGTCAAATGTCCACTACTGATAATAAATGTTAACACCAACTAAATATACCCAGTCCGGCGGTCGCGCGTACGGACGTGCAAGTGCGAAAAAAAATTATATATCTGTTCTCTGGTTGGTAGTCAGCACCTCTGATAGCGCGCTGCTCTCCCTGAATGTATGGGCTGCATGGTCTATGATTAATGTATGTTTCTCTAATTATCAGAATCAATAGCTTTGCATTGGAGTGTGCGTCCGTGCATGTGTCGGTGTGCGTTGCGGGGCGCGCGCGTGTGTGTGCATATATGCGTGAGCGGACCAACAACAGAGGCGGGGCCTCTCCCCGCCTCCACCCCCACCGCCGCCGCGGCTGCAAACAGACACATTACATAATAGAGAGCAAAAATTAATTCGATGCTTATCGGTCATGTTCGGTGGCGCTCTCCTGGTCTCTCTCGCACCACTTGCAGCCTTGGCTGGGCGGGGGCTCTCTTTCGCTCTCCGACGCTCTCTTTTAGCGCCGCGCGTTGATTCATGGCCTCGACCCTGCGATACCGGCGCTCGCCACCATTGTGCGCGTGAAAAAGCGACCGCCATGAAAAGTGTTTTCTATTCATTGGAGATCGAGCTTCGTCGACGGCCCGAGCTGGGCTCGTGTGCTCGGACCCCCCCGCGTTTTGTGCCGGCATCCTTTTTTTTTTACTGGGCACCCGAAAGTATGGTATTAAAAACCAATTGTTTTACATTGTTGTAGAATACCGGGGACTTCATTTGAAAAACAATCAGCACAAGAATCAATAGAGAGAGGCCAATGCCTGCCCCCACTCCTGAATAATTTACGCACTGCGTTGGCGATACATCACGATGGCACCGAGAGATTGATTCTATAAATACGCTGCTTTATCGAAAACTGTAATAATTTTTGTGGAACAGCAACTCCACCAACATTTTATAATTCTCTGCAGCATGCTGCATATCTGATTGATAGGTTATTTATTTCGCGTACTTCTCTCGGAGTGATTGAGAGAACGAAAGCAACAAAAAGATCACTGCTATTTCTGGCAGCGCAACAGTATCACGGAGGTTTATCTATCATAAATACTTCGAGGGGCGGAAGGTGAAAATAGGTAATTAATTATATTTGAAAACATGAGAGAAGGTGCAGTTCTGTGGCAGGGAGAACGGCGGCATAAGAAGAAATATCGCTTTGTTTTTACCCTTATAAATCTCGAGCCGTTCAAAGGACGCTTCCGAAAATGAAGAGGATGCTTTTTAGAGCGGTCAGTGGAGGAGGAACTGAAGACGACCATCGACTGTGAAACCTGTTCTTGATTCTTCAACTCAACCGTTGCAATCGCGCCTTCATTAAAAAGCGATAACGGCCCCGGTAAGTCTAAATCAAGCGCTCCAAAGCGGCCGCCTGTAAATTACCTTTCGACAATGCGAAACCTGCAGTTCCGTAATTTGTGGGTTTGTAAAAATTAATTTCGCCGAACGGATGAAAAATTGCCGCGTTGGATAAATTAAAAGTTTTTGGGCGAGGCCGCGGCAATATTCGCGCCGAGGGGAGGCGAGGCGCCGGGGCAATCAGGCGAGGCGCGGGCGTCAAGCCTCGCAACAGACCCCGAGCGATGCGCAGGAGTACGCTGCCTGCCAACAGGTAATAGAAATGTCTCTGAAACTAATTCTAAGAAGGAAAAGAGTTACGGGTTTACGGCAGACCATAGTAAGAAACAACTTCATTGTGAACTGGAGCTCACATGAAAATTTAATTTTCTATGTTCAAGGATATAAGAAAAGTACATTAATTATTGCAAAATTTGCGACATAGGGTGACCGTGAAGACAGTTGATACAAGACGTGTAAAATGTTGTATGAATAAGACATCAACTTAATGTAACCAAAAATATGTATTTCATAAAATGTATAATTATTCAAATGAATTATGCTAGGATTACAGAAAAGTTATTAAAAAAAGGGCTTACAAAGAAAAAATAACACTTAGGAGTTGGAAGTATATTTAAATTGAAATAATTGATATTTTACGCCAAGTTGCGTATTAAGAAGGTATTTCCCGATAAAGTTGCAAGTGAGCGTTAAATTGTGCGTCGGTTCAGTGGTATCGAGAAGGAAACCGTCTTGTGCGGAGGTACCTTGTAAGAACCGAGATAGCATCTTGCTTGTAGGAGGAGGGAGGCTCCTACCATAAATACGGCGCGGAAGCGGCGCGGCGTACGTCACGAGCCGAGATCAGTCGGGGCGCTGTTTTGCGGCGGCGGCAGTGCTTTTGGCGCGCGCTTCGCCGGCCGCCACCTCGGGGCGGCTCCCGCCCCGCCCCGCCCCTCCCCTCCCCGCCTGCGGAGCGCTCGCGGGCATAAACGCGTCGCGTAAATCGCAGGGCCTTTGAGGCGACGCCGGCGGCGGCGGCAGCGGCACGCGGCTAGGCGTCAAGGGCGGGGCGGGGAGGGCGGGGCGGGGCGCGCCGCCGTGCGTCGTCTGAGGGCGTGACAAGGTGTCTGAGGAGCATTGGGCCGTGGCGACGGTGCCGCCCCTCGCGCCTCTCGCTGCCACATCCGTCACCACTATCATTCCGCCACGTTTTTAACACACTCCTTCGCACTTCTTCTTAGCGTACTTGCTCTGAGTGTTCTTTGGCTTCAACCATTGCTAGTGTTAATGGTACAGATGCCACGGTTCCGTTCTTGACCGTTACCGCTGCATGTAGTAGAGGCGGTAGGTAGGGGAAACGTCCAGTAGCAACGATCTAGCGAAGATAACTACATAACCTGTTAGATAAGTAAGTATGCGGTAGTACTATTGACAGGGAAAAAGCAGATTTTTAAGTTTAATCAGTAAACTTCGGAAGGCATTGTTAAGTTATTACCACATCTACTCTTTCGTTCCCAATTGAATGGCTTCCTTTAATTCCTATACTTCAACGTTCCTGAGGATACCCGACTCTATAAGTTAAATATTAATTGTGTTAGTCGTCGTTGGAGCACAAAATTGCGAATTTTGGCCGTTGAGACCGCTTTGTGTTGTCTAAGCATAGCGCGTGCTTTGAAAGCTCGCCTCCTTGGCAACAGAGGGGTCCATTAATTAAAAAGTTTGTCACACAAATTCAACTATTCATTTGTAGACAGATATACTGTTTAGAAACTACTATTGTCTATTCATAAACAATAATTCGACAATTGGGAAACTTTACATGAAAAAGATTCATAACTAATTCAAGGAACTGAAATTAATTTACAACCTATAACATTTACGCTACAATCCCCATATTTGAAATACACAGTTGTTAGCTGAGTTATGGTTTTCCTATTTTAATTTTGGATAAGAATTGAAATGTTTATAAGAATAGAAAAATTATAAAATAAATTTTGATGTGATGTTAATAATGACGATTTGAAAGTATACGTAAAAATTGAAAACAAGTAACATATTTTCTTTTCTCGCAGTAATTACCTGTGATGATCGACGAGTAGACGCTAATTGCTAAGAAATCTACAACATTGCTTTCTATTCGTCTGATTGCTTCACTCGTACAAATCTTTACCAACAGGTTCGCAACTAGTTGACAAACAAAACATCCATTGACCATTTTTCTCTTGCACCACTTTTTCGCTCCCACCGCTGCATGTCGCGTCAGATATGAAGAGCGCTGCTCCAATAGGCCGAGAACGGTGGAGATACAGGGCCGTCGCTTTTCTTTTTGTTTCCCATGATTTTGGTCGAGCCCTTTTGTTGTTGAACGCTTTAAGAAAATAAAACTGTATTTCCCATGCAGTGTAGAACACAAAAGTTAAAGTGTGGTGTTAACACAAATCGTAGGATATGCAAACTTTTCCAGCAGGCTTGTTTTAATAGATATTTTTAAAAATCTGCAGCTCCTTCCTACAGCGTTTGACTACAAAAAGATTTAGAATTTACTGATCAATATAGTGTCAAGAAGACGTTGGTGAAGAGTTCATGGGAGCAAAGACAATCTCACTGTAGCCAAAATTCAATCTAGTAGTAATTCAGAAAATCTCGTCTCTAACAGAAATTACAAATGTCTATTCTTTTTGTAACATTTCAGTTTTATAAACAAGTTTGTTTAAAACGATTTGCCTTTCATTACTCTCTTCATTCAAATTTGACTTTAATTCCAAGTCACAGTAGTTTTCTTGAAGTAAAAAATTGTGACACAAAGATATACTTTTTAAAAACAACGCAGCATAAACATATTTTCGTCATGTCTTCAGGCAGTGGTGTGTGCTGTTTTCATGCCCTGGGCTACCGCTAACTTTAGAAATAATTTTTGACTACATAACTATTCATAATCTTCGATGTAATTTATGTAGATTGTACTATTTTTATTATATAATATTATTTATGTATATATGTATATATTATTTCATATAACTACCTATAACTACATATATAACGATACATTTTTTTCTTAATAAAATGTGTTCATCAAAAATAGATCTTCAAATAAAATCACTTTCAATTTTTTGAAAATATAAGTATTTTTTGTGTAATGTGGCGACAAAAATAATCGCTTGCTCCGAATTTACCGCACTTCATGAACATACAAGTAATTCCAAACAGTTTGATGCTTCGGAAGTTATAAGTTATATTTCATATATATCTTTGTTCGTTTCTTACATTCGACCTTTTGTTATACATTTACACATTAATCTTTTCGAAGTTTTTTAAAATATATATGAATATATGAATAAAAATTGTTAGCTTTCAGGGAATATCCGTAAGGCACAACTCCTCACCGAGTCACATCAAATTATTACACACGGTTCAAAACAAATTTTCATGTAAAATCATTAAATCATCTTGGTTCATACGCAATTTCAAATACATCGAGAATTATCAATCGCTCTAATCTTTGAATTTCCTACCTTACACCCCTATTTTCAACCTTGGCAAATCCACAAATTCAAAAAATCAGAATCCGTTCCAGTTTCCCTATATACTGATTTTCGACCTCCATAGACATTTGTACTCAGGCAAAAAAATTAATAAGCTTGTCAAAGCTTTTTAAGACAAAATAGCATCAAAACATGTAAAATAATTTTAAAAAATACTTATAATAGACATCAGGCAAAGGTTGCAGTTAGCTAAAAAAATAGCAAAAGTTGGGATAAAAATCCAAAATGTTCATATCATGTACCAGTTCTACCCTCTGACAAGCATGATCAGGAAAGAAAGAAATAAAATTAAAATTAAAAGGGAATATCAGATTGGAATGCAACAATTACTCGAGAGCTATTTTTTGTGAATAACGTCTCATTGTTGGTACATGATATATCTGAATGGAAAGCAGTTATAATTGTCAAGTTTTAGAAAAAATCATGACTGAGATATGCTAATTCGGAGAGAATGGTATAAATCATATTACGTAACTATTACTAAAGGCGAGAAAGGAAGTGCTGTTTTAACACTAGTTTTTGGTTGAATTTCATCTTTAAGGTATAAAAAAACTATAGTTACAATTTTAAGAAATCATTTTCAAATAACAATCCTCTTCAAATTTAAAAACATTTTTTTCTTATTTTATCACATTGTTTGAATGAAAAAATAATGTTAGTTGACAGCTATCTACATATACACGAATCAAATTTTTTTTTAACACCGCACTAAAAACAACCTTCAGGCACCTGGTGCTACACTTCAAATTCAGATTCTTCCATCAAATCTTTCTCAAGAATTCGGAGAATTGATGACTTCAGCAGAAGGTTCCTTCAGTTTTAGCCATCATTTGAGAAATACCTTCTTCAAAATTTATTGACCTTCTCCAACTCACCGTTTACATTTTATAAAACAAGTTTTTGATTTATTCCTCATTTTATGTGGGTTTCGTTTACCGAAGGAAGTATCTATGGATGGACGAACAAGTCGACGAACGTACACGGGAATTCTGAGCAGCATGGCTGCGGCGCCACAGACCATTCCGGGCACGTTCAGGCCGCGGATGAATCGTGAAACGCAATGGATTTTTTTTACTCGTGATCTCTTCTTGTAAGACGTGCTCCGAGGTCCAAAGACCGACCCGGAATAATTAGAGTACATTGTAGCCGAGCGCCGAGTAATCGGAGAGTGGCCCCACAGAAAGATAAATGGCAGAAGATATATCGCCTCTTTAAATTTTGACCCCATTTTTGGGAACACGACTAAAATTGAAATCGAGGAGTACAAATTGCGACACGCACGATGTCGGTTTTCAAACCCAAGCACGGGTATGGGAATGGACATATGAGAGGACGCCCCGCGCGACGATAAGGCGAAGAAGAAACTGGTCTGCAAAAGAAGCGACGTTGGATCATTCGTCCCGAAAAACGAGTCTTCTCCTCTTGTGGCAACAATGAGCGCAAAAATCGGCTGGAATTTCCATATTCTGCTGTGCTGGTACGTACAGTACGATGCGAGATACGATTAATGTTGACTTCTGAATAGAACAACCTTCAATTTCTTCTTCAAAGCCCAGTCAATCTTCCGCGAGGTTCCGCTGTCTGTCTGCTTCATTGCCGAGTCCGTAATATGAAAGTGAATATGTAAGTGATATGTATCTTAAACTATTAATTATTAGTTTTACAGAAAGTACTAAAATATTTAATTTTCCTCTACTTTTTAAAGAAAGAACTATGCGTTTAGTAACACATGTTTTTCTTGAGCCCCGCCCCCCTCAGTCGTTTGTTTGTAGTTCCGTGGAGTAATCTGACAGTACGTTTAAGGGCATCAGGAAAGCGTGATGGAAAAAATGTCTTTATAGTTACTTCTTAAAAATATTTTCAAAATTTCCTCTTGAAAATGGTGTGTTTCGATTTAATATGACAATTCCAAATGTTTACGTAATGATGCGTAAAAGAGACGTGGTCCTGTCGTTTGCTCTTCTCAAATTATTTTCTATTTAGTTCGTATACACAATATATTGGTTACCTTTCAATAATGTACATGTTCATATGTTGGCGATAGTTCAAGTAACGAACTACATTGCGCCCAGTGTCGTCATTGTTGCGTGTTTATTCTTGATTCTGAGCTTTTTACATGAATGAATTTTTAAATTATTTAATTTGGGCTCGAATTCTAAAAAGAATTATTGTAAGATAAAAAATATTCAAATTGACATTTATCCCGTGGTGGTTACGTGTACTGTATTGTGTATATTGTAGTGCGTTCTGTAAAGTGATAAAATTGTGAAACGTTTCGAAGAAGTACACAAAGACTGACCTACACAAAACAAATGTATGAAAAGGATTGACAAAGAGAGATGAAGAATGGCAGAAGTATTCAAAAAGAAACTGGAAATATGTGTAAGATACAAGAAAAGAAATGCCAGAAGAAAGATACAAGTTGCAATGGGAGAAGACTGACAATTGAATGTAGGGTTCAGGTATGCGAAATTTTTGGAATAAAAGGAAAATTTTCTCATCTATCTGTTAATCCCCTCCTCACTAAATTTTTACTAATTTAACACGTGTATGTACATTCTTTAGCGGAAGATTTTTTTAGAGGAAATATTATTCATTAAAATAACTGTCAAAAACCCCTGCAATTTTTAGAGTGAAATTTTCACCATTTTCAAAAATAATATAAGCTTCTCAAAAACCTCTCGTTAAAGTGTGTAATAAAACTTATATTCTTTGAGGGGAAAAATGAACGAGAAGCTTATTAGTTTTTGAAAATGTTCCTCAAAGTAACTCTTGTTAATATGGGAGAGTTACATTTCTTCCGGGTGACCCTAAAAGGTATACCGTCAACAATGTCACAAAACCTGCTCTTATCAACTCGCGAATCTGCATGAGCTCTGATGTTGCGGTTTACCTACAAAGTTGTCTTTGGCCTTCGATTTTTTCCATTGGAAGCTATCAACTCTCTCATCTAGGTCGACGTTTTTGTGTAGCCGGAGATGACGTAAGGTAGTAGCGGCATCGAGGCCTTGTGGGGAGGTGGTCGTTAATGAACAAGAAGTCCAGAGCTCCAACTAGCGAGCGATTAACATGTTCGGTACATCACGCGGATGGCGCGTTGCCTCGCGGCAGTCGTCGACTCCGCCCAAGAAGAAAAGAGAAAGAAATCATTATACGAACTTCTTTCTTTGTTGCTAAAACCCTCCATGGATTTCGGCCTGTCATCCACGGACTACGAGTGTTGCCAAAATATTTTCTATACCTTGAAGTCGGGTTATATCATGGCCGCCTTTAATAGTGGCTGTTAAAGGTGGCCATGGTTTTATATACAAGATATCTACCCAACGAATCGGAGGAATAAGGAAGGAAGGTACAAATCGTTGAGCGGTGCTTGGTGTGGAGAAAAAGAAGTGCTAAACAGAAAGGGAACTCTCCTACGTCTGTTGTGTACAGTCAACTCACAATCTTTCAAGCTTCTAACCCTGATGTGATGGTGTTACCTGAAGTTGATTCTTTAAAAACCCTTGACTGATTATTTGGCTCTTTAGCGTTAAGGGTGAACTTAAACTCGACACATTCATTTTTAAAATAAAAACAAAATAACTGTTTGCGTTTTCTGAGCGCAAGAAAAACGGTATCGCTGAACCTATTGAAAAAGCTCGCAAAGGAGCGAAAACTGCCATAGCTGTGTGTACTGCACCGTGTGGTGGGGAGAAGCTACCTGTGCGCATGCGCAAACCAGAGCCGCGCAAGAATCTGTACATGAGCGGTACGATGCTTGTTGAGAATGTTATTGCTCTGACCTCTGCTTGGAATTGATCAAAGGAGAGCTCAGAAATGACTGGTTACACCTCTGCTTGGAATTGATCAAAGGAGAGCTCAGAAATGACTGGTTACAGCTTCTGGTATCTTGAATTTTCACCCACCGGCAAGCTTTGATACAATTTTTCAGTTGATGTCAAAACGTCTGTCGAAACACTGCCGGAAAACGAATCTAATATTTCTCAATCCGCGAAGCTTAAAAAGTAGACGTATTATACAGAGATTTCAAGTAAACAAATAGTTGTCGAAAGACATGTCTTTAGAACAATTCTCCGATTTTTTATGGAGCAAAGAAATGGAAAGAGCTTCACCAAAATTTAGTTTTTAATTTCAAATGATAAAGGATTCGAATATGATCCAATCTTATGGTGTTTGTAAAAGCAGATTTGTTTTGACTGAATTATACTATTGACAGTTTTTATGAAAATTACGGAGATCGATACTGGCGTTCCCTTGTTAGAGTCATAGCGTTCGAAGTAAGAACTTCAACTATCACCAATTTACAATTCTATCAATGTGCGAAAACGTGGGCAATAACTGTAAGGGAAAAGTAATCTCCCAAAATAACCCTAGAATAGTGATAAAATCTGTCGTTCCTGAATCAAGATGCAACGCAGAAATCGTCAAACCGTTTTTGCAAAACGACGCAAAAGATAAAGTTTCCAGATATGCGATACGCTCCGGATTTGCGACATTTCTTCTCCTGAGCCGCAATTCCCACGAGTTGAGAGACGAGAAGCTTTGATGCTATCTACGTAAAGTTCGCAGTTTCCATTTCAAAGAATTGGTAGCTTTTTATCGTTTTCTAGACAACCGAATTGGGAACAAAATTGGTCCAGACAAGGAAAGAAGTGGCCTCCCATTATAAATATTCCTCCCATTACAAAATATTACTTTCTAAATATATTAGATTTTGAAAATGTTTGATTTGTATATGCGATATTAAAATCAAGCATATATTTTTTTCTGTAATGTCATTTAAAAAAGTATATTATGACTTATTTAAAAACATTATTGAACAAAGGTAAGTCCAATGTACTCACTTAAAATATATTATGAATAATACTAAGTGCAATCACAAACGCCACTGATATATTTCTAATTGAAGAACCATTCCCCGACCAAAATCTGAACCTTAATACTCATCATCTTCGTTTTCATCGCTTGTCATCACTGGGCGGCGTTCTGTATGAGGCTCGCGGCAATCGAACGAATGTCTTTACCGGTCATTGATATTCTAATATCTCGGAGCGTCATTGTGGCGTGGCCGGAGAGCATTAATTAAGCATGGGCGGCGTCGCCGGCGGCGGCTGAGATGCAGCATCCGCCGCTGCCGGATCCTGCAGCCGCCGCCGCCGCCGCCGCCGCTGCACGTACCGCGCCGCGTCACGAAGCGTGGTGGTAATGATGTGCGTTAACAGCTCTGGCCGCGCGCGCCGCTTGGAATTTTTTTAAAAGTTGAGCCTTCTTTCTCTCTTTACATTTGGACGGTGTTCTGCATCAACCGGATAAGCGCCATTTTTGAAAAAAAACGAGATATGGACGCCATCAGTTGCATTGGACCACGTTCTAAGAGTACGCAAAATTTTGGCGCCAAATCTGTAAAAATAGCCGTATAATTAATGAAAAATGTAAATGCCATCAGTCACATCAGGGATTTTATGTTTCACAATAACCGGCTATAAACCTACATCTTCAAATCTGCTGTTCTTAATTTCACATTATGCACGTAAGCGCAAGATATTCCACTCACGTTTGTGTAGTTTGGCGCTTCAATGAATGAAATAATTAAATTACAGTTTTTAGAGCTGAAAATGTAATAAAAACTTTGAACACGATTATCTCAAAACTTGTATGATGTCACATTGCCGGTTGATGCATAACACCGTCAATTTGTCTCCTAGGATTGTAGAATTGAGGATCCACTCGTCAAGAACTATTTCCTTGACGAAGTAAACATAGAGTGAAATTAATTTACTCATGTAAATGGGTAATTCGAGATATCTGTAAATGGTGATCATAACTCAAAAATCTCAGCGCAAATATCATTCACTGTCTGAAAACTAATTCATATATTGATTACTTTGAGTTATGTTGCCAACGAATTGGTACAATAAAACTGCTATGAGTATTTCAGATATTTCGTAGTCAATCATGTGAATATGTGTGTCCTAAACAATGAACTGAGAATCAAAGGATAAGAAACATTGACGTTAGCAGAAGTCAATCTGTAATTATCAATGTATATTATTTTATAATTGAGCTTCGGGGTGACTGGTGCTATCAACACTTGATTATACAGAAAAATAACAACCATCAATGTAATCCTACTCTGAGGCGTAATTCAGTGTCGTAACATTTCACCCAGAACAAAGCAAAGTAGCGATAAAGTATACTAAAGATCTTATTTTAAAACATTGCTTTTAATCGACATACTCTCGGATAAATCTAAGATACATATGAAATTAATGAAACCAAGGAGGTAAAAATATTTGTTTCGTTAAATCAACTTGCTAATATTGTATGGGATACTAATTTTATTTCTCTTAATGCTTGAGGTTTTCCGATTTCAGTGCTTAATCACTAACTAGATGGTACATTAGAAATGTAATTATGGACTATACAACAAGCTTTATAGCAAGAATAAATAAAATAATTGGAGGGTGATAGACAATTTTTTTCAACAGAAGCAAATATGAGTTTATTTCAATTATTACATGGGAAGACGAACACAAAATAACTCTGGTAGAGTACTTGTATGATTCATTTTAATGGTATAGATATTTTTGATCAGTATTGCCACGAAATAATGAAAATTAACACTTATTTATTCTGCTAAGAAAGTGCATTTCATGTACGAATACTAAGTATTTCTGTCGTTCAAAAAGACTTCAAGTTTCCTTGCTGAACAATTAGTGTTCGAACATGCTGACGGGTTCATCAGACTTCACATATTTTAATACAATACATTTACCATTTTCTCAATTATTAATAATAAAATATAAAAATACTAGTGAAAGTTCGAACATATAATATTTTTTTTGTATTCAGAAAAGAATAATATAATACGAAGTTTCACTGTAGATCATCCATTAAGTTGGGTGCTGTTTGAACCCGTACTCAGATCCAGGGGGAGAAGATGCATTGCCTGGGCTGTAATTTTTCAAGAGCTACAGAGAAGGTAATTTCTAAACATTTAAAATGTTTATAATAAATAATATACGTTTACAAATGCTAACAAATTATTCATTAGTACTTGTTAGATACAATTATTGTAGAATTTGATAATATTTTAAGATGTGGTGTCAACATAAATGGCAGGTAATGATTTTGATTTAGTTATTAAAACATTCGTGTTTAAAAATGAGTGTTTTATGGTATGAGAATGGAAAAATTATGTCAGGTGCGTAAATTACGGATTTTTTAATTTTAAGGCACAATTTTAGAGCTTATTTCAAAGGGACGTATCTTTATTTCCATTTCCCCCCACCCTAGTTTCACGTATTAACATATTTATATTCTTGTCCATCATGTTCCATATATTGTGTTAAAATGGTGTTTCTACTCTATTAATCAGTATTTAAAAACCGTTGTATCTAAACTTGAGCAATAAGGCCGAATTTGAATATTTTTCCTTCCTGAAAAATTGTATTTCTTGGAGATAAACTTAAGAAATAAGTTCTTCAATTTTGCACTTCAATTACATTTTGTAATTAAGTTATATTTTGTGGTGCATGGTTTCTCTTTTTCGTCCTCGGATTCAAATAGAGGCAAAAATCTACCTTTTTTCGTGATCTTGCTGAATTCCTCCCTGACTTTCTCCCATTTGAGAAACTCTTATACTGCAATTTTTATATCTTTGCCCCTACGGCCACGATGGAATATCTCAGAGCATTTCGCGTCTTTCTTGCACGTGCCGTTAGATGTGGCATGGCCACGAACACTGCTTGATGCGGTCGCATTCATGCGATATCTAGCGGTAGGACCGAGAAAGACGCGAAATACCGTGACATATTCCATCGTGAGGACGGGTCTTGAGGGGCAAAGTTACAAAAATCGCAGAATAGCTTCCAGCTTGGCCTCTGGCCGAGGTGCAGGCCGCTGTGGGCGCGCGGGCGCGGGAGCGGCGGTCGGCGGCGGGCGCGGGGCCCGGCGAGGCGCGACCTCGGCCGGCGAACGCCCGTCGCCCGCCGCCCGCTCCGCCGCCGCCCCGCACACAACACTGCACCGGCGGCGGCGGTCGAGGCCGCACAAGAGGTGGAAAACCCAAGCGCTTTACTTTTTCGCCTTACCAATACTCCTTTTTTTTTAACGATTATGGCGTATTTTCTATTTCTGCCTTAATCAAAGACAATATTCAGTGAATCTCGGGTATAGATTTAGCTCGCCATTCTCAGAAATATATTGAACACATTCATCGGCTTGCGGACGTATTGGAGAGCAAGTCACAAACATTTGGGAAAGTTATGCATATTGACCGTACAGTAGCTCAACAAGAGGGGTGGGGGACTTGAGTACTCCGAACTTGGGAACTGTGGGACTTGAGCACCCGCATCCAACCTCATTGCTGATGTTATTTATGTATATGTGTAGATTTCACTAATTTTCTATGGTAACGGGTGTCCTTCAGTATATGAATTGAATGAGTCATAAATAACTACAATTCAAGAAATAAAAGACAATTTTAAATTCAACATTAATGAAAAATTCTTTAGAAGAAAACATCAAACCCGCTGAACCCCCTGTAGCTCCCTCTTCTACAAATAGGTTGATTGCGCTCCCGTGAGTAAACAAAGTATTGTATAATATCTTATTAACATTGTGTTTTCAAGTTGTTGTGACATTTCCTCTGTATTCTAATGTACGACACATTTCAGTATTGTGTTTTAACACGTAAATTAGTTCAATAGTTTTGACATTCAGTGTTATTAAAAACGAACTGCCGGAACAATTTGAATTTACGCATATCTGCAGTTTCACAGTTATAAGTGAATTACTTCATTGAAAAGTAGGTTCCATACATTTAAAACTGTAATGAAATTTTTCGTTAAACTATACTTTTATCAATACATTTCTTTTTTGGCAAAAATTTCTCGAACATTTTGAACAGAACAAAAAATAATTTTAATTAATTTCAATAATTTAAGCATGAATTCTTGTAATCCATTACCAACTTTCTCCTATTGTATACAAACATTTTTTTTGAAAACTAATAGTAGCTATGAACATGTGAGAAATAACGTTTATACACAGGAAACCAATTGCAGAAACTTGTCAAACTCAAACGAAATACAAATTTTGAAGGGGATGCTGAATCGAAGATTGCATCTACATGGAATTTAAATGATAGCGGAAAATTCCAGAGCAATATTATTTGTATTATTAATACTGTAACCATTAAAGACTATAATAACCTATGTTGATGCGACTTAAAATAAACAAAACAATTGGTATAATAGAAAGTTCTCTATTTTCAATTATGTTTTTATGAGAAAAAATGAATATTTTATAGCTTGGAATTTGATAATCATGTAGTGATCTCCAACTTGCCACTGAACGTACTGTAAAATGCTACTGAAAGTACTAAATTACGTTTTTGAAAAAAAAAAATCACACGCTTATGCATAATGAAATTTAGATCAACGGTCAGCGGAAATGGGAGAACTTTCACCATCAATTTTAACTTCTTAGTCACTAATTAACCGGTGGTCTAATATTTTCAGGTCGAAAGGCAAACTTAAATCAGAACATTTTGTTTAAAAATCAAATTTTTTGTACAGAAATTAACGTTTCATATCACATATATTATTTGAAGGACCTAATTACTGTACTTAATTGACAGCAATAAACACTTACAGAATTATAAACAACTGACCTTTCAAAGAAGGGAGCCAGGAAGGGAAGAGACAATGGCAAGTATTCTATTTTCCGTTCAGTAGGTTCCGATAACATGTCACGTTTCATAAGTCAATTTTACCCTACTGATATCATAAGTAATGCAGTAAAAGGACGCCATGACGTTTCCTCGACACATGACCGACGGAAAATTTACGAGTCTCTTCGTTCACCTCCTCAGTATACTCGCCCCGCATAAAAGCTTTTAGCTAAGGAAAGGAACCTTGTGCAACACCCTGAGACAATATAACATTTTCTCAGATCATCTAGACGTATATCTTTCTCATCAGCATAATAACAGTGTGCTTGCGCGTGTCCATCGTGATCAAGATTATTCATTAACAAGTAATTGGAACCGCACCAGGACAAAAGAGATTCGTCATGGAGAATAGCTTGTTTAGATGAGAAGGAGACATTATGCTATTTTCCGGGTGAAAAATATGAAAAACTTAATTAATATAAATTAATTATCTCAGTACCCATTCGCATAAATGCATGAAATGCCATTTCAAAAATTATTATTATTGTTATTGTTATTATTATTATTATTATTTTCCTTTCTGCTGTCCTCTTTTGAAGATGTAACAACTTTTCAGACTGAATTTGGCCTTTATTTTATTGAAAGGAATATTCAGTATTTTGAATAGCAGATTTACATCAGAATAATAAAATATGTATGCAATTTACTAAAATGTGTAATACGTAAATGACACTTAAATAGCGACTTTCGGAAATCATTATTTTCATCTTCAGGCTGGAGATAAATTTAACTATTTTTGTGCGTACATGTAGTTCGTTCATTGCTATCGAGTATACATATGGTATTGGTATTTTTTGATACGTTTTACCCAAAGTTCAAAGACCTATTTTCTTCGGGAAATACTACAAAAACATTAGAAAACTGATAACAAGGTATATCGTCTCTTCATATTTTTTTGTTGGCAAGGAAAGCACATTTTTTTAATGTTCATTATGATAAAATGATACAATATTCGGTTTTCTGCAAGTAATGGTACTTTTTAATGACACAATTATTTCATATTTTAAAGGTGCATTCCGCTTTCTTATGAAATTGTGGCCCACAGGCACCCCTGTGGAACACCACTCCTTGACGCGGAAAGTTTGGAGACTCATTGCAGCGTCTGCCCTTATCCCTTTCTCACCACTCCCCGAGGCATTCCAGCGCCGCCATTTCTCCGTCCGCAGCTCATTAACGACACTCGCGTTATAAAGTCGCGTCCCTTTCTACTGCGCAATTAATACGGAGGCGGATAACGCATTGTTAATTTCGGGCTGATTACGATCTACACGCGCACAATGAAGGAGGGAGCGCGGCCGTGGCACAGGGTTTACCTCGAGGAAGCCCCGCCCCTTCGCCTCTAATTTGTACCAAATCTATGAATAAACGCACGCAGCGATAAATTAAGGATCTGGCTAATGAAGCTCTGAGGAGGATAGACAGGCGCGCGGGCGGCACTGCCGTCTGACTGCACGAAAGAGCGGGGAGAAATCGCGGAATATAGTCACCGAGAAAGCAACAACTAAATTTTCTCCTTTACGTTTTTCTCTTATGTGAGTAGGAAGTAAATTCATAAGTGGTGATGTCATTGTAATGTTTATGCTCGTAGCAACGCTTTACAGCCGAAACTTCTACATAATGTACGATATTGAACAGCGTTTGCGTTTTTAACATAAATAATAGTACTTTCGCTGAATTGGCTAATGACCCTGCCAACCGGGAGCCGGTAGAAGAGAAGCACATTCTACAAAAACCCGTGCGCAGACTACGTCAGCATATTTAACAATGAAGAAGGTCGCAGTGTGACGAGATGTTGGCAACCTTGCCTAGGACAAGGCGTCTCCTTAACAGTCAAGAATCTGTAGACTCCAGTTGCTGAAGCTTTTCATCAATTACTTTCTCCTTTTCTAACACTATCAAATTTTAATCTTGGATCGAAAAGCCAATCGCTTTTGTCTGGAACATTTAATTGCAACGATATGCCGTTAATTATATTTGACAAGAAAAAATCTCCTTACAGTATAAATAATAATAGAAGATTAAGTAGATGACGTAGTAACAAGCTACATAATAATGTAGAACATTGCAAATGTCTTAAATGAATCATCAAGTATATCCAAAATTAAACTAGAAGAAAATATTGAAAATGCCCTTAACTGTATTTCTAACTGAAATGATTATTAAAAATTGTAAATACTTTAAATAATACCAAGATGTTAAAAAACAATGAAAAAGTCGTTTACGAAAGTCTTATGTGATATCGTTCTCTTTCATTTTATGAAAGGCAGTTCAATCTTCCAATTAACTTTTTTACTCATACCCTTCAAAGTTACATGTATTGTTTGTGCTTTCCGCATTACAAAAATGTTACTAATATATTTATTGTCATTAATCTGTTGGTATTTATTTTCTTTTTTTGGCAGCGCATTATTTTTTTCAATCACAATATGATATTTAAATACAAATTACTTCCGTTGTGCAACGATGTATGGTCCAGTCAACTGGTCCGCGTGTATCTGTCCTCTCAAAATAAGCAGCAGACTGTTCTTTCACTTTCCCAAGGTCGGAAATGAACGGCTTAATTGACCGGAGACAATCTCGAGGATACTCGCAAGTGTGGGAGGCAAGTGGCTGAATGTTCAGCCGAACATCTCGCTCTTCCCTCCGTTCTCAGAGCCCTCGCCCGTAGACAAATTGTCACTCACTCCGGGCGCACGCTTCACCTCGACCGGCAATTTACGACGTGCGACGAGTGAACAATGCGGAGATGTATGTAATATATGTACATATCATTCGTACACCGAACGGACCGGTAGAACGCAATTGTAAGAGAGACAATGAGAGAACGAGAGAAAGGAGGAGAGGGATGGGAACAAAACGTTCCTCATTTCTCGAGGGACCGAATCGTAATGTACGTTCTCTCATTCATCACGCCCGCGCTCAGGAAATATACATATACCCCCTCGCATTCTGTGCTGATACATACCTAAACATTCTCCGGCACTCTGTCCTGTAACCAGGCTCCCCGTGTGTACGTCGCATCCTCTTCCTCCGTACCCTGCTTTCCATCGCGATTCTCGCCGGATCGTGGAATCGAACCGGGGCTTTCATCTCGTGAGCGCGGACCTCCTCGGCGCGGAAACCACAGCGGGACTCCGGCGGGGCGCGCGCGGCGCGAAGCAGCTGTCAAAAAACGAGCCGCGATCCACCGCCATCGCGTCTCAGGACGCCGCCACCGCCGCCGTGCGCGCCACGCCGCGCCGCGCCGCGTCGGCTGAGGAGAAGGAGCGGCCGGGCCAGGCGGACGGCGACGGCCGCGGGCGGGCGGGCGGGTGCGGGGCGACGAGGGGCCGCGAGGGGGCGACTGGGAGGCGAAAAAGACCAGCATGACGGAGAACTAGCCCGGGAAACCGCAGCCAATAAAAAGTCGACGCTGCACGCAGCGGAGGCCCCTGCGCACGCTTTTCCAAAACGCGCCCGTTGGGCCTGCAGCGGGGCGGACGGGACGCTCCAGCGCGGGCCGCGCGGGGCGGAGGGCTGCCGCGGCAATTTGCGTTCGAGGCCAGCGCGCGACGCAAGCGGCGCTGCCATGCGGGTGGTGGAGGTTTCACCGGTAACGTTGCCAATAGCACCGGCTAAATGACAGTTTGGCAATTGGTATAGATAAATGTATCTAACCTAAGACACATTTGGATATTCCGGCTCCTAGGAAGAAAAGGATGAAAAAAAAACAGCAACATTATAAAGCCTTGGTTCTAATCTTATAATACTTATTTTGAATGTTTTTTCGCCAATAGTTTGCGGCATAGGGTGTGGTTGCATATATCTATTCATTTCAGTATCCTGTGGTCACGTACGAGAGAAAATAGCATAGTTGCGAAAACAGAACTTTGAAGAACAGTTAGGTTTGTTTTGCTACCTTCTATTTTGACATAAAAAGTAAGAAAAACTGTGCAATACTATAAATCATCAAATAATTCTTACAATAAAGGAAAAATGTACAGAAAAGTAATAACGAAATGCACTCTCCTAATGAGGCACTGTAACAAAGGGGGGAGTCTTCTTTTTTTCTGGGGGGGGGTCTTGTTTCTTCTGCAATATGTCCCGTTAGTTACTATTTTGAGAGGACACAAAAGATATTTGGGTCAGTCCCCCCTGCAGGGAGTTGCGTTGCCTGAAAATGACGTCGACGAACCCGGAAGACGTCCCAGAGAGCGACCTTGTAAATTTATGGTTATGCGCCCTTTTCCTTGGAGTTCTAAGGAGTACTGTTAGGGACCGCCGAACAAAAGACGCGGCGAATCTGGAGCGAAGTTATTGGGGCGGTTATTGGAAAGACAGGAAACCATGTGGACAGACATCGACTTTTTTGGACGGAATTTTGAATCCAAATGTAATTTGTGTTTACAAGATATATTATTTACGTTTGCGAATCCCCTATCAGAGAGCATGTTTTTCGACAACTCTTAGTGGAGAAAGCTTTTGTGGATGAGACGGAGAGTTGATATTGTGTGATATTTTTTTCAAGTTAGACAATTTCACTTACCACGTAGAAAGAAATCATTGGACTGCCCACCGTGACTCTTTACTCACCTGAAACAGAGAACATTCAACTTAGAAGATATTTAATAAACAAAATGTAAGTATTTCGTGTCAATAATACAATGTAATGACAATGAACTGTTATTTATTATATACATTATTGCAATATTTTTAAGACTATTTTTAGGCAGTTGTATTTTTTAGTAGGACGGTTACAAGCCGACTTGATGTTTCCTGATAAATAATTTTTCCATATAGTGAATTTAAACTTTACTTTTATTGGGTGATTTATGATTATTCATATCGCAGTCAATTGAGATAATATTAAATGGCTTTCATTGCTTTATAAAATTGGTAAAAACTTTGCGAACATGAGTCATCTGTTTGAGCCGGGAGGGGGGTGGGTGAGCCCCATGAGCAGCCCCGTCCGTCTTGCGCCACTGTTTTCAGAATATTTTCAGTATTGGAAAGACGCTTGCGAATGTGGCTAGTAACCGTTCGCACACTATCGCTCTCCACAATTATTCGAGATTGCTTGTCTAGCAATTACGATTATCTAAAAAGAATAACCGAGAAGCACGTGAAGATTACTGAGGTGTTACTCCATGTTTACGACTATTTATGAAATTACCGTTTTCTACTTTCACAAAATAATTTAGATAGAACCTTAAAAGCCACATTTTTCTGACAATTTTTGCTGAAAGATTCAGCAATGACAAAACATAGCAACATTCTTGACTAATGTTGCATACTTTGCATATGAGGTTTGAGTCGTTGCGCCTGCACATTTTCGGAGTCTCACTGCCGTACGTGATAAAATATTTTATTTCTGTAAATATTTTTAATCCATAATTTTTCACTTTTCTACATGACAATTACAGTACATTAAAATTTATTTATTTCAGGACACCTTAGAAGCAGTTGAAGTCATTAGCGACTGCTATAGCTTTGCTCACAGGTAAAACAACATTTTGCAAATTATAACAAACATAGAATTATTATTCATAATCTTAGTTATTTTGTCAATGTCAGAGTATCACGGAATTTGATTTAGGACTCTCGGCAGACTTCTCGAGATCTGGCGAACCTTTAAATTGTACAAACACGAAACCACTTGTATTTTTTAATAGTAAGTTAAACTTTTATTCCCTATGTAAACTATTTTGTTTATTTACTTGTAAAATACTAAAAGGTTCAATGAAAAAGTGGCCCAAAAATGTAGTTAAGCCTCCCTGGTGTTTTAGGCCGCGCACGACTATCGATATTTTGCACGCCTATGAAATATTTGAAATATTGTCTATTAATCGTTTCCTTCGTTAAGAGAATCATCACAAACTATTAACACTTGTTGGATTAACGGATTTAATATTCGTTCACGTAGTTGCATTCAAAGAGAGCACAAATCTATGTCTCCGTGATATTAAATTTTTCTAATTAATTATTTCACGCCGTTTATATATGTACATATATGAGAATTACAGTCTAATCGCTCAGAAAAACGAATTGTTTTTTTATTTTCAGATTCAGACCCATGGATACTACCATGAAGAAAATTGATGAAATCTTTTGAATTATTAAAACTCTAAATGATTATAGCTGTTTTACCACTTTGAAGTAAATCTTTATAGCAGAAGGCAATAAGATGCCAAGTGCACATTTCTACAGTAAAAATATGCATACAGCAGCAACCAATCCTTTTTCAATATAATCAACTAAATTTGATATAATAAAATCTAGACAAATAATTACTTCAGTAGAATTTTTTCCTAAAATCAATCTAATCATTTGCATTAATGTTCACGCAAAGATTTTCTTTTTAAAATGAATATTGTGATTGTTACTCCAAAGTATTACTTTTGAGAAATATTAGTCTCTGTTTGTAGATTAGAATTATATGGTTCTTTGTGTTTATACATGAGAAATATATCTTTGAATATATGTAATGTAGAAAGATATTTTATTTTCAAACTGTCAATGATTGGCTAGGCAACTCCTCTATTTCAAAATAATGCGAACAAAAAGAGAAATATTTACAAGATATTGCTTAAACTTTAACCATTTAATATTCATCACCTATTCCATTTCTGTAGAACAGATAATTACATTTTGAGGTTCTTACTGTTAAGCAATCTATTAATGAAGTATACAGTCAACTAATGAACTGTCATAAGTAAGAGGATTCTATGAATAGATGATGAATTGCACTTTCACTTCATAAATATTAATAATTGTTGCAAAAATGCTAATTAAGTAAGTTCAAACCACTGGGTTAAGTGTCTTTTTCACCACGATCAATCGAGAATTACTTGAGATCATTGCGTTATGTGGATTTTAATACCTACTAGACAGAAGATTTCGAGCAACGTATGTTTTTTTATTTATTTTAGATCACATCAATTACAAGGTCATTAGTGACCACACCAATTACAATATCCAAAACACAAGTTTAAATTTAGATCTCCAATACAACACTATATTGTTACAATACCACAATTCTGCAATTATACAGTACAACACTATTCACAATAATTAACATGATAGTTTGAGCTCAAATTTCCATAATTTCAATACTTTTACAATACTTAACCACTTGATTTTGATGGTGGGGTGAATATAATAGTGCACCGACGTTCAGTCCCCGCAGAGTTTTTTTCGCGGTAAGGAAAACTTCGGATATGACTCAATGTGGTCCAAAGTAAGAGTACAACTACATGCACCACAATTTAGGGGGTATTCTTTTGTAGGAGGTGAAGATGACTTATTTTTGAATGTCTCTTTCGAATTCTTGTTGGACCCTCTTGTTCTCTTCAGCCAGGTTTTTGATTAGTTACCAATACTATAAAGTTTTCAAAACTTTTATGTATACTTCTTGCTTTGTATTCTTTCGATGAACCATTCCATTTTACCTTCATCAGTTCCCAAACATGCTTCAAATTATCAGTGACAGTGTACGATGAGTTGTGCATTATATTGTTCTTCAGATTAATAACTGTGGTTACTCTTCTATTTGTGATGTGATGTTCTAGTACAGGTGGTGCCCAGGCAAGAGTGACACTTTTCCCCGATGAATGGATCCTGCAGAGCAGATCTTGTTTAACAAATATCATTTCCGATTTAAAACTTGTGTTGATAATTTTATTTAGTTTATTTATTATTGAGTTTTAAATGATGATAAAACTAGATTAGTGTATTTGGATTACAAATCGAGCAATGTTCCTCAAGCAGAAATCTACAATATAAAATTTATGGGACCTTCTATAAAATTTTAGGAGGTTCGGTTCTGCTCTTCTTGGTAAAGGCGGAGCGTGCTGTATCTCGAATTCTAATGGACCATGTTTCGCTATTTTCTCCTTCATGGGGATGCGGGTAGGGAAGGGTGGTATGGACAGTGCAAGAGTTCAAGTTCGGATAATCTGCTTATAATTTTTCGCAACTTTCTCCTTTTTTTAATGTCCATTCCCTCTTCTCTCTCTGACATTTGAATGATCCACTTACCAATCTTGTGCGGCGCCCAAAAATCGTTATTGATTACAACTGGTTCAGTACAAATCTCAAAACGTGTTTTTGAGTTCTTTCGAGTACTAAACTTTCAAACTACAGAATTTTAGAACGAAAAAAAATATTTGGAAATATTTATTACGTATTTATTGTCAGCATTTTATTTATAATTTGAACTAGTAATAAGGCCATCTACCCTGCTGAAAAGGAGCTTGGGACGGTGGAATACGTTTCGATAAGTCAAGAGAGTGATTTAATATAAAAAAACCAAAAAACAAAATCAATCTGATGAGCGCGGGAAAAGGCCGCGCCGGAACGAAGTTGCACTGTGGGAAGGGATCAGAGAGACGACCACCCTCCGCCCGTGGCGAGCGCATCTCCTGGGACGGCGTAGTTAAGTCGTTGCAATGATCGCCCGCGGGGCTCCGGGCGAAGGCGCATCGGCTGAGGCGAGCCCTCGCGCTCACGCACGCACACGCACGCGTGGTGCGGAGCGGCGCGCACGCCCGAGCGCCGATCGTGATTTATGCGCGCATTGAAACCAAATTTCCCTGCCGCCGCGCCGCGCCGCGCCGCGACGGCGGCTCCGCATGCTAACGAGAGCCGGGGCCGCGCCGGGGTGCGGCTGGAGGTGCGCGTAATTACAGCGGGACGCGAACCCGGGCCCGCCCCCGCCGCGCCGCCGCGGCCTCCGCCGCCGCCGCCGCCTGGGAGGTCCGCATGCGCCACGAAACGCCGTTTGCGGAGGCGCCCGCCCCCGCGCCCCGGGGCCCCTGCAGCCGCGGACACCGGGCAGAAGGCGAGCGGGGGGAGGAAACGTGAGACTCCGTTTGGGCTTTCGCGTTTCGACCGAAAGCGATAAAATGGACTGACGAAAGGCAGGTGGAGACGTGCGAACGGTAGATAAAGCGAAAGGATATGTAGTCCGATGGTGGCTGAAAGACCGCACAACTGGACAAAAAGATGATGTGTGGAGTACTGTGTCTCTGTCCTTGGTTGAGAAGCATTTGAAAAGGCAAACTGACAGATCTCATTGTCAAGAAACGAAGAGAAAAGCCGGCAAAGAGCCCGAATGAAAGGGAGATACTCGGTAAGCATGATGGATTGAAGTGTGCAGTGTAGGCGAAAATTGACGCAGTAAGGTCGAAGGCCAAAAATGTGGTGGTAACGGTAGTCACGCAAAGCAAGGTACATACATTTGGTATTCTTATGCATTCGTGGAAGGTTGCAGATGAGTCGGATCAAACTATTTCTGAAACACTAGTTGCGTCGTGGGTGGGATTCCAGCCGGTGAATATGTTGATAACTGGAGCTAGATGATTGGTTGTTACAATACCTGTTGTATCATCACTCCCTGAAACGTATGTTTATATTCGTATGGGAATATTGTTGCTTTGATCGCATGCAAAAGATAGAATGAATATTTTATTCACTCTTCTATGAAATAAATAAAAATAATTTGATTTTTAATATTGATATTATCATATTAATATTTAATCCTGAACACAAACGTTACGACACATTATGTCCTCTATATTATTGAGAAATAACAGTATTTGCATGAAAGTATTCGCCAATTTAAATGGATAGCAAGAAATAAATGCCGTATTTGGAAAATAGTAATATTCATTTTGCTTCTAAATAACCTTGACAAATAGTTAGTTTGAACGATCTATAAGATCATTAAAAAAATCAATTATTCATTGGTTTAAATGCATCATCATGCAAACAAAAATAAAATGATGGTGTCGTACCTGAATGAGGGGCTTTGAAATGGTTTAACGTTGATCAATAAGGTGACTGGTTCGGCAATTTCATGCTGTCACTAACCACTGTTCGTTCATTTTGACCAAGAAGGTCATTCGTTACATCTCGTACACACTGACATCGGAAGCAATCGACAATCACAATCGGGTGCCATTGAGCAACACAGCGCGCGTTATGCAACCATTTGAATAATGAAGTGCTTTTAACGAGTATATTATGGAACACCCACATAAGTAATGGCAGTGATTCTGTAACAACGTTCAAACAAGAAAACAGACACAAATAAATAAGAGTGAATGATAAATAACTCGGTAGCATGTTTGAGAGGAGGGGGTCTGTAAAAATGCTAAATTAAATGTATCAGTAACAAGCGTAGTAAAGATAATATTATTTCCATAAGAATAAAACAGACTATCCCACTCGGTTTAGAATGTGTAGTAAAGAGACAATCTGTAGAGATGTTTTTCCTTCTGAATCTCTTCATGGTAGTCATTCACTGTCATTCCACATGGCCTATTAATAATGTCTACCGGTCCCTACTTTCTAATAAGTCAAAAGCATATCTCAGAAAACTAAAACTTTTGGCTATCAGCATTTTGTAAATGCATTTTCAAATAAGATATGAGAATTTTCTGGTTTCTTTGGAGATTTCTGACAATTTCTAAATAGATAGATAGTTCGGCCTTTTTGCTTAGGAATAACGTCCGATACCTCATTCACTAAGTACAAAGTAAACAATAATAACAATAAACATGCGATACGCCTTTTAGGCTTAGAGTAGATGTATATAACTTTCCGTGAGTATTAACAATATCTCTCGTTGCACTCGTATCGCTACAATCGTCGTCAAAACCCCAGCAAATTCTTAGTAATTTGACCGTTACCCTTTCCATTTCAGAATTTACCATGACACTTTCATTTCCATCAACGCCGCCACTGGCATCCCTACTACCATCCCTCTCTATCCACTATCTCCAGCATGGTCACAACGTTCACCACTCCTCCCACCACCATCAACGCTTACCCCCCCCCCCCGGCCAGCGTCGTAAGCCCAATTCGCTGCGGCCCGCTCCCTCGCGACTCAAATCTGCTATTCGTCAGGATTACCGGCGGGGCGCGCCATCATTTCCACATAACAAGACGCAAACTGCCGGCATTTGCATAAGAATTAAGTGACCTAGCGCGCTGCTCGGCGCCGCGGGGTGCACGTCGCTGCGACGCGACGCGAAGCGGAGTGGAGCGGAGCGGGGCCGGGCGGAGCGGCGCGTCGCTCCCAGACGATCCTCCGCGCTGACGGGCAGTCGGATGCACGGCGTGCAGAACGTGGGACCTGGCACCATTACGCACCACACATGCTTCCGAGCTCCATTGTCGGAATTGCACCATCATATTCCAACTAACATGTTGGATCCGCATTGACACACGTGTTTGAACATAAGCCAGAAGCTGTTTCACAGCATATTTTCGGAATATTCGTTCCACCGAATGAAGCCCACGATAAAAACAATTTATTGTTCAGTTCAATTTGTGGGTTAGTTTTCATTAATTCTGAATCTATATAAACGCTTTGTATCTCATCATTATTTTATACTTATCAATTTCTTTCTTCCTAAGAACAGCTCTCCAGTCATTAACAGCAAACACTCTTTTGGTTCCAAAATATAAGGAAATTTATTTTCTAACATATTCTCAGGAAATATCTCATCTGCATAAATAAAAGTTAGAAAGCATTGTAATATTATTATAAATACAAGTTAGAGCGGAATGTTTTACTTTCAAAATATTATTAAAATGATCACAAAAGCAACTTACTTCAAGTCTATTTTCAGAAAATTGGGTAAGAGACCGCACAAAACCTCTGACGTGGTTCAGAACGAAATAAGTCAGAGACCGTGTTTGAAATGTATCATTTCCATATTAGATCTGTCATCATCTTTGTCAAATGCGCATTCGAAAAACTTGTTTCTTGCATGACTAAATTATTTTACGTGACTGTATACCATTCGTAATTTCAAAGCATTCGTCAATGCCATGACTTAGCACCTGCTTGTCTGGGTGTTAAGGCGAAGGTTTTAGGCCGTCCTGACTAGGAAAATTTACCAAGGAAACTCTCATTTATCCGACCTTTCTAAATGGTTCAACTCATGTCCTCCAACATCATATGTCATTTGCAATTTAAACTTTATTCCTAAGTAGTGAGTTGATTTAAATTTTAATGTTTTATTTTTTTATTTAGAATATAAATAAATACCTCGTTTAGTTTGCGAAAAATTTTAAAACTGTAAAAACATTCATCGAACAATCAAAAGGTATTATTCATTTTTCATGTTATAGAATGTGTTTACCAATGTCATTAAATATTAACACAAGAAATGTTTCTTCCACGAAATGTTTTCAGGTGAATAAACAATTCTAAAATTCAAATTTTCCCTCTTTCTAATTTTTTTTTCGAAAATATTGAATTTGAAATTTTTGTGACCTCTTGTATGTTTTCTCTTTGCCCCTAATTTGAACACATTTATGAAACTTAGAGCTCATACCTTCCTGAGGACAATCCATCCCAGAGCCAGGGGCCAGGTGACGCAGTGCGATGCGCGGCGCGTTGCGCACGTGGCGGCGGGACAGGCGCTCGCTGGGCGCCAGCGGGGAGCGCGAGGGTGGGGCGGGGGCGAGGAAGTGGGGCGTGGCGGGGCGCGCCGGGAGCTCGAGTGGACGAGGGTGCGCCAGCGCTGCCGAGCCGAGAGGTAACGAGTCGCGCTCTCCCGCCGCTAGAGGCGCTGTGCGTTGCCCACGGGAGGCGCCAATAAACAACGCCCCTCATGGCTCTACTACCCGAGCTACAAATATTCGCTCTCTTCCGAACGATGGGGCGCGGTAGAAACAAAACAATAACAGCCCAGAATGAGGCGTGAAAGAGACACTTTATCTATAACGATAATTTCGCTAATTTCTATATTACATGGTTTTGGCGCCAAGCTTAAAACAAATTTAATAAAAGAATTCAAGGGTTAGTATAATAAGGAGCTACCCCAATTTGTATAGTTCTGAGATAATGAGGGTTTTACTTAAACTTCCCTCATATAACTCAGTACATTTTAAAACCTTTAAACAAGTACACATGCTTACAAATTCATACTGGATTTAAATAACATATTACACTAAAAGAACAATATTTGAAGTTTTGAACCTTTGTTCTACTGAGCCCTTCAATTGTTAGATACTAAATCCGGAAAAAAAATCATAACTTGCGCCGATATAGGTTTCATCACAAAAGTTATAACCTCTTCGTAATGAATATACGTTACAAAACATATTCAACAACTTCCGTGAAGTCCAAAGTTCAAAATTATATATTAATTAGAAATAAAGAATACATATTCAATACTGATTAGGAATACACAAAATCCCTTGAAAAACATATGTAATACATATGAGATTTTTATACATATGAGATAGTACATATTAAAAATTTACTACAGTTATACATATTATATATTTGTAAGAGTGTTTACAAGTCATGTAATAAAATGTTTATATTTGCACAAAGATAACGTCCTCACCACAGTATCTTTTGCACGAAACACTCGTATATATTCCAATAATGGACTAAACATTAAAGAGAAGGAAACCTATTTCATCTTTCTTTATCATAAAAGCATAAACTGATTTCAAGAAATAGATGTTTGTTTTTCTCAAAAGAGTCTGTAATTGTAGAAATCCAAAATAACTTCGAATTAATATTACGTTAAGGTCTCCAAAGAAAGCTTAAATCGAACAAAATTGCTCGTCGAATCATCAGAACGTAATGTTCTTGAATACCGAGATTTTTTAAAATCAACAGTTTTGTTGACGAGATTCAGTTTTAACGTTGCTTGTTACGCAATTGATAGAGTAAGCGCAAAATTGCACATGAAAAGATATTTAAGCAGGTATCGTGCAGTGGTCAGAGAAACGACGCCAATGCGTTTAAGGCTTCAAGCATATATCCGCAAATTAATGCAACTTGTGACTTCCTTGGCGCTTCGACTATTCTTCATTATGATATTCAGAATTATAACTAGCATCTACTTCCTTCTAATTTAGTTGTTCCTTAACTTTCATTTAAAGGCTGACGGCCACAATTTATCTCCAAATTGAATTACTTCAATTATAAAAATCACCCCTGATACGGGATCGTATTTCATATCACGTTTTCTCTTCTCTCTTCCTCTTTTCTCTTCGTCTTTCTGCTCTTCCTGATCTTAGTTTCATTTTCATCCTTCCCATTCCCCTTCTCTCTCTCCCCTTACCCCTTCTCACTGGCGGCACAGGAAGTGCAAACTGCAAACCATAAGGCTAACGAAATGGCAGGAATTTCGAACTCGGTCCAGACTAAACCCTATTGAATGCATTAACGTTCACTGCATCTGTTGTGCGTTGCCAACACTGCGACTTTACCATTTTCGCTCTCCAATTCATTGGCATAAAAAGGGCACATTGAATGGAGCTCCAACTGCGTGGGTAGAGCAGATAGCAAATCGATTAGAACGCCATGCCAGTTGATTTGGCTGCAGTTTCACCAAGTTCCCTGTGCTCCATAACGAGTTTGCATCCCTTCTCACTCGTCCTTTATTACGTGTTCTCTATTTTGTCTGTTCGAGGATGGCAATTCTACGGTCACTTGCGTACTTCATTTTATAAATTTTGCGATGTTCATTAGGCTGAACGTGACAAAGTAAATTGCAATTGAATCTAAGAAATAAGTTATTTCAGGAACATTTTCCCCAAAGAAAAACGTGATAATTGTTGGAAAATTGTATCAAATATTTTGAATAAACGTAAGTTAATATTTTTTCTTTTTATTAAAAAAGGAGAAATATTTACATTTATTAAATCAATTAATGTTGTTCTGATCAGTTTAGAGAAACCCATTTCTTTCTGCTTCGATGTATCTTCATCCTTCAAACCATTACATATTTGTTTCAAAAATGACTGCAGGGCCATGTTTAGTCACATTCTCGGCTACTCAAAGAATGTCTCATTGCAATTCAGAACCAAAACACATTAACTAACAGGGTTCAGTTTCAAGATATGCATTATATTTTTTCAACTTTTTGCTCAGTCGCTTCACATCACAGGTTGTACCGCATAAAACAAGAATGCGATGTTGAAATGTGATTACGTTTCTATTTATTTGCGATGCATTTGCGAATCTACTATCTTACGAGAAAAACTGTGATGTTTTCCAAGTATAATTTCAAGATAATTGGAATCAATCATTCAAATTAGATAATGGCTACTCACTCGGCGAAGCCTGTGGACGTAATCGGGTAATGGCAGGCTGTACAGCACGCAGTGGTAAGTGCTCTTGTACGTTCTCGAAAACGTGAGAATTTTTATTCTCGGGCAATAGGAGGTAAATCAATTTTTCCTCTGAGTTGTTTAAGAATTAAAGTCTTAAGAAAGTCATTATGCGATTATTTTTCTTATCATACAATGACCGAAAGCACAAATAGATCAATTTACATTCGCACACTTTAATAAAAGCAAGACTACATGAAAAAAATAGATCGTAAAATCTTTGAACAAGTAAAGGAAGCAAGCAAACGGCAACAATATACCAACATCAAGGAATTTGATGCAAATTAGGTTATGATTTTGCTAGGTAATCTATTCATAAAATTACCTGAATTAAAAATGATATTGACATGCAAAAAGATTTAATTCCTCATTGGATAATAAAAAATATTTGTTCGTGTTGAAATGCTTACGTAATATTTGTACAACGTTAAAATTCTCGGTGGTATTAGTATTCGAGGTGTAAAGTCAATCGCACAGTTCGAAGTCATTTATTTGCAGATATTAATGATTGGAATGATGATTGCGTCTCATTCAGACTCATTTTTTGGCATAGGCGGGGTGAGAGACTACCGCGCGTATGTCCTACTTTTTACTGGGCGCGTGATAGGAAAATTCGTTTGCCTTCTTTGTATAAGGAAGGTAGAGTCATCAAAACGAAAGACTGATTAAGGAAGGGGTGATCTTCAAATGGGATTCGTGGGATGAGAAAGGCAACCATGCCAGAACCATGTAGTCTAATGTTCAAATTCGCTGGTAATTGAATGATATTCTGATAGTGGGAAAAATATATAACACGTAATGAAGTTGTGTAACTCTTCAATCATGCAAACAATCCTAGCGCCTAGATATATCAAAAAGAGCACGAAATTCTCTGATTCATCTGCCTCAGGCAGAAGAACTCCGTATTTACAAGTTAAATGTTTGTTCAGATTAAAACCTCTCTACTTTCCAAAAATCTTACATTTCCGAACCTCTCCTACACCTTCATTATTGAAGCTGCAGATTTTTTATATATTAATGTAATATTTTAACAGTAATAGAACTTCAAATGAAATATGTTTAATTAATGTAAAGATTTTTCAAAATGTTAGAAATTTTTGCGTAACTTCAAACAAAATTTCGAACTTAATCAAATCAATATACCAAAAATATCTAGGCAATAATTACTCAAAAACTATATACAATTTTTAAACTTTTTTTGCTATTTTCAGTAAAACCTTTGAATATTAAAAAAATACACAAACATGATCCTTCTCTGTGGAAAAGAGAGATGTTGCAATGAGGGACAATTTTTTAGCAAAGCCACTGAAAAGTAAAAAATAAAAAAAGATGTACATACATTTGATCTTTCGATTCGGTATTGCTTTAATTTAACAAAAACTTCCACGTAAGACTTTTCGAATGACAATGACTAGATTTATTCGTATGTTAAAAATTATATTTTATTTGTGTTTTTTATATTTTAAAGTTGATTTTAAATTTTTAAATTGAATTTTTATTATAAAGGGTGAAAAATTAAAAAAGGAAAACATTGAAATAATACCAGATTATCTATAAAATTAGCACGAGGATGAGCCAAAAGTAATACATATAGACATCTACTACATCTGAATATGTAGAACAGCATTCTTAGCAACTCAGCTTTTTTACTAACGAATTAATATTCAATAAAACGTTTATTTTGAAGAATTATTGGAAATTTTTAGAATATATTTTAAATTTAAAATGGATATTTGTTACTTATCCATTCTACTGCTTCATTGGCTTCATTTTGTTCACATTTCTTGTGTGTGCTGAAAGATCATTATACAAGTTATTCTCAATACGACAGCTTTTGGAACAACGTTGTGTCACCGTCATTCATTTCATCCCGGACTCCCGGGACGGACAAGTAAGAAGTCTGCAGACCAGCAATGGATTATACGGTGCGCACTTGCGACAGCTGGCTTGCATTGCATCGTCTGCACGATCTTGCTTCCGACTGCTTACAACACAATCCAGGGGCGGCCGCACCGACCCGAGACCGTGGACGTATCCGTACAGGCGGCGAAAGAAGTAACGGTCACTAGCTGGTGGTGAATCTCTAATGGAAATGTTTTCAGTGACGCCTCATTGAGAAAGTGATTGCCCACGTAGACAAAGAGAATGCGGCAGTAATAAAGGAAGTAGTGAATGTACGGTTAGAGAGGGAAATCGCGACATAGTAAAATGATATTGTTGAAGACGAACTATCAGATCAAGGGGTAACATTTTAGAAACAACACAATGACAACACGTCAAAGAATTCAGAATTTGGAATGAAGATGTGTGAATAGTGAAGATGAAATTAGCACGGGAAATAGGGAAATCATACAAAGCAGGACAGTTACGGTAGATAAATGACGATCAGTGTTGGGAAAGGAATAAAGCTTAATGCTTCATGAACGACGAGGATATGCAAAGGCGGTAATTGATAAGATGGAACAGTCAGGAGAGTAAAATTCGAAGTTTGAGAGAAAACAATGTAATGGTGACAAGGTTGATTTACAAAAAGTAGACATATATCAGACACTAAAGTACACAATCTTGGTGACAAAAAAGTCCGATACTTTAAAAGAGGAAAAGAAAAAATTGGAGGAAAGAGCGTGTGACGATTATAGAGAAAGTGGTAGTGTTATTGAGGACATTGGAGTCTGTGGCTGCATCTACTGGCCACGACAGGGGCTTTGGTGACCCCGGCTTGGGGTGAAACGGGACTGGCAGCTTGTGCTGGAGACCGCTTCGCCAACGGGGCAGATGGCAGGCGCGATCGCGAATCTCTTGTGTCGCAACGCGGGCGCGCGGCAGCCTTCAGCTCATGTCGCCGCGCCCTCGCCTCGCGGCGCGGCGCGGACAGAGCGACAGGTGCGTCACGTCGTAAACAACGCAACGACGCAAGGCGGCGTATCGCGTCGCCATCGCCGGACGCGCCCCAAGGCAACGCCGAGCGGAGAGGGGAGTGGGCGGTGGGCGGAGGGCTGAGGGCTGAGACGGAGGGCAGGTGGACAGAGGACGGGATTCCGAGGGGGGCGGGCAGAGGGCAGTGGACAGAGGGAGGCGGACAGAGGGCGGCGGATAGAGGGCGGCGGAATAGAGGGTGGCGGACAGAGGGGGGCGGACAGAGGGCGGCGGACAAAGGGCGGCGGACAGAGGGCGGCGGACGGGGGCAGTGGATGGTGGGCGGAAGGCGGTGGACAGAGGACGGGGGCCCGAGGGCGGCGAGCAGAAGGCGGCGGTCAGAGGGCGGTGGGAGGGGAAAGAGGGCGGGGGGCGGAGGGACTGGGGCGACACCGCTGTGGGTAGAGGAGGGTGGGAGCGCCAACGCTCCTGGGACTAATTAAAGAGAAGAGCGCGCGATAGCGCGGACATGCAGCGCACGGATTCGCCAGGGCTCCTGCGAGCTCGCCTCTCCCGAGATGCCAGTGGCCATTAACAGGGGAAAAGGGAGAGATATCCACGTTTCCTTTCGAAAGTGTGTATATAAAGAGGGAGTGCTAAGAAATCAATATGTATAGCCCGAAATTCCTTTTTTCCCTAAAGTAAGAGCGCCTTATGCTGCGAGTAGAATAATGTAGAAGACGCTTACTCAACAATTACTGGTAAATAATACATTACACACATCGAAACTAAAATGTAAGTTATTTTGAATATTTTAAGACTGTTAGAAAGATCTCCAAACAAAATTGCAAAGCGGGTAAATATAAATACTGTTTAAACATTTTGGATATCCTCGTTTCATGATCGCTGTTTTTGCTGCCAAACAAAGGACATTGAAGTGACAATCAAATAATTTGTTGGAAATTAGTATATTTATTTTATTGTACACAGTATCTCAAAATTATTGGACTATTCAAAAGATGTAGAGCCCCCAGCCACAATATTAAAAAGAGTCACCCATGGATTGTGTCCTAAAATCGCACAATGCATTACTGCTTACATCATCGGATTGCAGCCAGGAAAGAAAAAGATTGCTACAAAACCCAGAATATTTACGATATTATTGCATAGATTGAGGTGATAGTTTTTCGTATATATTATTAAAACAAAAACTTAATTCAAACAATTTCATTTTTCTTAACGAGTGGAATTGTTGGGGCTCGGTATTCAATATAATACTTTGTTGGCAAATTTTCGCGTCGAAGTATATTGAAGTCGGACTTAGCACATTTTTGCAATACTCGCAACATTCATGTAGCATTCATAACAATTTTAAAAAAATATATACATGTTTTTAAGCCTTTAATGAAAGGAAAACGTGTGAGGTAGTGTTTCGGTGTTAAAAAACGTCTTAAATGTTTACATTAATTTTACTTTCTTATTTATTCAAAAACTCAACAAAGAAATAAGGAAATAGCTCAGCTGGAGAAATGCAAGTACTGAGTTGACTTCTTTCAATTACTGTACATGTTTCCTTCTGCGACATCCTAAGTTGATAAGATATGTTTGCTTCATTTAGAGTACCCTAGAGAAGATCATTCTATTTCGTCCTGTACTGTATTACATATTACCGAGTAACATGATGTAAAGGAGAAATAATATTACATAATTTATGATATAAACGTTAAAATAAAAGAATAATCAAACGCTATTCTCATACACATATGTGTTATACATCTATTCTATTAATTAAAATCCAAAAATGCAATAATAAATTAAATATTCAAAGTTTCTTGTCACCGAGGTCCAGAAATAAATGAAAGCAAAATTAACGCGTTTTTCACGAAATTAGAAGAAAAAAACAAATGAAAATGCTCCTGTACTTGGATAATATACATTCTTAGGAAATTTTACTTAGTTTCAAACTACGTCCAAGAAGCAGCTCTAAAATAAGATAAGGGAGGAGATTGTAAAATATTCTAATGAAACGTCCTGACAATTAAATGCGGTTTAAAATGTTCAACGCGCCACCAATTCTTGTAACGTCACTTCGTCTTCGTTATCGAGGTCGTTCACACTGTACTATCGTGCGACAAATCCGTACTTCGCTGAACACTGTCTACATGCCGCGCCGGGCACAGCGACGCATCTGACACTAGAGGCAACAGCATTTTCACGCTGTTACTTCATACTATGGAACCAAATCTGCCGAAGTTGTATAGAAAACTTGTTGGTGACTTTAATTCATAATTTGCTATTAAACATACTTTAAAATATGTCTTGTAATGATTTGGATGACTACAGATTTGAAAATGAGAAGATGGCAATAAAATATTTGGTCATCTGAATGGAAACTTAAATATTTTTCCACAAACAGAAAAAATGAAATATGATTGATCTACTTTTCATAAATGAAAGTTTTCACCATGTAAGTAAACGTTTATCATTCTTAAGAATATGCTCATTTTTTCAAAGTTAATTAAGTTTCGTTAACCTAAAAAATTCTCCAGAAAAATGTCCCTCAAGTTCAAAGATAATCTCGTCTCGGGAGTTCTCATGTAACAGCTTCTACTGCACACAATTTTCTTCCGAAACATATCTACCTCGTTTTCGAGCAGATTAGCAGTCGCATTCCAATGAGTCAACGACGGACTCAGCATATTTTCCCTCCTTTATCATAGTGTAGGTAATAAATTACTCTTTCATTGTTTAGAATGTAAGTTATTAGAACCGTTCCTAACCCTATGTGATAGTTACGTTTTTTAAAACGCTTATCGGATGTTTACAAAACCATTCGCAATTGCTTCGTGGAAATTCTTACCACCGGCGATCTCTTTCGTCAGGCCTGCCCATAAATGCATTGCAATCTTATTTATCTGTCGATGTAGAAAACAAAAGGACAGTCGAAGGAACATAATGTTGAACTAGGATGTAGCTATTTGTGTCCACAAGTACAAAGAATGTGCAAAATATGATCTTGTAATACATTAAAAACTGAACATATTTTTCTAAATGTTCTAAATTTTCCTTCAATTGTAGTGCAGCCGTCGTGAACTCCCTCAATGATGTTCTCTGGGTATAGTAGTAGCATTGGTTTGCGACAGATAAAGACGTTTGTATGGGTCCTGCATTATCTTTGTTCATTGCGAGTAATACCGCTTTTATCTGCTGTATCGGTCGGTAGCCAATGTCTTTTTCGCAGACACAAGACAAGTCACTCACCTCCTTTCAAAGCGTCACCTATCAAAAAACACTTTTGAAAAGTGCATTTTTGGCCATTTCTAGCATATTTTCAGTGAATCTATAAGTACAGACTTGTGCGCTAACGTACAAGAGATTCACAAAGCCTCATGCGAAATGTCTAAAACTTGGGAGTTCACGGAGTAGTATTACATGCAAGAAAACAAATTTTATCGGAGATAATAGACACCGTCCATTTTCCGTACAAGATTTATACCCGTAATATAAGGATATTTTGTAGTGTGTACGTATAAAACAAATCGTTTTGTTGACTTACTAGTCTGTTTTTCAACCGTATGATAAGAGTGTAAGTCAATTGATTTGACTTGTTATACAATAATTTGTTTTGGTACTCATGTATCAATGGATATAAGCAATGGAGAAACATACACAATTCATAGAGAAAAACACACTATGATTACTGTTCACTTTTATAAAATGAAACAAACGAAATTGTAGTTCAAACAATCTACGTTAAATACATCCCTTTATTAAGATGTGCGATGAACATTGAATAATCAGATGGCAGTAGTACTTTGCAGAGATGCACAGCTGTCAGTTGCACTAAGACCCAACATAATTCATTATTTATTAACTAAGTCAATAACATAATACTTTGTTGGCTTTACAATTTTATAAAAATATAATCTTATTTGTTCCTCGAAGGTTCCTTTGTGAAAAAGCAAATACAATAACGAAGCATTTCAAAAAGAGAAAACAAGTGTCGTTGCGCGTGCCTGCACAAAACGGTTTCCCTCAGTGGGTAGCAAGCCGGCGTGAAACGACGGAGGGCGGCGGAGGTCGCGAGGGGCGGCGCTGATAGGCGCGCCCGAGGGTGGGTGGCGGCGCGCGGCGGGCGGGAACGCAATCCGCCGACGCGACGCGACGCGACGCGACGCCGCGCCGGCCAGGGATAAAAACGTCCCACCGCGTCGCTGCACTGCCCGCCGCCGTCGCACCGTTGCGGTGACCTCCCCCAACGAGGTCAGCGCCGCGGAGTAATTGAAACGTCGCCGTTGGCAGCCCTGCACGGGGCGTGAATAGCGCCCTTGTCTGCGCTCGCGGGTCTAATTGGGGAGGCGCCGTCGGCCGCGTCGCGGCGTCACCACCAGCGCGGATGAACGCGAATCGCTGCCGTCTCTTGCGCCGTCTCCTCTGCGCTTTTTTGAATTTCTATTAGCGCCTTACCGGAATTAAAAAGAATTAAAATGTACTAGTAAGACCCGTAGGAACATTCCGCATTCTGTAAATCATTGCTTTTCATGCTGGAACCCAACGTGGAACGAACAGGCACTGATCTACGCGTTACGTCATGCAGGCCCCGTAAGGTTCATGACTGAACATTCTAAAATTAATAAGCGTCTATTAACAATCAGAGATAATTCTTTTTGGTAGATCCGTGTGATTGAATTGCACAATAATATCCAATAGTTAATTTAATTTTACGCAGATTTCGATATTTTAGTGTTACTCTGCACTTGCGCTAAGGAATGTAAAAGATACTGAGAAAGCATTCTTGACTGGTTGTGAAATCTTAAAAAATACTTTGGAGCAAAATCATTAGATAGTACTTCGATAGTATAAACACAAATCTTAATATATTTTATCGGTATTTATACTGTTTTATTTTTCATTGCATTTATTTGCAATTTTTCATCGCGTTTATTAGATAAATTCAAACGTTACGTATTAAAGTACAATACATTCTTTCAAGAAACATTTACCTTCTTCACAATTGGTTTTGTTCCAATGCCTCAACCTCCCTGATATGTTATATATTATTATGTATTATTATTGACAATTGCTATTACTGAGAATATTTACACAGAAGTTGTCACTCCTGGCCATAAGTGTCACTTGACAGCAGGCTCATAAATCTCTTTCAACGTCATTGCCACCGTCACCTTTAGCGCCAAGTCTTCGCCACCGTCGCTTTCAGTGTGAGTACTTTGGGCTCGAAGCCACAACCCGCAGAATCCTCGGTCGCCGTCTGCGCGATCCAAATCGCACGCGGGCTTCTGGCGGACGTCCGTGACATCCTTCGCACTCTTTGTTGGAGCTCGAGCGAAAGCGAAGGATTTAGGTCGATGACGTTCTTTGGAATGCACAGGGAATCAGCTAGTGAGAAATTACAGTACCTGTCTAAGACGGAATCTCTGTAAGATGGAAACATGCAAACCCTGGCAAAAAACTCGGAACGGAACAGTTTTTACGAAAAACTGACCTCTATAAGCCGGACACCTATCTAATGCAGAAACGGAATGGTTTTTAGAGAACAAATAGATTATTAGCGAGATAAAAGGGAAATTTGTTTTTAAATTTTTGACACTATCTTTGGAAAGGCATAGTGGGAAGGGTTATGTCTAGAGAAAATAGAGTGATCGACGAGTTCCATTCCTCTAATACAGCCTACTCTCGGAAAATCGTTGACGAACACGGCGACTGTTTAGCTGGGACTTTCTCGAGATTTCGTGTGATTTTCAAGGTCGCCATAAGCGCGACTTCGTCGCTGGTGCTCCGAATCCTGAACGTTGGTCGTCGGCACCCCGATCAATACTCTAAAGTGTCACTAGGTTTCCATCAGTCGACAATGGAATTTCCGGGAGGGGTGGTTTGTCATCCTAGCGTAGCAGTCGCAGGGTGGACGAGGTGTAGACCTCGCAATTCAGTGAGCGCTTGTAGCATGTGTGTCAACGTGTATTGTAAGCGTTAGTGCAAAACACTTCTGCTGCAGAACAAAATGGAAGTAATTGAAGAACACTAGAAGAAAAAAACGTTCTGCCAAAGATCTAGTTGCGAAATTTAAAGTAAGTAAATCTCAAATTTATGACATTTTACGAAATTACAAAATTAAAAACTAATGCAAAATAATGTCAAAAATACAAAATAATGTCAAAAATACTCTACTTAAGTTTTATGGTGAATTTTTGGCAACCATCTATAAGACGGAAACCCACCAAAACAGAATTTTTTTGAAGGAACCGTCAGGTTATGTCTTAAACAGGTTTTATTGTACTCGTATAATAATTCTTACATACAAACTCTAATAACAAATTCCAAATTCTGAGTAAAATAAAATTTATATCACATGCGCAGCCTAAAACAAGAGGGTCTTGTAGTTTTGGACCACCTATCTATTGCATACCCAATCATATTTACGTATCCAATTTTATTTAATTACTTGTACAACAATTATGTTTGTTTTTTATTTATATCTTTCCGGAGAATGTACGAGAGTTTGACCTCGACTTGGTAGCATTTTTTCGGGCGAATTTCGTACATTTTTCGACACTTTTAGCTGTGCGATTTTTGATTTTTGACGCATTTTTGTGATACGATCCAGTCCAAATTGATCACGATGCACTGTTCTTGCAAAAAATGAAAACGTCATAAATAAACGGAAAACATGGAAAAGAGGGAGTCAACGAGTTACTAACCACAACACAAGTTATATCTTGAACATCTAAATGAAACGTCGAAGTTTTTTAAAATTTTAAACCCCTACACAATAATTAAATAATACTTAACTCCTAATATCTGAATAGATTAATTATCCATCTGTTTATCTATATACATATTTATGTCATTTTATCAGTTATTTTTCACATTTACGATAATGAAATTGGTTTATTACGTAAAGCTATAGAGTCCTTTCAAAAATTTCAGAGAGATTACGCCACAACCCCCTGTGCACCTGTCTATGAAGCTATTGTAAATTGGAATAACAAATCGATTGATTAACCAGAATTATATCATTTTTAAGATATTTTGAATACAGGCATAATAATATTCTTTTAGTGCATTTGGAAAGAGAAAGTCGTGCAAAAAGACGGTAGTATGGGTAGCAAAAAAGAAAAAAAATCAAAAGTGAAGCTAGTATTCTAAAAATTGATTAAGTTAAGAGAATCTACTTTAAAAATCCTTCTCAAACAAGGGAATTCCTAAAGGCCATCACACTCGCCTTACGATTCACAGAGCCTTATTTTAACATCGATCGATGAATATTTGTGATGACCAAATCGTATTCAAGGTTTTCATTAGATATCTCACCATTTTCTCTTTCGTTTTATTTTCATGACCACAATTAACTAAGTTTCCAATCATTCACCAATTCCTCTTAATAAAAGAACGATAAGTAGATGTGACGGTTAGCATAGACATTTAATTCTATGAAAAATAAGTTGATCTCTAGCTATTACGTTGTTTATTTACTAATTACAGGCGCGGATGGTAGAGAAAATTCAGATAATATATCACCTGTTGCCAGTTTTGTTTATAAACTCTCAAATAAGTGTGCGCACATTGTGATACATGAAACTTGCACTCTCTTACGCAACTCTTTTCTTATTTTATTCCGTAAATGTTTTGATGACTTCTGAAAGATTTCCTAAAGGAATGAGTGGTTAGGATAATTACTACATGATTTATATGTATACACTTTTGAAAGTCAATTTAATTCAATGAAAATACTACACCATCAGAAATCAACAATAAGTTAAGGATTCAGCTTTTTACCAAAAATGAAAATAAATTAAGAAACAAATGTCCAGAATAGTGATCTTTATGAACAGTCCCCCTTAAAAAATTATGGATAGATAGATATTTTGATTGTAAATGAGCAATACCATGAAATTTATGCCACATACTCGCGCACTCACGAAGTTGTGATTTTTGTAATATAAATAAAATATGCCCATCCTTATCGATTTCAATGCATGTTGTTTTGCATTTGCTTGTGTATGAGCTCAAATTTGTGACGTCTTCTGTAGAACGGGATTATCCAAAGATATTTATATTTAATTTGTAATGACAAATACTTACTCCTTAAAATGATTTACTCATTTACGTAAAATCAAATGTTTCGGAAATGCGTAATTTACATCAGCATATATCTGACATGTTTCATTATTACTTAAAATGTTCGGTGCTAATAATATACATAAAATGAGAACAAAATAATAATTTAAGATGTGACATAAGGGTATTAATAAATAAAAATGAATGAAATGCTGAAAGAATTTCTTGTTACTAAGAAAAGTATTGAGTTCCAATTGGCAATGTCGCCATTACATTACGCCTTAAGAATTACTCGAAATGAGAAATCAGTTTAATTCAGACACGAGGGAATGTACTTAGCAAGCTTCTGCACTGAACTAACTGGCAGAATCTTGAAATATTCTCCTAATAGCAAACTAAAAACTTCCTGATATACAATAAACTACTTTTTCTTGAAACTCTATTGAAACGTATCTTTGTTATTTATGAGAGCCCCAACCAACGAGAGCTTACTGCATCACCTACTATCGTCTATTCCACACCCGCGCACTGTCAGCTTGTCGCACAGATGCAGGATTCTTTAGCTAAATTTACTACAGGCTGGGTACGCGTCTCGGATTCCGTTCAAGCGCCGTCGGCACCTCGCGGAATTCCTCCATTCATTACGGTCTGTACGCGCAGCCACAGGTACAGATTCCCTTTTTACAAATATGCGCTATAAATACGCATTACCCACCAATTACTGCGATCGGTCCGTAGGGTACGCAGTACTGCGGTGTATACGGCGGTGTATGGCGTGCGGATATGAGACAGCTTAAACACCTCGGTCCCCGAGACAAACCATTACCGCGTTCCGATTTATGCTGCTCCATACGCCGTATACGTCCCGAGACCTCTTCATTAGGCCGGCGATGGTAATAGCGGCGGCGGCCGCCGGCGTCGTCGCCGCGTGTATATTAAGACATACGCGGCGCTCCCGCCCTCTCGAGGTGCTTCGCGATGCACGGTAGCCCTGGCCGGCCTGGGGCAGCGCTAGGGGGCGGAGAAACAGATGACGAAGGCGGTATCGGGCGCCGCGAAGTGCTGGCGCCTGCAAGAAGCCGTAGAGGTTGTTCTGGTGAGGAAATATGGAATTAATTGGGAAGAAATTCACAGGGCTTAACGTGAAAAGTGTGTTGACAACGGTTATAGGTGCGAGGCATCATCGACTATTACAATGGCAATGGTACATATGAGAGAGGAAATCCGGATGATGACGGTCCGCAGAAATACTGAATTGAATTGATACGTTGAAATGAAATTTCACTGTCGGTACGGTAATGTTTACACCCACATACCAGTGACGAATTTTGTCTGAGGAGCGTCCAAAATGAAGCAACAACTCTATGTTAGAACACATTTGCAAGTTTATATTAACGTGGTTGCAAATGTAGAGGCTTTAGATCAGGGAGAACATGCGAAACTAATGTATTTCGCAATGTGGAGTAGTTTGTTTTAATGTCATTATCTACACGTAAGTGATCCGTATCATCTGAGAGATGATGCAGAACACTGTTGAAGAACAAAATGTTATTACCTTTTTAGAAACATTTTCTATTGTTTCTTAAAATATTTTTAATTTATATTGTGCGACATGTTTTGTGTATTATACATTATCGTGTGTATTATGATAGGGATTAACAGTCCCCTGGAAAAAAAAAACTAAATTGAAATCTACAGAATATAACAGATTACAAGACGTTACACAGTAAATTTAAGTTAGGAGAAAATTATCGTTCTAGAATAAAAAGAACACCAATGTATGCTTAAAATTATAAAAGAAAGAAGTTGAAACCCCAAACGCCTATACTATCAACTAATCGTTTGCTGAATGAGAGACAATATCCTTTCTTTCTGTTTTCTACGTAGCTTACTCAATATCACTTTCATCTTTCTTTCATGTACAGAAAATAGTACGTACAGTATAGGCATTCACGTCCACGATGTTGAAACATTTCTTATAAAACAAAATCACAAGGATTTTATCAATGAAAATTTTATTCTCAAGGTAATGAATTATGTAATAAAATCGATTAAAAATGCGTGATTTGCCTCCAAGCTAGTTAAAAACGACACTTCAAAAATACAGGAGTAGGATATTTGTAAATTAAACAATTTTTTGTAAGAAATTAGTTCGGACGATTCTTTCACGCTTCTTCCCTGATCGTACAGTTAATATATCTGGCATTATTAATTATATGTAGCTGAATACTGAACATCTTTCTATCAGAATTATTCGAAAAAAATACCATCCACCTGTCATTCGACAATTAGCCATTCGACATTCTGTTTTGAATGATTCCAGTCGGTCGTAAGTTTATATACTGTAGTTTTAATTACTTTGACAATATGAAGATTTTTCATTTAAGTAGATGATAAATAATTACGTTTATTTATTTACAAAAATATTATTTTGAGAAATAAGTTTATAAATGACATGATTTACTTATCATTATCCGAAATTTATACAGAATTATTTCATAAAATAATGCATTGTTGCTCTTTCTCTGTGCTAAATCTTCAAAAAGTTGAAATTTTACGAAAATTGTGCATATCAATCTCGCAGATTATGTTCTTTCTAACGATTGTATCTCCATATTCTTCAAAGGAGACGCGTTATTTGCAAAAAGGGAATTTCTGTGACTTCGTTCTTGCGTAACTCGAAACGCGGCAGTAACGTATTAATTATTTAACCCTTTCTTATTAGTAGCGTCGAGAGACATAAAAATTCATCTTAGTGAGAATTATTCCGCCAGTAGAGTCTGTTTTGTCAAACTTTACTGAAGAATTTCTTAGCTCCTATGGGAGTTTGTGTATATTGAGTTGTTTTAACGATTGTATAGGTATTTCCATGACAAATCCGAACGAACAAGCACATTTTTCGAGTCCGACACGTAGTTCAGCTAGAAAATTAGCAGCCTTTTTTATTGCACCCGTATGAATTCATGTTTAGACTTACTCTACAGCATGAAAACAAGTTTTATTGCAAACTACATTACCCTTGCCTTCCATGTTTTAATGTGTCACCAGTACAAGCCTTACCCATAACTTTTGTTGTAAACCCTAAATCAAATATACAAAAATTAGTCCAAAGTAATATGTTGTCTCGAGATATTAATATTATTAAGTTTTCTCAATCACTTTCTTAAATAGTACAAAAGGTACAATTTTCTATGAAAGTAATTGTCATTTCCAGAAAATATATTTAGACATATCAGGGAATTGTCACACGTATACCTAATTTCGTAAAACACAGGGCACCTCATATTCGCATGTAATCGGGCCACTAGAGCGGATGAGAAAGCGCAGGTCCAGGCAAAGCCCCGCGCGTAGCTCGTGGCTTGCGCCACACAGGTATCTGCTAGCATTCCTGGGGCAGCGGGGCGGCGCACCGTCCCGAGAGGACAAGTTCGAGTCTTGGCGACCGCAGCGGCGGCGAGAGGGCTGCCCACGGGTGCCGCCCACACCTAATAAACCTCGGGCTCTTCCTGCCGCCTCGGGCGCGCCCCGCCCCCACCCTCACCCCCCCCGGCCGCCCCCGCCTCCAGGCGGTTAATTAGTGCGCTGCCCGCCGGGGCGCCCCGCGGCGGGATGAGACGCGCACAATTAGCCCCCCGCGGGGCACGCCCCCCACCCCACCCCAAGCGCGACCGCCCCGCCCCCTCCGCTGGGCGCCTGCCTCCGCACCACCTGAAGGAACAAGGAAGAGGGAAGCGGGGGCGGTGATACGAATTACAGCATCGTAGGAAAGGGGTTGGATATCGTGTGAATGGTGGTGATGCTTGGAAAAAGTATCGTAGTCGGATGAGCGTCGAGTGAAGGCGATGACGGGGATGAAGTGACCAGAGAGCACGACAGAAGTTGACAGGTGACGGAGATGTGGGGGCGGTTCGGTAATGGATGTAGCATCAAGGGGGTTAGGATATGGGAAGGACGTCTGTAGGAGGAGGGAACGGCTGGAGGGCTGTGCTCCAGAAGGCCGCTCCCCGCTGAGGTCTTCCACCACAGGGAGCTTGATATTTCCCGGCCCTTCCAGAAACTTCCTCTTCCTCTCTCTCTGTCTCTGCCTCCCGCAGTTCGCAAGAGGAGAACAAAGTCCGTAGCTGGCGAGAGCTGCATTGCTCCTGATTGTTCGCCCGGGAAAACAAACACAGCGACTGATCGTCCATCATGTTTACCCTCAACGAATCGGGGACAATCACGCGTTGTCTACCGCAGTGCACGGAATCGTTGTCTGCTCACCGACAACGCGAACATGAAAATCGTGTAAGCGTTCGTCTCTATGCCCCTTGATCACGTGGATTACTAGGGGGGTTCTGCCTAATTCGCTGGGAGTAAAAATGTTATACACGTTACGAATTGTATTTTGGTGTCCCCTATTAGGTGGTTCACTTCTTCTATTGATTTAAAAGCCATCATGTTTAAACACAGTTTATTATGTTTGATAGACCCTCTCTCGTGTATAAAATACAATAATTACTCTCACATAAGTTGTCTCTGAGCTGCGCGAGCGCGATAGCAACACAAAGTGCGCCGAGTCTAATTTGTATCGTTAAGCAAAGCAGCGCGTAATAGCTCTGTCGTTTCATGTCTTATTATTTTCTTGTCTTCTCTTCTCAAATGATAGGTATTTGCAGAACGGAGTTTTGTGGGTGATGGCCTTGGTTCGTACAAACTCCGCCCAGCTTGTCCGCCATCCAGTTCCCTGACCACTGCCTCCGCTGTCTCAGTTACTTCTCTGTCACGTACTAGGTAGGCTGCACGTTGTGCCGTCACTATTCGATATGTAAGGATTAGCTTATCTCCAAAACCATTTCCAGAACCAGTATCCTCCTCGCCGAAATTGTTACTGTTCCTTACAAGTTCACTGAGGCATTGTAAACAATGACGCCGCAGACGCCATCTTTATACAACATTTTATTCACCTTTCCCAAATCATCTTTCATTATTTGACCCTGGCAGAATCATCATTGTTACCATCCAAAGCCTCTCACAATTTTATTCTTAGGACATCTTGACCTTCGAAGTGGTCAATCGGGAGAAGGTCATAAAGTCATGAGGATGCGGGTAAGTGCACCTGCCGCCATTTATCCAAGACACTGAGAAAACAACGGAAACTAGCTTGCGTTTGAACCTACACCATCTTCAGGCCGTTTCACAAGAGAGGTCCTTGGAGACCATATTAGAAACAATTAACTGCCAAAACCTGCCCCATGAAGAAAAATCTTCAGTGGTCGTTTATCATAATATATGGCAGGCACGTCAAACCCGTCATTATGGCCAATTAAATATGATTGATGGTAAATAAAGAATACCTGTTTTTGCTGTCTACTTGTCATCTGAAATTTTTGCAAATACTTCTTCCGATTCGTAATATTTCTTTTAATTTTCGTTTTCTGCCTTTCAGATGGTGAGGCCACACACCACTAAGCAACTTTCAGATACTGAATATTGAAGTGAATAGAGTTACATAAAGATGTTTCGCTATTTGTTGATAAAATAGTCTAATACATTTCTGTAAACGGTTTAAAAATACATTGTGTGCATTCATTGTATTTTTAGTTATCTGTGAGTTTATTCAGTGAAGTATGAATACTACTTTCAATATCGCTGACAACACTTCAGATGTGTTCAAGCTCAAATAAAAAGGACCCATTAATTTTCAGAGAATTTAAATTTTTATGTACAAAAATAATTATCACATAATATACCGCGTTATTTTTATGGAAGAGGACGCTCGCGAGCTTTGGGAATGGAGATAAATCTTTATTGCAGAGCAGATATTTAGTAGAACGAACTCGTATTTTTCTTATTGAATGAAATCAACAAATAAATTCCCCGTTCTTCATTACTATCATCAATATCATGATTTTCTTCTCATCCTTCACTTTATTTGTTAGGAATTCAATTATTTATTAGGATAGTGTTTAACTGATGAGGAACAGTTTAGCAAATTGCACATCAAGTTGGTAATGGGTAAATTAATTCTATTATTTCACAATAAAGATTATAAAATTCAAATTTTCATCAAGACTAGTAATCAAGAATAGTTTTATTCAGATTACATTGTCAGTCCGGAGTGATATATTTCTAATATAAGAAATGAAGAAAGAATATAATTTACAAAGTAATTTTCTTAAAGTTTTTATATACTTGAGATCATCCATTGTTTAGGTTCTTTATTTCTTAATGTTCATTCTTTCTTTTCTTTTGTTTCCTTGAAAAGTTGGCGGAGGTTTGTTAGACCCCAAGCGAAAAATACATTTTTCTTTCTTTGGGCTTAGTCCATTACAAAATTGTTTCTCTACATTCCTCAATGATGATATCGAGATGAACCTTACATTACACACTTAACACAATTACCGACCCCTCAGATTTCAGTTCACCAAAATGACCAGTTCTTTGCAATGCAACAATCAAAAAGCAAAAGACAAACATCCATTCCTGGGCAGGTATGTAAAACGCGACCCTTCGCACCGAGATGGATCGCTCCGACGCTCCGACCAAAGAGAAAATTCAATTAAAAAATTGTGGGATCATAATGCTTGCACGGTCACTCATGGATGAAACAATACATTGTACTAGCTTTAGGAATTATCTCCATTGTTCATTAAGCAGTATTCTTGAAACTATAATTAATGTGAAGAAGCTTTCCGGATACGTATTAAATTTGCGAAAACTACATTTTCCGTCCACCCTGTCCTCGTTGCGTGTCTCTAAACTGATGATTCAGACTCTTTCAAACGAAAAATTGTGTTTTGATTGTCATTGGGTATAAAATATGGATATCGAAATACCTTAACATATTCATAGATAGAATCAAACAGCATGTCAAATATCCTGCATATACTCGACGCAGAACATCCTTATCTGAGCGAGAAAGAAAAATTCTTTGTCACAGCTTCAGTCACCGATAACAACGAAAACATAACCCATAAACATAAATTGGAAAACTCTAGCAGAATCAAGTCAACCTTTCGCCAACGCGCGCAGACACCCTGGAAAGGCCTCGCCGAGCGATAAGGAGACGCGCGCGAGCGCCGCAGACGCCGATGAAATAAGACACGAGGCCTCTCCAAACCTCGAAAGGCGTGGACGCGCGCGCGCTCCTCCGGCGGGGGGCTGAATTACGGCGCTCGGTCGGCAGGTATCGCCGCGATCGTCGGCACCCCCATAAACACCCTGGGTCCCCATAAACAGCACCGATGGCGGCGGCGCGGCGCGGCGCGGCGGAGGGCCTGGCGCGGGCATCACTCATACCTGCCGGCACGGGGCGCTGCGATGGGCCGACGCAAAAAGCCCCATCGCTCGACATAAACTACCCCCACACGCGGCACCGCACGGCACCGCGCGTCCGTCGGTCCGTCCATCCGCAAGCGAGAACTCTCTCCGCCGGGGTTTTTATTTTATTTTTCTAATTCTCGTGTCAGCACTTGAATTTTATGGTTCTGATTTTTATCGCATTAAAAACTTATGGAAGGTGAGTTATTCGCCGGTGTTTTTTGCGCGGGGCGCGCGGGCGGAGCGGGCGGCGCGGGCGGCGCGGCGGCGGAGCAGGCGGCGCAGGGCGCTCTGATTGTGTTCGCTTGACAAGTGAGCGTTGTTGCGCGCGACGCGTCCGCGCGTGCTCCGCATGGAGAGCGCTCGGTGCGACGGCGGCAGCGGCGGCAGCGAGCTGTAATGTGCGAGTTGCAAGGACGAAGAGATGGTTACTTCCTTACTTTCACTGCAGATCTTCAGATATCTAACGCTTGGAACTTGAGGGTTTGCGAACACTTCACAATTTAACCTGAAATAACTATCTACTAATACAATGTTCATCAGCGATTGTTGGGTGAGATGAAATTGTAGGCTGCTGTGCACGAAGGAATAAAACTTGATTTACTTGATAGAGCCACATATTTACTTAATAGAAACAAAACTACTTATCCATTTCTCGTGTCGTACAATTATGCTGCATTCCGCAAAAACTTTCTGATCTTCAATACACGTCTTCTTTATGATTCTTCCATACAAATCTGTTTAGTTAACGGTTATTTACGAAAGCACTTTCACAAGGTTAACTCCGATAATTGTAATTTTTAACAGACTTACTAATTCAATATTGTTTTTATCTCATCGAACGATTATATTCTGTTGACAGTTATTGTCACTACATCACCCCCTTTATCGGCACATTCTTCCAAGGAATTGTCAAATCGAACGACAAAAGAACGTAATTTTACAGTCATACTTAGATGACGTACGTCGTTATCATTTTTTCTCGAAAGCAATTTGAGTAGCTTGAAGATTGCCATGCAACACAAGTATAGTCGAACGAAGGTGAATTCAGATCCCACACAACCGTCACTAAAGCCACCGCGAGCCACACATTTCCCCCAAGGGGAAGCAAATGCGGGAGCAGATGGCGGCGGAAATTGAAACATCCATGAAAAATACATCGGACGACGCCTTCCCCTCGCAAGTCCCCTGGGCCGGCACGGCGCGTCGCGTCGCGGCGCAGCGCGGCGCCGCGGTGCAGCTGCCTGCATGCGCTGAGAGAAATCAAAGAAAACGACGCCTATCGTCGCGCGCATCGGACGCGGAGGCTGCATCTCCGGTGCCCGGGCATTAGAACGGGCTTTAGGCAGATTACTAGTTGCAGGCCCCAATCTGGAGCACTGTTCGGGCCCCAGGCCCGCAGGCTTCTCTCCAGGACGCCCCAAGTGGGAGTTCACAGTATTCACATTATGCAGTACTATTAACGTCCTGTGATTGGGCAGAACAGGTTCTCTGGTACTTGAGGCAGTGTTTGTTGTCAGTCAAAATATATTAAAAAATCTGTTTTCATAGCACTATTAACCGTCTTCCTTTTGTTATAATGTTTGAATAAATCCAAGTAAATGACACCAAAAATACGTATGACATTAAAACTAACGCCGAATACTATTGGATACAATAATTTAATAAATCGTCGGATTTATCACATTTATTATTCATCACATATTTATTTTAAACGTATAAGCAGGTTCTAAAATGTCGCTCATGTCTATATCGTTCTTCAATATATTTTAAATACATTTTTTCAAGTGCTGTCAGGTACTGTTTTATAGAATTCCATTACACTCTTTTGAAAACATATTGTATTTAATATTTCTTTACTTTTGCGTAGTCGTACGAAGAGATCTTTATCCAAAGCAATACTTTGTTACGGCAGCACTTTCATTAAGACTGGGCAGAGGAATTTTTCCATGCATCATAATTCTAGTAAATTAAGCTGTTGAAATAAATTCTTCCTCGGGTACAGGCAGTGAATTATCACTAAACTTCTCATTTTACAAACGTCATTGCGTTATAAAATATTGTACTAATATAAGAAATTTAATTGCAATATCAACGCATGTGGCAACATGACACCGAAAAGAATTGAGAAATTAAACTTGCTATTAATGACCACGCAACTTCCCTTGCTTACAAGCGTACTACATGCTTCCTCGTGTACGGTTAGGTACAAGTAAATTAAAAATGGCAAATAATTCACGTTCAATACTGCAATAGCTTCTCTACAAGCGAATGTGTAATTAAAATTCTGAATGATTAAAAAAGCATGATATAAAAATATAGATACTATTTTTCATTATTTTTTGAATATGACTTAACTTTTAAATGCTCACATCCATTTAGATATTCCGAATGCTCTCTCAAAAGCTTCATTGTTTTCTATAGACGATAAGTCATGGTGGGTGGCCTCTTGGCAGATTCGGAATGAATATATTGGTAGTGTATTCGGCTTGGTCGTAAGTAGCTATTATGGCGAACGGTAGCTGAATAAGATAAACTCCAAAATGTGTCATTGTTCTGACAGAATTCTTGAGAAAGTGATAAGCCTTAATATTTCGCTTGAGATAAAAATATTCCGCATTTTTCATTATATAAATTACATAAACGTTTTTGTAGTTTGAATATTTCACAATGTTTCCGGGGATGACATCTAGCCGGAACACAAAATTAACACAAAACTAAATTTAATAGAGAGTATCTCAGGGGATATTATACCACTCTTTTTGTCTTCGCAGAAATGTGGCGTTATTGTTTTTAATCATCTGCGATATTTGGTTACTAACTAATTTTCATAATACTGTACAAAAGATCAGAAATGAACAGGTAAACAACGTACACATGATCAACCCGCAATACCCACATCCTCGTCATCCCCATTTTCACCGCTCCACTTACGACCGGAAACGGAGCGTCAGTCTCAGCCAATGGCATATTAGTCATAATTCGATTTGTCTTGTCCTTGTCCTCCTTCAGGAGATATCATGCTTAAGGAAGGACAGGATTGATTAAACGAAAATATTAAGAACATTTCTCGTTAAAATTCTAAAGATAAAAATGATCATATCTATTTTATCTTTATAACTTATTAGCCCGTTCAGCTGCAAATGAAACTGTAAAAAACAGGTATTACATTCAATTACAGTAATGAATTCTAGTAATAATGTTTATATAATATCAAGTGTCTAATGAAAATGAAATTTCCGTACAATGTTAGACACTGGCACATTTGTTAAGATATTACTAACCTTGCAGTGATAAAAATAAGCTGTACAAATGTTTAAAAAATCGCTTGAAACCACAAAAATAAAACGACTTGATACACACGAGGAAGATGCAAGAAAATGTACGAGGAGGAAAAACATTTGTCGGTGGACTGTCATTGCAGAAAAATATTATGAGGCAGTAACGTCCTTGAAGGAACTAATGACAGAGATGGTGAATGAGTGACTGAATTTTAAAGCTCGCCCAGTAATCACTTGCAGCAGCACCCCTGCTCGTGCTTCTTCTCATCCCTAATCAAGTCACCGGGCATCCTGAGCGTCACCGGAACTGTGTTCTGTCTCGGGTCCGGATCATGGATGGTTATCGCAAGGTCCGGTTTAGTCACTGTATCCACAGTAATTCGCTCTCGATAACATCGGATACTTAAAGTTTATTTCTCATATTCATTTTGTGACTTTATTAGAGGGACGAAGTCGCACGTTTCTCCGAGGGATTTCAAGTTCTCCTACTTATGTTACATTTTCACACGAGCATTTTGCACGAGAAAGGAAAACAAATTTCATAAAAATAATTTTATACGGACAAGATTCCTTCTGTGTTCAGAAAACATTTATGAAACAAGATATTAAAATTACTACTATAAAATGCATAACATTTCTCACGAACATGTGAACTACATGTGAATTACTGGAGAGGAAGAAAATTCATTGCATCTAAATCTGTATAGTATATTGTAATTTGTTATAAAGAATACAAAGGACTATATATATACAAATTAATGTTTATACAAAAACATTTCCTTCCTAATTTTTATTCAGAAAAAATTATATTACTTAGCTTTTGTGATTTGCGCTATAAAATATTAATGTATTTTTATGGAGATGGAATGTATACTATAAGTGTATCAACTAATGTCACTGAGCAGAAGGTGGCAGGATTTTCGACACTAGCTTATCAGCTAGGACGGATTCAGTCGCTGTCTGGAGGAGAATTATAGCGGCTGCCTGCTCTGATCGGTAGTTTTTCGTGGTTTCTTCGATCAAAACCAGGCGAACGCCGGAGCAGTTCCCTAACAAAGGGGACCAAGACCGCGCGCGATCTTTCCTTACCCTTCCTCAACTGGTGGGAGATACGTAGTTAAGGGAAACCCCACAAGCCGGCAGGATAGGTCGGCGTCGGAACTCCTCATCCAGCGAGGGAAGATCAAAGTCACCTCCCGAGGAAAAATATGCACTACACTTACAGGAATAATGCCTCAGCCGTTGACGCGCCCGTTATCAATAACCAATCGATCAATTGGCGACTTCTTAACACATATGTATACTTTCTGAATACATGAAATATAATTGTGATATTTTCAAAAGAGTGTGAGTAAATTTTGGTACCATGTTTTGAAATCATTTAAGCTGATAATACTCTTTTGATGTTCTTTTTCTTTAAGTTTTGACATGTTCCTAAGGAGCATAAACATATCTTTGAATATTAGCAGAAATCTTGCACTAAGGGATCGTTCCAAAAAAACAAAAACAAAAAAAGAAAATAAACAAAAACAAACAACAAACAAACAAAAACAAAAAAATCAAGGGAGTTCCCCCAGTATTCAAACTAAACAAAATTAAGTATTAACAGACATACAGCAAGTTTAAGACAACCAAGTAATTTATTTTTTTTGAAAGCTACTCAAGTTTATCACATTACACGTCAAGTTCTGTCTACAGTACACATATTCCCTTGAACTTCTGCGAAACAAGAGTAAGAAAATTTAGAGGATTGGAAACATAATGTTGCTCTCTACGCGGTTCAGGAGAAACTAACGAAGTGATTGCGTAGTATGACAGACGATAAATGCTTCTGAGAGGAATTCGTTTAGATTCACTGAACGCACTGAAGACAGACCAAGTGGGCAAAGATAAAATAATCTCTAAGTATACAAAATTCTTCTCTCTCCGAAGAAATGAAATTCTTTGGAAATCGCAGACAATTCGAACGTTCAAACGAATATAACTCTTAGGCAAGAGCTTAAAGTCTCTGTCGTGGTAGGGTATTAAAACCGGCAAGAGGATTTTTTCAGACAAGCAAACAACAATGAAACTTCTAGTTCTATGTCTATTCCGACTGAGGATGTAATCAATTCGGTTACGAAATTTCTGAGCATTTGTAATGTGAAACAATTTTTCCTTTTACGGAATAACTCTTTTTTGATAGTCTGAAAAATAAAAGATGCGTCTTGTAATAACAAAGCAGTAAAAAAATTCAAAATCATATTCTCAAATGAACTTAATAATGTTCATAAAAATTAAACATTTCAATGTTAAATTTTTGGAAGTATTCGACCACGTAAACAAAAATAAAAATGTTTACATTTGCCTACCATCACTTAAGCGCCTCTACGCTTCACAGTTGATTGAAGGGCCGTGTATAAGCAAAAGAAGTTGAAAAGTTGAATTCTGTGTAATGTAATATGGACAAACAGGTGTCTGAAACTGCTTAGCGCAATACAAGAACTTGTGCTACTAATGTAAACATTCTTGACGTTTTTAAGTTCTACAAAATATTTACCCTAAACAAATCACCCCAGACCAGTTTATGTCTTTTCAACAATTCAAATGTGATTCAGAAACCCACACGATATTCAGATCATAAGTCAATTGATCTCACGTAGCAAAAACTGAACAATCGGAAACGTCAACACAGCAAAGAACATTTGAACCATGTGCGAAGGAAATAAAAGTTTGGTAAAGTCAGCGCCAAAACGTTTGCAAGGTATTATTTCAGCTATAGAGAAAAGAACTAGATATTTGTGTTTTCGTATTTGTACCAATTATTTTTTATTAAATCAGACGGGACACTTTTGCAGGACCACATTCTTTGCACCGATGTTCAGTTCTACGCACATAACATTAAAATATTATATTCTTATTTATGTGAACATAGTTGGTAATGATACGTACATTGAATATTCTCAAACTGACGCTTATTTGCAGTTTTCTGATTTACTCCTCCTTAAAACAGACTGGTTGAATACTTATTCGAAACACTGTATTTTCCATTAAATATAATAATTAATAGTTTGTGTTTGAGGTATAGATTACACTGACATCCCTAAAACAATTCTCACATTACTTTAAAATTAATCCATAACTATATAAGTTGTCCCACAATGTTTTTCTCGGCAACCACTCAATTTTTTATCATCAGACCGAAAAAAGATAATCAGACATCGAGGAGATCGCATGCATAGCCTGAATCTTCTCTTTCTCTAGGCGTCTCCCGTTGGCTGCATCGAAAACAAATCAGGACTCTTCCTCCAATGTGGTGAGCATTTCGCCCGAGCCATGGGCACAGATCCTTTCCGTGCGCACCGCCAGGGCTATTTCCGTCGTCGGCGTCGTCGTCGTCGTCGGCGGCGGCGGCGGCGCGACGGGGACGCGATCCCGTCGGCAACGACCGCGCGTCATTCGTGACCCAGACGCTTAACCTCCGCGCATGGCGTTCCAGCGGCTGGCCGGCGTTGCATGCCTTCCCCATTTGTTTACCTGCGCCTCCTTGCTTCTCGTCCCATCCTTTTCATAGAATCGAACCCGAGCCTTTGTAGACGTTCATCGACCTCACAGAAAAGAATGGATTTATTTTCTGTCAAAGAAGAGTCTCGAAAACGATTTAGTTGCACCTGCTGTAAAACATATAATACAAATTCTGCAGATTTGTTATTGTGGGGGCAAGTGGACCTTGAGGTAAGTTTTCATATTCCTAATACTTACAAAAACATTTTTGAATGCCCACGCACAATCAAAAGTACCACACGGGTGGTGTACAACATCATGTCCAGAGCAAATGCCTTTCATGCGGTGTTTTCCCCAAACCAGGAAATACGAAGTTCTCTCTCCCAACGCTATCCTCTTGCCCACTCGCAAGGGCGCCGGCGTAGGGAGGGCGGGGCGAACCGTATGGCAGCAAAATTAATTTTTTTTTCCGCCGCCGGCAAACATAGTAACCGCGAGGGAGAAAGGAGCGGCCGGCGGCGAACGAGAGAACGAAAACCGAACAGAGGGCGACCTCGAACAGGTGTTCGCTCCCGCCCCCTATTAAGGCGGTGGGCGACCCCAAATTAAGGGGGCGGACGCAGGGGCGCGACCACGCCCCCGCGAGCGGCCCCCGCCGGCCCCGCCGCCGCCGCACGCGCGCGCGCGCGTACGCACCGCCCCCACGCAATAAAACTCGGAACCGCGCGAAGTTTATAATTCATAGCGCGGCGCACGGGGCCCGAGCCGACGCCGCCGACGCCGACGCCACCACTACCACCGGCGCTGGCGGCGCCGCTCGCTTCATTTGGGCCGCCAGGACTGGGGCCGGCGCTGGCGGCGACGTCGATGTCGACGACACGGTTAGCACCTTACGGCACGGGTGCGCACTAAGGAACGGAGAGAATGCCTTCATACAGACACTGATTTGTAGGATATGTTTTCAAAAGAATAATCCTAATCCGGAACACAACGCTCACTGCCGTACTTTAGACGCCCACCAATGCGAAAAGGACATATCCAAACGAGGAATAAACAAAGACTCATATGAGAAAGTAAGGGCATTTTATTATAATGAAATTTGAAACAAATATCAACAATTTAGTTTCAATTTTTATACGTGCTTAATTTATCTTGCTTCAACATTGCAAAAATATAAGAGAAAATATTTTGGATTAAACTCATAAATTCCTGTAAGCTTTTTAACCAAAATGTTTGCTTTCCAAAAATCAGTTTTCATGCCAACGCATACGAAATGGAAATTTTCTTTAGGATTAGCAACAAGGAAAGAGTAACAAAAAATAAGAAAATTGTTTTCAAGATGCTGCTAATAGTGGCCAATAGCAAAGTGGGAAATTAGTATTATTGAAGTCTGTAAAGTTGAAATTATTGTAGTTGAAGTATTATTCATTTTCCTAAAAATATAGTATTTTGTTAGATTAACATTGTCCTTCTACATTTGCTGAACGAAATCGACTATAATTTTTTTAACTTAGTGATTTTCAATCTTATTTTGAAGATATAAAATTTTGTTTTCGCATATTCTGTACTCGAAACAACATACAATTATTTTCAATTCCAGGTTTAGAGAGTATTTTCTTTATGTATAAAAGTTAATTAATGCTTTATCATAAAATTGGTCTATTTTTATTTGACACAACCAAAATAAAAATATTAAACAAACACTTACAATTGGACAATTATCTTATTTACAAATAAGTAATAATTGCGAACGTTATTGCTCTATTATTAAACTCTACAGTTACACACTTTTTTGTTACTATGGAATTTATTTTAGAAATGTAATATTCAAAATCAAAAATTCTTATGCAAATTATTTCTTATCAGTAACATGTAGCAGCAAAAATGTTTCTGAACGAAAGGACACAAATAGTTTTCTAAAACGAAACAAGATCACTGTCTAAAAACAAAATGAACTACTCTCGTATAACTCTAAAATAAATAAAATTTTGAAAACAAAAATAGTTCTCCCTTAAAATGGTATAGTATTTACGAATACACAGGAACACAGTTCTTCACATACGTAGAACATAAAAATGTTGCTTTTGATAACGCAACACCTAAATAGCAAATATTTAATGACGGGCGGTTTTTCCTTGAAGTCTTGTTTTTGTATGAGATCCGCTGTGTCGTATGCAGTGACACATTGAGTATGAAAATGCTGTCGTTACGTGCATTATAGAAAGAAAAGAAAGAACACAATCAAATATTTCCACTTTTCGGTCAAAATCGAAACTGTTTCAATGTTGGATTTTTACCACGTTTTTGGGTATTTAGTGAAACCATAGATACCTCTCACATTGTCGGACGATGCATAGCAAGCCCGTCTTTCATTTACTGAGCGTATCGGAAATTAGTAATTAACTCAATGATGATTTTGTATTTTTCCACAGGTGTACCAGGGTATCTAACAAAACCATGGATACCTCTCAAATGGCCGGAGGATACTTAGTTTCTTTCAGTTTCTACACACATTGGAAGTTAATAATAGAGATTACCGCTCAAGAGGGAAAAATATAAGCGTGATCAGCCAGAAACAATACATTCGCGCGTGAAAATACTGCAAGTACATCGGGACCCGAGAGAACCCGCCGGTGTAAGCCCACGGGCAGCGCACCTCGACCTGCGCTCTGCGTGCCCACGCACAGACGGTCATAAACGTGGCTGGAATTGCCATCAGGCAAGGGCGAGGGTGCCAGCGCGGGGGCGGCGGGGGGTAGTGCGGGGTGGGCGGGCAGCGATCGAGGGGTGCCGGCGGCCAGGGGTGCACGCCGTTTCCTGCCGAACGCCCTCCTCTCCGCCTCGACCGTCCCTGCCGCCGCCCCCCCCCCTCGACTCAATGCGCACCCGATATTAATAGATCGGGACGAGATGGAACCGTGGATAGCCGACTGCTGCTATCTGCCGAAATCAAATTGAAACATTCCTCTGCAGATGGCCGGCGACGGCGCTGAGGCGGCGGCGGCGCGGCATGGAGGACGCTCCGCGGCGGGGACTGTAGGCCTAATCGGCGGCGACGCCGGGCGGAGTCGGGGCCGCGGCGCGGCGGCGGGGCCCGCATGCCCACCGCGTTGCCCGTTGGCCAACACCACTCACAGCGCATGATCGCTCGCCTTCGAATCAAAAGACACACACACACACACAACACTCTGGTTCTAGCACCCGATGTGAGAGATATATTCGCATAAAATTCAACGTCATATTATTTCAGCAAACAGAAAAACAAAATTTTAGAATCTTTAAAATGAAGAATTGAAAACTTATTTCTTCAAACATTCTCACTACTATTTACACAAACTCTTACGTTTAAAAGAATTTCTGTGAAAAGAGCATTTTTAAAAAATATTTATGCTCTACAAATATCAAAAATAATCGAAATATAGAAATTTCTTTGAATGCAATTTTTAAAAAAAGATCACAATCTCACTACCTTTCCTAGAAACGAACTAGACATCCAAGAAAATAAGACTTAACAAATGTCATGTGTAACCATCTTATTTTTAGAATAATCGCCACTCACAGTAATAGAAGATAAGAGTTATGAACAAATTACAATTTTTATTTACCCACCACACATCATAACTTTCATGTCTAATTCTATTAATAACTGGAGACAAATCTTATGCAGTGCGATGGCAATGTTGACCACATGGTCTGCTTCAGGCTCATTAAGATCTTATAAAAACATTAAGTATTGCTCACGCATCATCTAACTTAAGTATTACAATCCGTTCTTGAGACTGCCTAGTCACTCCCAAAAAAACAAAAAATGTAGTAAAATTATTTCTTCTCCTCAAATGCGCTTCATATTTTTAGAAAATTTCAAGAAATATTTTTCTTGATGCCCTCTCTCATTTTCTATCAACAAATCCTTCACACACTGAAGAAAATTTAGGCCACTCTACTCAACGTTCTTTCTCCAATAACATTTTCAGCATTGATAGAAGCCATTGGTTTCATACATATAGTATTGGATACATAGTATCTGGTGAATATTGTTATTTTTTTAACATTATGTGTTAAAATTTAATAAAAAGCGAGTTAGTATTTTGGTAGCAATTGTTTAGTTTAAACAAATTTGTGGTTAATTGAAGAAAATAACCGAAACAAATTTTCATTTACTCTGTAAGTTAAAGATGTATTATTTATACTAGGGTTCGCCGAAAATCATACTGTTGCAAAGCGTTCTAAAATCAATTTAAAAATTAATTCATTAGGAGAAAGGGGTCTGGCTTCGTTCGCAGCGCCGATTCCAACCTTATGCAACGTCCCCTGCGAATTATATTTAAGTGATTGTACCTTCCTGTGCGCTCTGGCGTCGCCTGGTACGCCTGGCTCCGCGGCGGCGAGGCGACGTCGGCGTCGCGACGCCCAATGGCGGCTGATTGCGGCGGGTCGCCGCCCCGGCGCCGCGCGGGCGCTCGGCGGCGGGCGCGGTGTATATTTAGCGGCCGTTAGATGTTCGCCGGGGGAGTGTCTTTCGTTTCGTTAAATTGCCGCTTTGGTGGAGCGTATGTTTGATTTAATCGTTGCCATGTCTCGGGGCGCTATGTGCGCGATTTATGTGAGAAAAGACGTCTCGGGAAGAACTTTTCTTTGCCGGCCAGCCGCGTCAGAATTAATTTCAAGATGAAACGAAGTTAATCAGCTGTGACTTAAAATAAAATTAGATTCTGGAAATAATTTTTGTCGTTTTGTGGAATGCTATCGCGGGAAATGGTTTTGTTTAGTCAAAAGTTCTCTTTGAAATTACAAATGCATCTCGGAAATTGGAAAATATTGTGATGGTGTAGAAAAAATTGTATCACAGCTGCGACCTAACAGAACTCGGTGAGTTATTGTTGGAATGTATATCATTAGTGTCGCGGAGATCCGCGTCAGAAATATTATTAATTTGAAAAAATGTTCGTTCTGTTAAGTTTAGTAACTGCAGTTGGTACTTTCATTTATGATTAAAGCAAAAATCATTGCAAATGGTATCATAATATTTAGTGGAAAATATTAGCAGCCACTAAATCTTTATTACATGTAATTTACAATGATTAATGTGTTTAAAAACACAAAACATTAATAAATTAATTAAAACAAATTCATGATCATAATTTTACCCTTTTCTTGCAAATTTGTGAACTTAAATTAGAATATTTTACTGTCATAATAAAAAATAATTATAAATTCAATATTTAGAGAAGCATCGATGGAGGTGATCACCAAAAATATTATTTGTATAACAATACATCTAAATAATTAATTTAGAGTTGCTAATATCGTAAATTAATAGCCCAATTTGTTTAAGTCGCATTCCTGAAGAAAGAAAACAGTCCCTTAAGTCGCAACACCTAGAATGTTGAACCAACTCTCTCACGCCCTGACCACTTCATCTTCACTTCGGCAGCGATACTCGCGCATCGCATCCGGGGCACGCGACACATTGTCCCGACCGGGGGCCAGAAGACGTGTTAATAAAGCACGGGGCTACAAAACCGCCGCTTATGGCTTAATAGGGGGCGCCGCCTCTGAGCTTTTTATTTAAAACGAGGAGCAAGGCGGCCCGCGCCGGCTCGGCCTCCGCCGCCGCGGCAGCCATAACCATAATCGTAAATATCGCTCGGAACGGCCTCCGAGCCGCCGCCGCCGCCGCCGCCGCCGCCACCGCCTCCGAGACGCGAGCCGCCACCGCCTCCACCGCCGCCGCCGCCGCCTCCGCTGCGCCGATCGGCCCCTGCACAGGTGGCTGGCCGTGCACCGCCCCGGAAACCGCCGCCCCGAAGTGGCCAGCACGCCGCCCCGCCGCCACCGGCTCTTCTGCCACCTCCCTCGCCGCCTCTAACTATATTACTGATCGCTTTACGAGGGCTTTTTTTCGCCGTCCCATACGACGGCGGCGGTGGAGGCGGGTGCCGGAGCCCACCGCTTTTGACAGAGCATTTTACGACCAGACTCCGGGCGGGCGCGCGGGCTCGGAAGCCGAGCTTCATGAATATATGTACTCCTGTTGGTAAACACGGGACAAATAGTGAATAAGTCTGTCGCGGCAACGTGATACTCCATACGTAACCCGGCCGCGGATGGGCGGCGCCGCGCGGGCGGCGGTGGTTGCAAGGAAGAAGCGCACGGGGCGGGCGGGCGGACGGGCGGCGCGTCTCCCGGCCGCGCGCTCAGGGGATCAAAGGAGATCGGCGCCGAGTTTATTGATATCGCCGCTGTTTACACGACGGCTGCGCATTAAATTCGGGCTGGGCGTAATTTAGAAGCGCTGCCCCGCTGCGATTTATGCATCCTCGCTCTTGTGCCATTCACAAAATTAGCCATTATCCATGATTATCGAGAATCATGTGCCGCCAAGCGTCGTATAAATATGCAAATATTTCTGAAACAATATTAAGTACAATAAATTTCTTTCTGGTATTTTAACTTGCGTATTCGCATATTAAATAAGAAAGAATTGACGATTAAAATGCCATTTTATAAAATGTCCAAATATTAATTTGATCCCAATAAATGTCAGTTTCTTGAATATACTGCGTGTAAAATTTGAGTTGACTTAAGTGATCATAGAGAATGGGATTTGTTAATTGAGCTGGTAGTTATCTGCACTGTGGCAAGTGATTCTTATTTGCTCTTAAATCAAATAAAATTGGATATGAGTGAGGCATAAAGAAAATATATAAAATATTTATGCTACAATATTAAAATGAAATGGTAGTCTGGATGAAAACGTAAAAAATAATTGGCAAAGCTAAGAATTTTATTAAACAATATTTCAACTATAATTTCTATTAAAATACCAAACACTAAACAAAGCCATTCAAGTACTACAAACACACGTTGGTTTCCCAAAACATGCCATGCTTCCAGGCATTATTTGAAATATTTTTAAATTTTGTATTTTTTTCTTTCCATGTGTCAAATAATCGAGCAATTGTCAGCTATTTAAAAAGACGAAAGTATTATTTTGCAAAACTTCTTCTTTGATTCATGAATATTGTTGACAATATTGGCGGCAAGCTCCATGTAACATCTAATAATTTCTTTACCTGATTGTCACTCAGAATGAAAAAGTAAAAAATTATCGCGTACATGTCAGAAAATTCGTGAAGGCAAGTGTATAATTTCCTCTTAGACTTAGTCAATAGAGAAAAACAAATTAGTTCTGTTTATTGTAAGTTTATAATTAGGCTATTTGGAAATCGATTAGATAGCGGCATGTTTAATTTTACGAAAGACACTTATCATAATGACAAGAACAGTATTGCATTATTCTTCATGATAAATTAATCAATTTAGTTCACTATGTTACACAGCAAACGCTTATTTCAATAAAAATCATAGCGATTAATTGACAATGGATCAGAAGATATTTCTTTCGAATAATTTTTCAAAACTACAGCATGCAAAACACTGTCATTGATCACTATTTTGAAAAATACCCATAATAAGTTTTTATTACATGGCTGTAAATGTGTAAATGTGCACGTAAAGAAGATGCAGATTTACTTCTCTGTCCTTGAATTGTTATGTATTTTCTGACAAATTTTTCTTCTGCAAAATATAATCATACACCCACTAAAAAGTTATTTTGATAGTAAATGTATAGTTGATGTTCAACAAATGTATAAAAGGTGGAATCCCCAAATAATAGTTAATTGCGAAAACTCGAGTTCATGATCTCCCTCTGTCTTTTCGTTAATAGATATAAACTGCATATCTTTTGACATCACACAAATAAATTCAACCAGGGAAATATTAATTCGATTTATTCTTCCAATCCCTTCCGACCAGGAATTGTTTCCACCAAAAGATATCAAAACCGATCCGAAAAAAAAGGTTAAAAACGTGGAGAAGAGAAGACAAAGAAAGGGCGGCCGGCCGGCGGTTGGCGGTCGGAGGGTCCGCGGCTGCGGGATGCGTTGTGGGCCCGGCCTCGGCGGGGCGGCGCGGCTAGGCGCGGCGCGGCGCGGCGCGGCGTGGCACGGCCGCCGCACGGCCGCCACCGGCTCCGGCGCCGGCGCACCCGTCTCGCCGCACCACACCACGCCATCAAAATCCCTTTTAGCTTTTAACTGTCAAAAAAACGTTTATCCCAGAGGGAACACTGTGAACACACGAGTTGCTCACCTCGACAGATAGTTCTTAGTGCTGTTTATTTCTTTTAAGTTATTACATAAATGGTGTTTCTAAAATATCGATAATCTTTTCATTTTATTTCACGGACAGGGAGATATTATTGGGACATATTTTACTATCAAATTTTATAATTGAATTTGAATCATTTTTGAAAGAACAATACACATCAACACGACGGTGAGTTGTCCGTTTTGATTGCCTATTTACCAATAATAACAATAGGTAACTATTAGAACAATTTTATCAGAAAAAATATTTCTCTTATTTATATTACTTTATATAATGTTCATTTTAATTTTAATTTCCTATTTTACGGTTTATTTGTTTTATAATATGAACAAAATTTTAAATGGAGTTCTGAGTTTGACACAAACGAAGAGTATAAAATCATTCTCCGATTATGAATATTCTGATATATTTTCAAGTCTCATATGTTCAAAATATTCCTTTTATTACCTATAATTGATATAGGTAATAATAATTAATTTATATAGGTATAAATTGTAAATAGGTTGTAAGCTACATATTAAAACCAGCACACACCACTGTGCAAAATGGATTGTAACTATGTTGGAGAGTGTCCGTACCAAGAGAATGTTGGCTAACTAAACGTTATTTGCTTGACAGAAATAGACAATTTCCATTGATATTAGGGTTGCAATAAGTTTTATGAAACTGCTAAGTTAAATGTATTTTGCATGTTACAACCTCTTTGCCCGGAGGTATTCAATTGTAATATTCAAAATATTGTTTACATCTAATGTTGCATTCCGACAAGTTAACGAGAGTTAACTCATTGTACTCATGTTAAATCATTGTATTTCATAATTCCCAAATTGTTGCTAATTTTTCTTAATATTTAGAAGTAAGCATGCAATGATTTGTAATTGCAATGATGTTGCTTGTCAGTGAAACAGTGTCCATGTAGTAGTTTTCTGTTTCAATATGACAATGTTACTGCAGTTTTTTTGTGCTGTTGTTTATGGATTTAAAAGATTATTTTTTTTACTGTTAGTAGGTTTTTCATAACAATATATTATGTTGTACCTTGTCAATGAAACAGTGTCCATGCAGTTATTTTCTGTTTCTATGTGACAATGTTATTAAAGTTTCTTGTTGAGTTGTTATTGTTTGCATGCTGTTTTGTAATATCAATTGTTTGTTGAGTACACAGTAAATGCTTTTCAGAATGGTGCAACATATTTTCGTCCTGTATATATGTATGCCAATTAGTCTTCAATGTTTGAGTATTATGCATTTGTTTTCATATTATTTTCATGCTGAAACAGTGTCCATGTGTAATATCATGTTTCAACGTGTTTATCGCATTTTAGTTTTGTAATGTTTTGTATTGTTAGCTGGTTTGTTATTTGTTATTCTAAAATAAATAGAAAAATTAAGCAACATTGGGTTGCTGAGTAAAAACATTTAATTAATGTAGATTTTATAAACTGTAATTTTGTTACTTTCTCATTTCTATTGCTGGTACTTCAATGACTTGAAATTGAATATTAACTGAATGATATTTTGAAATGAAATGCATCGAAAAACAAATTGGACAACCCTATTAACATATGCTGACTTAAAAATATCATCATTATATATAACTTAATCGGAAAATAATATTTATTTACTCTTCATTTTACTTGTGAATTTAGACTGAATAACTTCCTATTTTCCATTTTATTACTTTGGTTATGAAATGTGTTTTGTACCAAAAGGATACATACGAGCTAAAATGGCCAAAATATCATCCAGTGACAATTATAACAACAAATTTAAGTTATTTTGTAATCGCTAAGACACTTTTTCTAAATACTTGTTGCTGAAATACCTGTGCCTTGGAGATGACAAGGCTTGAAAGGCGATATCCCCCCATGTGTGGAGCAGTGCGAAGTGAAATCTGGAGAAAGCCCTCCCGTCGCAGGGGGCGAGGGGCGGGCCAGGGCGAGGGGCTCCGCGGCCGATTTAGAGCCCCGCCCTCGCGCGCCCTCGACGCGCGTGGAGGCGGCGGAAGGCGCCGTGGGCCGTCGTAACTCTGACGCGCACCCGAGCGCCGCCGCCCCTGCGCCCGCTGACAAGGCCCCAACGCGCGCCCGGCCCCGCGGCCCGGGTTCGCGCGCTTCCCTGGGGACGACTCGCGGGCGGGGTTTTAGGCGTAAAAACCGCCGTTAGAGAGCCCGTCTGCTTGACAGGTTACACGGCAAACGCTTTAGCGAGATCGTCCGAGAGGCTGCTTCCTGTTGCAGCGAGCGTTGGGAACCTGCTGGAATTTCACTTGTGAGGCTACGGTTCCCTCCCAGGCAGGATAGGAGAGGAGGCAAAGGATGTGCCTCCTGCGCGACGGATAAGAGGTGTCTTCACATGCCGAAGTAAATGGAGTCACATAAAACGTACCAGAACGGTGGCGAAGCGACATAACAACACATGCGACAGCGTGACAACACAGTAGCGACGCCGCTTGACAGCGCTCCCCGCCTGATCAAGAGACGCGGAGCTTGAACTACGAGAAGCACACAAAAGCACGTGTCCATCTACTACACCGAAAGCACGCCACTGGGTAGCATCTGGGGCCGGTGCCGCGGCGTGACAGCACGCGTGCGGCCGCTGCGTTACTCACCGGGAGCTCAGGAGGCCTGCACTGCGCGCGTGCGGGCGGCGGGTCCTCGCTCGACACCCGGGCGCGGCCCGGGGGCGCACATGGTCCTGTCGCTGGCTGGGGCTGCGGCTGACGTTGCGCTGGCGACGGCTGCGGCGGCGGCCGTCAGGGCGCGGACTGGGGCGTCGCAGGCGCGGCCGGGCTCCGAACCCCCCACCTTAATGACTTCCGATTATGCAATTAATGCTGCGCCTGTGTGCGGGCGGCGTGGGCGTCGGTGGGCGGAGGGCGGCGCGTCGGCCCTGGGCGGGCGACGGCGGCGGGCGGCGGAGTCTCGCGGCGCTGCAGACCACGCCGGCCAAGAGGCGCGCGCCCGCGGGTCGCTTTCGGGACGTCTTGATGGCAGAACGTAAGTCAGTGGGTTCTCCAATGCTTTACGGCCTGTGTAGCCGGGGGCCCTCCCCTCCGCGCCGGGCGCCCCCTCTCCCGCCCTGTAGGGTCTTCCCCTCCGCGCGCCGCCGTGGAGGGGGTGGAAGCCCCTAACGGGCGCGGCTGGACCGCGGCGCGGGCGGCAGGGCGGTGCGGGGCCGGGCAGGGGCGGCGCGGGGGCGGCGCGGGCCCGCGGGCGGGACGATGCGAGGGGCCGCGCCGCGCGTGCGACGCAGACGGATGCAAGCCATGGCGCGCCGCCGGGAGTGGGAGGAACGCGGAAAGAGGCGTTTGTGCCGAGGCTCCCCACCACCGCGCCGTTGCCGCCGCCGCCGCCGCCGCCGCCGCCACCACTGCCACCGCCGCCGGCGGCGCGGGGACCACCGGCTTCCACACACATACACGCGCACAATCGCACACACACACGCGCGCGGGTCGCGGCGTGTCCACACACGGCGGGCACACACACACGCCGGCAGAGGCGGTGCTACCACCGCGCGGGGGGAGGGGCGCAGGCACACATGGGCGCGCGCCGCGCCACGCCACGCGCACACACTCGCTCCGTCGTGCAGCGCGTTGTCTTTGTCGCGCGCGCTCGCTGCCCATGCCGCCATCTCGCTCCAGCGGGCTGCCGGCGCGCGCACGCGGCCCTCCAATTCGAAAAAATAAAACTCCTCCTGCCAGGACACGCGGTCACGTGGTGCCACAATTTGGACCAATGAAGGATGTGGGCGGCAATTCGAAACTTGTTTCAGCCCCACAACATAATCCTCCATCTCAGCTTCTCACAAATATCTCAAGAAATTAACTATTGTCAAGAAGTACATTCATTTTCAAGTGTGCATCAAATTGACTGTACTATAGAGAATAATTGTATGTTTGATGCCTGCTTTTTTTAGAAGAGTAATGGACTGACTTGGAAATTGACGAGAATATGTCTCATATTGAATCACTTTGTGCACATTTACACAATGTAGTGAAATCTATAAGTATGTAACATCTATCGAAATTAGTGTAATGCATTGTATAATCACTAATAGGTGTAAAGGAATTATTACACCAGGGTATTCCTAGTATCTTCTCTCCGAAGAGTTGTAAGAAGAAAGTGGAAGGCACTACAGTTGGCTCGTAAGCATTTGATTATGACATCAACTTTGCCAACTGACATCGAGGAAGCGACGAACTGTGTCACGAATTGCTGGAAGAGCAATCTTCTGGAGATGGGCAGAGAAAGTTAGTTAATTGCGGAATGAAGCCGATAATATCCTCTTCAAAGCTGAAATGATCCAGACTTCTGCCAGAAAAGCGTCTCTTAAGTTCTCAGGCAATGAAGAACTAGATACAATGCAAATACTTGTCATCTGTTGGCGTAAAAACGTCTAGCTGGAAGAAGGTATAGGAAGTACACGTATTTATATAAATAAACCTTTGATTCTATTTGAACAACTTTGCATCTTTTTTACAGCAATCTATAAAAAGCAAAATGAACATATATTTGCCAATTTTTAAATCAAGCATTATTGCATTAGATGCAAAAGAATTTCAACATCTATGAACACTTACACATTTTTGGGAGGAAAAATAAATATATCATATCAATTATTAGATGACAATTTATTGCAAAACTTGATCTCACTAAATATGCACTTGAAAATAGAGTGGAATCTCGTATATCTGATTCTCATTAACCCGGTTCCATAGTGTAATTCGATCCTCAGTTTAATCTTGTCCGATATTAATCAAAATTAAAGAGGTGTTGTTGGTTGCTTCTGCATTGAATAAAGCGACGGAATCTTCAAAAAACAAAATCCAGTAAAAGGTGTGGCAAGCTATTTCTGATTTTACTGACGAATGTACAAAACTCTGGGATCTTCAGACTGTGGGATTTTAGTCATTGGGTGCTCAGGTAAAAGTGTTAGTGATAGTGGGCTGGTTGCTATAAAATACAATAATGTTGGCTGACACTAATGATAGACCAAAATTATTTCTGCTAATTTGTCGGCCCACCACGATGGCAGAAATAGTGATCAATGATCATGATAACGTGGAGCGGAAGCTCAAGCACAAACTCAAGAAGTGCAGCAGTTTAGCTAAACACGTATGTCATTTCAATGACTGATGAATGAAAATATCCATGGAACTCATGTGAATGTCTTTCTTGATCGTGCTGAAAGCTAACGACATAAATCGTTTACTTAAAAGAAAAAAAAACCTTTTGTGCCATTTAATGACATTTCATAATTAAATTTAATTAATAATAGTGTACTGTTTCTGTTAGAATCAGATGCCTTTCAAAAATTGTTTCCTACAAATAAATGGATCGTCTTCCTCAAAATTCCCGAATAATCCAAAGTTACATTAATTCGAATTGTATCCGCTCTAAGCTACGTCGAATAAACGAGAACACTTTTGCCATTTTGAGAATTTTTTACTTTCAACGTACAAGAAAATTTCTGTCTTAGATATGCTTTGTTTTCATTTATTACCAATTGTAACACTTCATGTGAAACGCAAACAATTCAAATTGCCCGTAAAGAATTAGTCATTGCAGATGGGAATATGGAGAACCGTTTTCTGGATTAAGCCGATTTACTGTAATACCGAGCTTCCGAGACGACCAAAGTTTTGAATAGTTTCACATTCTTGCCGTGTTTCGCGCTCGTTGGCATTAAATTGTTACCACACTCTATTATGAGCATCATTAATTATAATTAAACAATAAATAATATATTAGCGGTAATTATTAGTTATTAGAGCCACTCGGCGTAAACCAGGAGACTCGGGTTCGAATTCCGGTCGGGGTGACAATTCTTTGAAGAAATTTAATTAATATATTGTAATTGAGTCTCCTCACGAATATTTAAGCTTGTTATTTGCGTAAAGTGTGATATTGTTTTCGTATTTCACATTTATGAATTGTCCTAAGGTTGCCAAAATATTATTTTCAACAATGCGATATGGATTATACTCGTATAATGGAAAATATAAATTAGTCTAAATCCTTCAATATCATCAGTAGTATTGAAGCCATTAATAGAGATGAATTAAAGGTGTTCGTTACATATCCTTGGTATGTTTTATTTTTCAGAATGACATATTTATTTATTTTACTTATAACAAAAATCAGGTGAAGAAAAAACGAAATCGTACATTCGTATTTTATGGAGGCAAGTGCATGCATTTTTATTAACTTTATTATACTATTTAATATTAGTATGTTATTATTATTATTGATGTTATTTGTTCCTTTTCTCATTTTCCGGTTGCTACTCTCTGTTATCCTGTAGATTGTTATCCTTAGCTGTTTCTCTTCAACGACAAAGAGATCTGAAATATTATGAACCAACCAATCGTCTCTTTGAGTATAGAATTCCTAGAGTTTTATTGAATCGGTGTTTTGACCCCTTTGCCCAGCTTGTGATTCCACCATTGATCAGCTGTGTGCAAATCATATTCATTGCACAGCTTCTAGTGTAGCACGGTGGCGACTTTGTCATAGCGATGTTTGAAATCGATCTGTGAGATCTTACACAGGCACTGATTAAGTCATCGTTTCATCCTGCGGTTTGCATAGTAAGCACTTACAGTTTTTGATAGTTTTTTCTATCAGATGTCAGTCTTCAGAGCCTCTTCTGGGACTGCTAGGACCAGGCTTTCTGTCTCTGTATTAATGAAGCTATCCCGCACCAAGCGCCAAGAGGGAAAGCCGTCCATTTTTCCTTCGATGCCTCTTGCATACAGCCTGTGGAGCGGCTTGTCAAACCAACTTATTTGAAGATTTGCTGTTTCTCTCTATAGTCTTTCGATGAAGCAAACGCATGCCGGCTTGAAGAAAGTCTCCTTACGTACTTCAATGAGTCACATTCCCCTTGAATTTTCAATTTACTTTACCAAAAACTGATTCTCCATGGGAAATATTAACTGACAGTTCTCAATAACTTTTTATTTGGGAGAACTATCCACACATTTGAAATATTTCACTTTATGGCGAGCGGGGGACAGGTCGTTCCATAAAATAATATTTTTATTATTATTGTTATTATTATCGTAATAAATATTTATAATCATAATTTTTATTATCGTCGTGAAATAAAATTATATAACATTCATTTATAATGCTTTATGATAACAATGTGCCGTAAAATTGATTTTGTTTATTGTCAAACTAAATACAACCAGATATCGTATCCAGATAGGAAATAATAAAGAGTTCCATATTCCTCTTATATTTTCTAACACCCAAATGCAACGCAAATCTCTCTAAGGCATTCCTCTGGCTGCTTTCTTCCTCCTCTGATGGTGAGCCGGGTGTTCCCTCATGGTTCGCAAGACCCGATTGCTTGAGTGAATGCTTAACAGGTCATTTTTCATCGCTGGCGGGCGTAAAATTAAATACTGGCAGGCGATCGAAGGCCAAAGATTTACGGCATTCGTCGGCTGGCTTTGGCGGCCTGGTGGAGGTGACGACGATGGAGGAACACTGGGGATGCGGCATTAATGGTGAGGATAACGGCAGGGAAGAACCAAAGTAGTTATGATTTCATAGTAGTGGGAATGGTGAAGGCACAAACAGCGCCAGTAAAATACTTTAGAAGGTGCTTCAAAGAATTGGGAGTTTTCGAAACGACAAGCGAGACGAGAGAATGAATGAGAATGGAATAATTTGACGAAAATCATAGAAACTATCAACTTGGTGGTAGAGCGGCTAGGAGTCTGAGCGATGAGCAGTCCATCAATATGAGAGAGGGGTAACAGCGTAAAGAATTGCCGAGTGACACCAAAGTTGCAAGCAGCAGCAACGAAATCGGTGGCGTCTGTCGGAGATGGATGGGGCAGCGGATTAAGAGGAGGAGTCTGCGGGGTGCATGGGGAGGGAGAACGGCTCATCATGAGCTCTCCGGAGGGTGTGCAATGGCCTACAATTACGCCAGCTGGCCAGTCTGGCCGTGCCGGGCCGCCCCTGCGTCTGGGGCAGTGCGCACCCACGACGCATGCGCGTGATTGCCGGGCGAAGCGAACGGGTCCGTCAGGTTGTCTGGATGAGGCAATGAGCTGCGCGGCCGCCGCCGCCTGCGAATTCACACCGCCCCTCCGAGTTGCCAGGGAACATGTTCGCTGCCACGCACGACTTCCAGAGAAATTCGGGTCAGGTCGTGGGAGCGTAATGAGTACTTGTTGGGAGTTGCGATTGGCGTCGGTGCTGCAGGTCGGCTTTATGCACTGTTGGAGGTTTTGCTGAAAAAGCATCCTGGATGTTCATGTAACAATGCAAGTAATTTTGTCTTCTCAATCTGCCGTGTCATCTTCATGACAGGGTAATCGACTTGCTTGTTTCTCCAGGATTTAGGTATACGTTTATCTGCTCCGCTGCTGACATGCTGTGGTTACAGAGCTTCTCGTCATCTTCCTTTCGTACTTTCAAAGGTAAACGACAAACAAAATATTTATTTCTCAATATATTGATTGCAATAATAAAGCATTCGAAAAAGAAATGTATTGCATTTAGCAAGTAAAGATAATCTGACTATCTGTTATAAAAGAAACACACCGTTATTCTTATGTTGATATCTGTGAAATATATTGTAACGATTTTAAAATCTTCAATACTTAATATATTGTTCTGCTCACGTTGGAAATAGTCAAATTGAAACGCATTTAAATTGTTGTATTTGACTTTACCATTTGCCCCATATTGTGCAAATCAGTCTGAAATGTGTTCGCAATTCTGAACTTATAAATGCTTCAAAATATATTTCTTAGTTATTTATTAATACCCGACTTCAACGTTCTTTATAATAAAATATTACTGACATGAGCCGACGTTCCATCCAGTACAGTCTAGGTAAATGCTGAAAATTCTGTTAAGAAGAACACAAGATGGTTGATCAGCGGAGTCTATCTATAAATAAACATCAGCCTTCATGTTTCGATAACATAATTACATTATTTATTGCTGAAATTTTCATGTCTTATTTACATCATTTTGCTTTCTAAATTACTATCGTCAGGCTATTAAATTGAATATTAATTTTGTTAATTATTAAAGATCTTTGAAAAAGTCTAATAATTTCTCTGCAAAGAATGATTTGGCTATCTTGCGATATGTTTTTCGTGGCACTTACAGTTTGAGACATTGATGTTCTCGTAGCTCACGCTACCGAAAGGAATGAATCTTCCCCGAAGAATTCTGTCGACCACCAGTAATCTTCTGGGTCTTGTTCCTTGAAGTTAATGTCATAAATCTAATATTAAACAATTTACACTACCCGCACAAAAAAATAATAACTGGCAATAATTACTTCAGGTGGACATCCTTACTCAAAACTGCTTTTGATAGATAAATAAACGTTCTATCTGTTGAACTACTAATCTGACCAGCTAGCTTTACATGTGCTCGCGCGGCGACTAAATATCTTCTGCCAAAATTACGGCTTCGATGCAACATGTCACTTTGTTTTCCAAATTTTTGTTAGTAACTTTGCTATTTACAGTAACTCGTTTCCTGATAGTCATCTATATTGACTCGACGCCTACGCTTTTACTAAAATCTGCCTCCATTGGCTGTCCATCTTTCTTGTACTTCGTCAGGTGACGCATCCAAATTAAAATTTATATTCTTTAAACGTCCACGTCTCAAATCATAGATGCGTTTATTGTGACCTAGGAATCTCCAATGTCCCATATTTATTATTTTTTTCGACCTGAAAGACTTATAAGTCCCAATATTTACATCACAATATTTGCCACCCAATTTCGTCTTTGTAAACGCAACATACCACTCTTATACTTTTGCTTCCGGATACAAATACTTCGAAATGAGCCACTATTTCATATTATTATACTCAATAATTTCTTTGATATATCTGGGTGTCTCAATATATAACTTCTAATGAGTTACGTTAACTATATCAAACGTTAGTTGACAATTTCAAAACTACTTCTCTTACAATTGCAGGTATACGTTTATTATGAATGTTCTACTGTCATCTTTAAGTTATATATTAATGAAAATAAATTCTGTCATAAAAATATTAAATAAATTTTATGTATCATATACATTCCATACTTTCTCAAGTACATTGTAGCTCCGACTTTTTTTGATAAATAAGAAAATATCGTTCTAAAATATAACAAATCTGCGCTTTTACTATCAAAAACTTTGCCATTAATACAAGAAACACAAGGAATAATAACTCCCTTCATAGTAGAAGAAAATTTATGAAAAAACACACTATGTATAAGCTATCAATCACCAGACATTCCCAGTATTTAATTACTTCATTACAATATTTTGTTATTGAATAAGATTGCCTTCTACTAATAGCAAAGTGCTTCATTCCTGAGCTCAGTTTCTTCACTAATTTTATACATTTATTTCAAAAAATGAAAAGGCCGAAAAGTCACATTTGTTGGCCGCAAGCAATAATTTATGAATCAAGACTGAAAAGTAAATGGTTTTTCGAAAGATCCGAGAAGTGGAGCAAATCCGAAGGTGGCGAGGTGATCGCTAGTGTCTTTGTCCTCCACCGGTGCGTCCCCGTTTCGAATCCCGGATTGTGAAATTTGTGGTGAGAGACTGGGCATTTATTGATTCGGGCACGACAACTATTTAGATCATTAGCCCAGTAAATGTAATGCATGTTACATGTTCGTATTTTCCGGGAGGTGGCGGAGGATTTCCCCACTCCAAGTAAGGGCAGAAAATCCCAGCGGGGCAGCACGCACCTGAAGCAAGCTCTACGCTCCCGAGAGTGTGGTGCAGGTTAAGTGAAAGTGGATAAGGGAGGGCAAGGATGAGGAAGGAAAGAACACGCAGTCCGTGGCCCAACTGTTATAACCTGGGTGACAGGGATACAAAATTTGAAGTGATCTACCGACAGATAATTTACTTTTTTTAGTTAGATTTAATGCCAGTTAAGGTCAAAATGAGAGTCAGCCACCCTATCTACGAGGATAACTCTTATAAAAAACGGGGGTGGACATCTCAAAAGAAAAGTATTACCATATCTCATTTCTCCAGTATCTCCAGTTTTCATTTACCATACCTTGGAAGAAAATTTAAGTGTGTGCATTTTCAGACGTTTGCGAATATTTCTGAAAAGGGTGAGGAAACCCATTAAAATTTATTAGACGTTTCTTAAAGCTTATAATTTTTGTTAATATAGATGCTTCTTAATTCAAAGGAATAGCGTCAGTACACTTTGAGTAATAGCAGATCAAATTTTGTTACTGTGAGTTTACCGGAATTGTGCAGCAATGCATTTGTTTACAGCTGCCCACTGCAACGATGGTGGTAGTAAGGGTAAACGTAGTGTTTGTAAACTTTCTGTTACATATTCATCCTTCCCTCTTTGATAACGGTTATTCCCGGAAATTGAGTGGCCGAGTCCCGTTTTAGGCTTATTGGCGTTAAAACTAAAGAAAAAAACGATAATAAAAAGCCGTCGTAGATTCTGGGAAATTTTATATCACTGCCTCCCGGACTACTGGGGTACTGCTCTGGCATTCACCTGATAATGACCGGAGAAACATAGGAAAATACAGAGCAAGAGCAGCCGGCCGCTAGAGTACCCCTCCAGACGGATATAATTCGATCCATCTACTACGAGAGGGTCGAAAATCCGCCACCGTCCGAACTCGAGGACTTCCCGTTCGTCGATGCTGCAGAGTCAGTGATTACCGCTGAGCTATCCCAGCCGGTAAAATTTGAGGTAAATAAAGTGAGATCACGTCTGGTTATCTCGGGGTCACCCGTTTTCCCAGCAACTCTTTCCAACATTACTCTACGGCAGTGTTGTCAAGGTCGATGCCACGAGCGGGAGTCCGTGGCACGAGTGCCACGACGAAATCGCCCTTTCGCAGTTCATCACCCCGCCACCAGAGACAACGCCATCCCTATTGTAAAACGGCAGGGTTACTACTACTCGTAATAGTTCCCTTTCCCGACGCTATTTGCGCAGAGAAGCGCATGGCATGCTACGGTGCCACGAGGCATGCTACAGCCACCAGTAGAAGACCTTGACACCACTGCTCTACGGAAATACACGCAATCATCATTATCGCTATCACATACTCATTAGATCAGTGTTGTCAAGGTCGATGCCACAAGTGGGAGTCCGTGGCACGAGTACCACGAAAAAAATCGCCTCTCTCGTTACTCCCGACCAACAGAGACAACGCCATCCCTACTGTAAATGGCACGGTTTCTAATAGTTTCCTTTCTCGGCGCTAGTTGCGTAGATAAGCTTCGTGGCATGCTACGGTGCACGACGCGTGCCACTGCCACCAGTAGAAGACCTTGACATCACTGCATTAAATTATCAATCGCAGGTCTCAACGACCTTCAAGTTGAATCTTAATCATCATAATTATCATCATTATTATCTGAGGGTAGCAAAAATGCGACATCGAAAATCGAATTAACTTTCAGCGAAGACATACAACAAATCATCGACAGAAAAAGTCATATTGCCGGGCTCCTGGTAACGAAAAAGTGGATAAATCTTGTCGTATGAAGTTAATTACTTCTTGTAACACATTTTATAATCAGAATACATGTTTTAGGGGTCCTTGGCATCGAAAAATTGATTGACGACAAAACGTTTTCCGTCTATCCGTATATTCGTCTGTCCGCCCGTCTGCCTATGGTCAACTGTAGCACCTAAACCGTTCGGGCGATTTTCTCCAAAATCGATAGCCCCAATTGATATAGTTGATGTCACGACCCGTTGAATTGGAATAATATTCGAATAATATTTAAAATGTCAAATATGGTTTGTTTAAACAATTAATTATACCACTAAAATTATAACATTTCTTTAACCTTAAATCACCTTAAAGAAGAAAGTTGATAAGTTGATTAACTGGAGTTTTTAGGCTACATACACCGTTTTGTATAGTCTTGATCTTTGTATTCCATGTTATGTAACATTTTGATAGTAGTTTTTTACTACACGTTTTAGAAAGTTTTACTGCACGAAAATTAGGTATTTACTCATTACGCATGCCATATATAAAACTTTAAATGATAACGTGTTTATTACAGCTAATAATGATTTGTTTCGGAAATACATTTCTTAATTACAAAACTTACTTCAATCAATTACTCATTGACGGTGCGATTTCGTGACAGCTTACTTACTATTTTGAAATATTTGTGAGATGACAGTATTGTTAATGTGTTAAGTTACGTGAAAAATGACACCCGAACAAAACTCATTACATTCTCCGAATTAACAAATAGCAATTAATTTGTTTTACGCAGAAATATTTTTACAAAAGTTACGTTTTGTTGGTATTTTTCTTCTTGGACTATCAATACGAGTACCATTGCTTCTCAAAAATACGAAACATCTGGAGATAGATAACAAAACCCCTAATCAAATTATTTACGGTACATTAATAATAGTTTGATGTTTTTACTTTTTTTAGTAATATTATTTATAATGTTTAAAGTGAGATATAATTTGCGCAATTAATTATGAGATTCAGGATTAGAAAATTCAATTTTCCAAATACTCAGGGCTTGGATCTCAAGGTTTTCTTCTTCATTTGGATTAATAAATCATTGCATTCTAACATAAGGAAAATAAGTGGTCAAAATAATTAATATCTACCTATTTAGTATACGTTCATTCCAATGCTATTGAAATGTCACGTTGTGATATCTCCTTCTGCGGTTGACTCCAACTTCAGGATCCATAGAATCGTCTCCTTGCTTATGCACAAGTAGTGGTGGCTTTAAAGGACTGTAGCAGTATTAGTGTGAAGAAAACGCTGCCAAGAGCTCTACGCCAGTATTGATCTAGAATGTGTATGCCCAATATTTCTGGGGCAAAGCGACATGGATGTTGAGATGTAAGTATTTGATCTGCATGATGTTGAAATGTTGAGTTCACTTATCATTGCTTGGAATTATTCTCTAAATTGCATCATTTACGACGTAAAATGGATTCATTTGGTAATTTAAATTTTGAATTTGAGTTTTCTAGATATGTTGTATATCCATATATTTTGAAAAATGGAGGTGCATCGTTTTGATTTCAACATAGAATTTCACATTTAGTTAACTGATCTAAAAATGAAACAAATTTCTTCTATTGAATATGTTTCGAATGAAAGCAACCTATCTTATCGGAAACTAGTTTGTCATTGGAAAGTTCTAGATTAATACTTTCCATGCCTAAGTCGAAAAGCAGTATGTATAGGGAAGAGTATTTTCTAACAATTCCTTTGCGCCAGTGCTAGAGCCATTGAGATGAAATATCAGTAGTTACTATATTTGACAAAAGAAGAGAATACTTAGGTAATATTTTTATATATAACATTGTTTCAAAAATACCATTATGCACAGTACAATTACTATCATTTGACATTTGAAAATATTATGTTCAATGTTTTTGACCTACAATATGTGCAAAGAAGCAAGGTTCGCGTTAAGTTTTCTATCTTTAAGTACAAAATTGCTCTCGGAAAGTTTCAGCAAATGTAAAATGATTTAATTTTCAGAATTCTTCTCCTACTAAATGAATACGTATTGAGCAAAGAGAATATCACCATTGGGAAAACATTGTTTTACCCTGACTGTGGCAGCGGAGGATTGATGACGGCTGATAGGTGGGAGGAGAACAGGAGGTGAGGGCGAAGAGTGGAGGGGTGCACGCATGGCGCGACAGGCGGCAGGCGGCGGCTGCACTTTCCCGCGCCCCTCCTGCAGCCGAGTGGCTCCTCGAATATGGAATTACCAGCGATTGCCGGCCGCTAAGGGCCACCCTCGCCGCTGCCCTGCCGGCTCACCGTTGACACCGTGTGGTTTCCTCCGTGACGCGAGGGGCGTTGCAGTGTAATTACTTCCTCTCCCGGTACCTGGGAAGCTCTGTGGAGGGATTTCATTGGTTGAGTGATTCTCTAAGAAACTAACGAGTGAGCGAGGGGCGCGAGAATGGCGGTAGAACGAGTTAAAGAAAACGACATGAACAAAATTACTGTCTAAAAGATATTTTGGCGTACGATTTGACATTCCGGGTGGTGAGTGCCAAGCTCTGATGTAGTAAGTAGATGAAAATGATAGAAATCGAATCTTATAATGGTATCGATTTTCTTCATATAACTTTCTTCATATAACTTCATGAATTCGTTCCAAGCTTGGGTGTAATTACATTCGCTGAAAATTAAAGAAAAAACTCACAATGTTAACATAAAAAAGTAGTGAAATACAAACTAAATAACATTATGGCTATAATTAACCAAATAACAAGGTTATTAATTTTCTTTGTGATATAGCATGCGATTATACTACTAAAGTTTTTCGTCTGGAAATCAAATATCTTCAGGTCAGCGTTAACATTTATCAGTTTGAACAAAGTTTCTGTGGTTTAATGTCAACTGGTTATCCCGGGGAAAAATGTGAAATTAAATATTTCTTCAACCTTCTTTCACACACAAATACGCCCGCATACACACGCACACACACACACACACACACACACACACACACACACACACACACACACACTACCGCTCAGGATTTTCTTCTCAAAACTCGCCGATTTCAACGATCCTCATATTCACTCTTTTGTTTCAAAATCCAGAGTTCTTTATACGACAGAACTCCTTCGACACTAATGCTTCTTTTATTGGACTGTTTCATTCTGCGTGTAGCAGAAAAGTGAATGTATCATTATATTTTAGAACCTTTTAAATACATGGATGTAGGAAATGTAAATCGTTTAGCCATCAAACTATTTTTCTTTCGAGTGTGCATAGTATAGTGAATATACAAAGTGTTTGCGATAATATGTATTTTGGAGGTAACTGATAGTCCAAAATATTTCCTTTCTCTAATGCTTGTTGGTTAATCTACCTCTCGATCAATTTAGATATCTCATAGATTATTTATTTTTAAACATTTTCTGAAAAATACTGCAATTTATTCTTCCCCTTTGAATTTTCAGTAATGAAAGTATAAAAATAAGTAACACGAAGTTCTTTTGATAAATAGGTCTAAGGATCATATTAGGAATTCAACATTTTCTGTTGTGCTTCCATTGGTTTCGATTTTTTTATGAAGGTAGATTTAGATGAATTATGTATAAACTAGTGGAGTTACAACATCTTACATTTTATCTTATTATTAGAAACTGTTACGAAATATAATAATATTACAATTTCTAACTGCACTTTAACCATCATTCGCAAAACTCATAGGTCGTAACTCAAAATTACAGAAAAACTGCTCAAATTTTCAACTAAAGATTCATGAAATAATTTTACGATCTAACGCTGAGAAATAGGTTTCTTTGAGAAAGAAATCTCTAGCTTTAATACTTACGGTGTAGGACATGTTAAATCTACTATACTTTGTCACCATGTTACTCAAAGTATAGGAAAAACTATCACTTAGAAAAGTGAATATAACATTATTTTTAGATCTAATATTGAGAAATAGATTGAAAGAAGAAAGAAATTCTGATCTTCAATATTGAAGCTTTGCTGCTTTGAAAAGATTACCAAATTTGAACTTTTTTAATTTTCGAAAATCCAGAGATATTAGTGTGAACAGAAAGTACACCATATAATTGAGTTATTCTATTCGAGCAAAAACTTCAAGAAAAAAAATTCCCTCTTTTAGAGAAAAAAAGTTTTATGGATATTATAAAATTGTCACAATTTTACTAAAAATTTCGCCAAATACGCACATTTAAAAAAAAATTAACATGACTATTTAACCCTCTAAATAACTCCGGCGTAATAAAGTGCTACAGCTTACACTTGGGAAGAAACCTATCATTGTTTTCCCTTTCTATTTCGGATTCTAGATATGGCATAACCGACTTTTTCTCCGTCTATTGCAATAATGAGAGTGTATTTTAAGCTATTACTACAAAGAGAAACGGTCGCCTCATAAAAATATCTTCAAGTCGGCACTACATACCGCGCGCTGTTAAATACAAGTATTAATTACTTTCCTCCTATGGAGTAGAGAGAAAATTATGAAATGTTGCGCGAAAAAACGGAGAATTTTCGGCAGAAACACTCTTATTACAGGGCCCTGGTAATGCAAAAGATATTAACTGAATAAATCCAGTTATTTAATTTAGAAAAAAAATCCTCTAATCAAGCCAGAATACATGTTTCCTGGGTCCTTGATACCGAAAAATCGATTGAACATCACTACCCGCTAAACACTCTGTGAACAACACTACCCGCTAAACCGTTCAGCGGATTTTCTCCAAAATTCATATTCCTTTGTCAATCTGGTTGATGTCGCGGTTCCTTGTATTTCAAACTAAAGATTTTAAGTTTGGGGGGTCCTTTACATGAAGCCCCTGGGATATTTTCATTTTTTTAAATGGCTCCATCTTTTTTTATTAAATTTTGTTGTTGGATAATGTAAAGGACGTTTAAGGGTCTGATGCAGGTCTCATGTTCCTTGAAAACCATGATTTTCTGAAAATTGCAAAAGTTAAAAATGTTTTCAGTCTTCCTACAACTAAAATATTAATGAGACATTTTTACCATAAAGAAAATCTGTTCCTCAAAAGTAGATTTTGAAATAAAGTCACGTCCAATTTTTCGAAAGTTGGAGTATTTTTCGAGTAATTTTGCATGAAAATATGAGGTAGAAAGTACGTGCTGTTATAACACCACTAATTTTTACTTAATTTTGATTTTTATTAATGATCTATTCAAAATAGTAGCTGTTTAACCCGGAAGGGGTCGCATGGGAGAATTTGGATCCCCAAGCGTTATTATTTCATGTACAATTTTGTTTGAGCAAATTATATTTTCTGTATATATATATATATATATATATATATATATATATATATATATATATATAACTATATATTCTGATATAACTGTATAACTACATATTCTGATTTTCCATAAATATCCCCCAACTTCTTATCTGCAAAATCCATTACTCGTTACATGTTTGCAGGCTGGCTGTCAATTCTCAGAAATTATTTTTATCTCGTAAGAGTCACTGGGGTCGCAACGCTCCCACACGCCCTTCTAAGTCAAACCCGCGCTGACAAGCAGTCGACTGGCGTATCGCCCACGAAGACCTTGCAGAAACCCACATTTCTGTGACAGAATCGAAGCAGGCATGATCAACTTTCAGGAAGATAAAACATTACTAACACTTTCAGTAATCGCCAGAAAAAAATAATTGCAATCGGAAGTTGCATAGAATTTCACCGTGATCCGTTCTCAAATCAATACCAACAGTTTTGCCGCGACAGTTGATACCTATAACAGCAAAATAATTGCATTGAGATAAAAAACGAGAAGCAGAAGTTGCCAGAAAAAAAAAATAGCACGACAATTTGTGAAATTTGCCCAAGAGATTTGGACCGCAGAGCATTCCTGTAAATGTGAAAAAAGAGAGAAAGCGGTATTATGCAAATAACATTCATTGTTTGTAACTATTGTGTGTAACACATGTACATTCTCTAATTACCATGTATTAATGTTTATGCACTTCTTTTGCATTATATGATAAAAAATAATGATTTTACGCATTAGCAAGTGTTTAATCAATTTTATAAATCTTTATTAATAATTTGAAATGAACTAGGAGTGGATAAATGAAATTGTGGAAGTGACAGTCAAACCTAATTAATGTATGCGATGGTAGAAACCGATGTTAGAAAATAAATGTATGCAATATTATTTTTTCTGGGGTCCGATTTGTTCCGGGCGACCTAATACAGTTCGTAGGCAAGACGCGATTCTCTCCCAGTTAAGATAGTTTATCGGTCACATGCGTCTTTAAACCCTGTTAACTTGCAACCCTTCAGGTTTGTTGAGGACACTTGTATGTTAAGGGAGGACACCTGTATGTTAAGAAATTTAACATCCTTAGCAACGTAAACAACCAACCATCCATTCATCGCAAGCCAACTTTATTGCGAAAAAACATCACGGACAATTTACAAGACAAATAGGAATAAAAGTAACCCATTTTGGGGGATGCTCATTGTTAATTGTAATATTATTAATTTGCAATTAGAAAAATTAGAAACTTGGGTAAATGAGCATCATTTTCATTTCATTCCATGAAATGAAATCTCTAATAATATTACGTGTCGCCACTGGAATTCGACGCGCCACCTTCCTCGCCGATAGTCATTTTTTGTTGTCATTTTCACCTTATTTACCACGGACTCCTCAACATAGGATTCGGATACAGTAGAGCTCCGACACCCACCAAAACGTTTCGAAGTCTGTAACCGAACCTCCTGAATTCGAAGGCCATTGCGAAGTTCTTCTTAAAGAGTGACCTGTGTATTTTTCGGGGCCTGAAAGACTAAAGGTAGATGGCTATAATTTTTGGCACTCCTGCTATATTGTGAATATCACGTTGACATGAAGCTGCGTTTTCCAAGCCTTAAATTCTTGTTATTCCTTTTGGTATCGTCCTTTGGATTTTTCTGGGATTAAATCCCGTGTGACTTCCGCAGCGGAATCTAAAATTTCTTGCGGAATAGACGAATTTTTCCGCGTCCATCTTTGAGCCACGATATGTGAATGTATTGTTGAAATAGATACATCGCAAACAACAATATCGATTAATGTGCCGCAGCAGTAGAATTCATTCTTTCATATCACAGTAATGTAAATTTTCGCAAAAATCTTGAGATTTTATAGTGACCGATAAAACGCTGAACATACCACGAAATGTTACAGTGTTACTACTGCCTCGTCCAAATTAAAAATCTCGGCTCCGCTGCCCTCCGCTGTGATTTTTAACTTTCGACCTCGGCAGTAATAACTCTCATAACTATTTCTAGGTATGTTAATAGCTATTATTCGTGTAAAAAATAAATTTCATTACACCATTTCATTTATGTTTCAGGTCACGAAATTATTATGGACGAAGACAAATCTCCAATGTTCCGAGAGCTGTCGGATTAAGAATATAAAGAACAGTCTTACGATTTCACAAATGAAGGCGAGTAAGAAATGTTAACTGATGACGGCTGTAATAGAGTCTCTGATCAATCTGAAAACAAAGATATTGGCCTCTCATATACAAAGGGAGGTACGGATTTTCATTTCAGAGGTGTAAAAGATGAGGAAAGACTGTGTAATAGCATTTCATTCGTTCTCCATCGACATATAAAATCTAAAAAAATACTGTTAAAGTTTTGTCAGGACCGACGAATGCGTGTAGAAATATTTTCTGTAAATTGGATACATTTTTGAGATTCGTAGTGCAAAATCTAATACAAAATTATTTACTACACTGACCTATACATTATAAATCGCAGACCTACTCTTCATTACTCATGAGAAAGGTATTGCAAGTGCCCAAGTTAAGTGAAATGAAACCAGGACATGGCGGGAATAAATGCTTATTTCTGATGGTGTTGGAATTACACGAAATAAAAAGAGTGTAGAGAAGACTTTATTTAATTTATGCTTTTTCAATTCTTTAAAAGAACTTCAATGAAGGAGGAAACTAACAAAAACGTAATCAGAAATAATCTGATATGTAGAAGTGAAGGCCCTGAGAGAAAATTAAGAACTTGCTCGCTACTTGCTCATAGAAGCCGTGCGAGTGAGCTCTGCCCCAACAACAACACTAGGGGTAGGTCAATGTTCCCCCCCCCCCGTGTGGGAGAAGTGTTGATAATAAATGTTTCAAACGAGTATCATATTTTGGGAGAAATGTGAATTCTCCCAAAATATTAGAGATTAAAAATTATTTACTATTCTCCATCAGTGCACATCGTCTGTTCTGATAATTATTTTCTTAATTCTTTAAGAAAATAATAAAATGTTAAAGTGTAAAAAATATTAAAAGATAGATATTTAAACTATGTAAAGCATTTTTTAAATCCTCTAAACTAAACAAAATTGAAGTAAAAAATTAATTGAGAGATATAAATAAACTGTGCCATTAAAAAATGGCATTTATTAATAAAAATATCTATTATTACAATTATTTACAAGAATAGAGATAGATGCGCTCTTATCACAGTGGGCAATTACCAGAACAAAACAGTTGTTTTTTTTCGCTAGGACGTACGTTCTTATTCGTAAAGTGTGAAGCGTCTTTCCCTGATTTCTGTTATGGTGTGAGATCTGCTTCTATCGGTCGACGTGAGTGGGCAGGACGCTGTGGCCGGAGCAGCAGCAGCAGCGAACGCGCCGCGCCGCGCCGCGCCGCGCCCGGCCCGGCCCGGCAGCCTCTGTCATAAAGAAGCGGCGATTAGGGCCCGGCGCGCCGCCTCCTCCGGACACCTCGTGCGTCCCCGCGGCCTGTGACGCTAATTGGCGCTTCGGCCGTGTTTACGGGCGGAGGCGCCGTTTTTGCCCCACCTGCCCCACCGCCGCGCCGCCCCGCGCCGCGCCGCGGCGCTAACGCGAGTTAGTGTTCCCAATTAGCGGCCTAATTTACAGTCATCGCCTTAATGACGGTCGCCTACGCGATGTCCGAATTTCTTTCGCGAGCCCTATCTCACGAGAGGCCCGTGTCAATTTGCATGGGAACATCCGTGAGCGACGGTCTTTTCACTCCCACACTCATGAGTAATTACTGCGTATCATTTATAGGTATAGTTTCTCAACGAACTTTAATTTTACAAACGTTCATGTCTGCCAATAACTGTTGGGTACCTATATATTACCTTCATCTAATTACGTACTTTTAAAAACAATGAACCGAATTACCGAAAAATGGTATGTAATTTTATACATTGTAGTCAATTGTGTACTTAATGTGTAAAAAAATACTTTTGTTTGTAGCCCTGATGAAGGCTTAATAAAAGCCGAAACGTTGGCAGTTTGAATTAGTGTTTTTACTGACCTACACTCAATAATGGGTCCATACTATTTAAAAACAATGTTCTTTCTAACTAACAATTACTCTTTAATGTTCCAGTAAAATCTGCATTCCAAACATTGACAAACAAATAAAATTTGGAAACTATCCATGGTTTTACAAAGCACGAACTCGTCATCTAAAGAATGAATGAAATAAATATTTGTTGAAAAAAGTAAAAGAGCTCAGTTTAAATTTATTTACCTCATGTGTAAAATGCAATAGCAATGGGTGTGGATGGGCACAATCGTGCAAGAATGTTGTACCTAGCGAGCAACGAAGAAGCGCAACCAAGCTTTGTTCTAATAAAAAACACTTTTAGAGAACTTAGAGGTCAAAATATGATAGTCTAAAACAGAATTTTCTTTAATTTGAATTTGTATGTAAATGCATTTCTCTGGATATTATAGAAGGTTGCGTAATGAATTATAAAAGTAAACAGAAGTAGTTTTGCTTTGGTAGCAGTTTTAAATAACCATCGCTATTGTTCTTTCAGTTGATCTTCAAACTCATTTACAAATTATATTTTAAATTAATGATGAAATATTATTTTCTCCAATATCATTTGTATTCTTTTAGCAGCAATTTGATGAAATGCTCCAGCTATTTCCTTTCCGCCGGTATGGTACCCATAAACCGAGTTGTCGGCCAAAACTCTATTAACATTTTTGGCGGGCCCCTACTCCAAAGCTTCAACTTCTCGAGAAGAATTACGATTTGTAAGTGACGAATCCGGTTGGCAGTGCACATACAAATATTGTTTCGGTCAGAGCATTGAGAAGGGCATTTGCGTAAAATTGTATTATTATTGTTGTTAATGTTGCCGTTGTTATCGTTAATAATATGTCAGTTTAAATAATTGGGGAATTAATGACGGAAGCCAACCTCTCAAAATGTAGAAAACTTTATTCTTGTTTGTGCGCACATGGCAATTGTGATTTCGCGATTATCCAAATGTGTGTAATTTAATTTTCAAAGTAAGAAATTCACATCAAACGTGTATATTTTTATCAGAAATTCCTCAAATCTGATTTCAATTCAGAGTTAAAACAGGAGGTATATTTTTAAATTATGAGGATCCGGATCAGTCGAAACTGTTAAACGGTATTTCATACCTGAAGTAATCAAGTAAATGTCAATGCAGTATACGAAAAAAGATGTCATTGTGAATAATGATTTTTATTATCTATGTTGCCTTAAAATATGTATTACATGTTTTACTTACTACGTATTACATTTACTCTGGAGATATTTAAAAGCAATTTTTTTTATACTGAAGAATATTCAACGAAATTTACACAACACTCTTGGCAACTCACATTCGTTTCGAATAATATCTTATTTTAAATAAAATTTTGTGAACAAAATTACTATTAACTCACTGACAAACATAAATCAGTAACTTATTTATAAGTCATTTTTCAAAACATATTTCTATACAAAATATTTCTGTCTACAATTCTCCAGATGAATAATGCATTTTCAATATGTCCAGATATTCTCTTTTTAACCTGTCACTTTTGTCACATGTCAACACATGGAACTTGCCTCTAACGATAGCAAGAGAGAAAAAGAGGAAAATATATTTTTCTCTTCTCGCTTGCAGCCTCGACCGTTCGGTAAAACGCGAATCGATCACCTGCGACAGTAAAAAAATAAAACAACACCAGCCGTAAAAAAACGTCCGATAGGTGTCGCCACTACACGCAGGACCGGTAATTTCCCAAGGAATGCTTAACGTCCACGGTCATTTTATTTTCAAAAACACGTCTACCAACAACACGCAAACAAAAATATTATTATTTTTCCATTTAACCCCTCGGTAGGGGTGGAACGGTGCAAAAAAACGCGCGGCAACACCCGGAACACGCTGTATACACGGGCGCCGGGTTGTGGTTTGGTCATTATTCAATTGTTACACTCACAAGACACGCCCGGCGGTCCAGATAGCAGAGCCATCTGTCACCCGGGTGTGAAACCAGCCGCGCGCACCGGCGCCGCCCCCGCCTCCGCCCCCGACGCAGCCTGGCCGCGCGTCCGGTGTGCTGGCCCCCGCGTGCGCGGCGCGTCGCCGAACGGGCGCTGACCGGGGCCGAGCAATGTGGGCGGGTCGTGCGGGGTGGGTGGGGCGGGCGGGGCGGGGCGGGGCGGCCGGCAAGCGAGGTGAACGAGACGGGGTGGAAGGTGCGGGGCGGGGGGGGCAGGCGGAAAGGGCTGGGCGGTGGATGGGGAGGGGAGGGGCGCGCCGGGACGTGGCGGGCGGGCGGGGACGGGGAAACTGCGCTGGCGATACAGCGGCTGGGGCTAAACTCTTTAGAGTTCGGCGATCGTCCTCTGCTTAGGCATGACTTCCATTGCAGCAAGGATTAGTCTAAATATCATTTTTTTCCGCAATCAAAAAAGTTTCTAATAAAACTAATTCTGAACTTCTTCTGGAAAAAAGTGTTCTCATTTTGATGATAGTAAACTTGGTGACAGAACTTGATGTGGTGATAGTAAATCGAAGTCACATCGTTTCAACAATTTTCGAAAGTAAGGTGGCCATACTGTATAATATTTAAAGTTTAATGTACCTATTTGTCACGAAACTCTTTACTTCGTGAACAGTGCTCAAAAAAAGTATTAAAATTGAAATACCTACATTATATTCGTACGATTTATGTCCAGTTAACTAGAGTTTAAACTAGACAAGGATCAGAACAATGAATAATGGAAGCAAATGAATCTCAAGGCAAACTATTCTGCTACAAATCAGCCTTTTTAAGCAGCTCCGTCTTCCATGCCTGTATGGTAGATCTACCTTATCAGAGAACGATCCATAGCAGTTAGACAATAAAAAATTCTCCTTCCAGGTGGTCTCGTTGATAAGAACAAAACAGGCTGTTCTAATTAATAAATTTTTGATGTGATGCGAGCATTCATAATCTAGTAAGTGAAAAATTAATACACCGGTACACAATTTTTAAGCGATTATCTCGTTAATTTGCACCATTGAGCAATTAACGCTTGCTCTCAACGTAATTGCGCACGTACACGCGAGTGATGTCTAGACAAACGTAACATACTGCGCAGAGCGAGCTATTTACCCCGTAGTTACCCGTTTACCCGTTCGGTTGTTAGACGCGGGCGGCGCGGCGTGGCGCGGCGACCTCGTAGCCGCTGTGGGCGGGCGGGAGAGAAGCGGAGCGGGAGCAGAGGAGAGCGGAGCAGAGCAGAGCCGACCTGAGCCGCGGCCAGGAGCAGAGCGGGCCGCACCGGCCGCTGCTCAATTGTTCAGGCCGCGCCCCTGGCCGCGTTTAATTTTGCAGCGGCGCTGCAGCGTGGTGTGGCAGCGGGAAGGGGCGGGGGAGGGGATGCGCTCGCTGGGACCAAGGGCGCCGGAGGCTGGCGCGTGGCGCGGGATGTGAAGCTCTGCCCACACAGCACGTGGCGCCAGGGAGAACAGAGAGATGACGAGGACTCGGTGCTGCACCTTCAATACGGCCACCAGGATCGAGAGCATCCTCGATTGCCAGAGCAAATGGGCGTGAAATATTCGGGTTCGATTCCCGGTCGGAGCTGACAATTGTTTTACACAATTTAGATTGAGAAATTATTTGCTAGGGGAAGGGAATACAAACGGACTTCATGGTGAAAATTAGGCCTGAGAGCGAAAAACGAGAGACATTAGCGATAGTACGAAGAAGAGGCGAAAAGCAACGTGAGAAAGCGTAGAACAAAAAAAGCAGGCAGATGTAAAGACATGTTCGCAATGCAGTAGTAATAAAGGATTGGATATCGAGCGTATAAGTAAGCTGTGCTTAAATAAACTTAAACTAGTGGTGCTACAACAGCACATACTTTCTTGGTTTATTTCTCGGAATAACAAAAATGTTTTTCTACGCGGTGACTCGAACTCAGGGTCCACCAAGTAAAGACGCCCGTGATTCTCTACCTATTGAAATGGTGGGTTTGTCGGTCTCGGGCTTGAACTGTTTTGAAATGTCAACTGTTTGCAATTTTCGAATATTCTGAGAGTTCGCCGGAAGTGGGACTCGCACCATATTTTTTACTGTCCCTTTACGTACATACGAGAAGAAAATTTTGAAAAAATTGAAGCAGGTATTTGAAAAAATGTTAAAGAAAATTTAAAAACTGCCTATATTTTGCGTAAAATTACTACGAAAACTACTCATATTTTCCAAAAATTGTACATGACTATTTCAAGATCGTGCCTTTAAAGAACATATTTCAATAAGGAAAATATCTACTTCAATATTGTAATTGTAGGAAGGCGACAGCAAACATTGTTCTTTTGCAATAGTTGAAAAATCGGGGATTTCAACGAACAGGAGCCCTACATCATTCTCTTAAGTGCCCTTTACGCTCCGCTACCCGGGGTTAAAGTTTAATCAAACACTTTGGAGCCATTTTTGAGAAAATGTTGAAAATATTTTTTTTGACTTCACGTAAAGAATCTTCGAAAATCAAAAGATCTGTTTGAAACTCCCAAAGCCTTGAGTTCAGTTTAGATCTATCCAGGAATATCAATTTTGAAGTAAATCAGCTGACCGGTTTCGATGCGTTGGCCACAGACGGACAGACAGACGTTTTGCCGTCAATCGATTTTTTTTGTATCAAGGACCCACAAAACGAATTCTGGCTACACCACATGTTAGGGAAGTAATTTACTATGTATAGGAATTGAATTTATACACTTTTTCGTTACCAAGGCCCGACAATATGAGTTTCTCTGTCGAAAATTCGCAGTTTACCGGCGCGATATTACAATATTATCTCCTCTTATATTTGTAAGGGCGAAAAAGTGAACATGAAATTGTGGAATATTTCAAATGATATTTTGAGACGTGACGAGAAAAGATAGAATTCATTCTAATCCACATGTAAGCGAGAAAAGAACAAGGATAGACCCACAATAAGAATAAAATTTCTTTTTGAAGTAAACGGAGTATGATTATAAATAACAATGGTAAAAGAGTGAGAAATATTATTAGCCAGTTTAGAGAAACAATTAACAGGGGGAATGGAATCGATTTAGAAAAAGAAAGAATGGTAAAAGACAATAATTTTCATTGACTGTATTAAAAGTAACGACTGGGCGAGAGAAAAGGAGAAGTATAGAAGGAATGAGTAGGTATTACGCGCGAGTGGGTACAACTGGTGGAATACTCAAGTGATAGGACTCGGCCCAGACCGCAAGTTCAATACACCTGAAGCAGAAACGCGGAGAAAGCTAACACTTTACTTGTGCATTTTCGCGATCATATCGGGATGTAAAGACTTGCACAGAATGTAGACGATATTTGAAGAACTACAAAGGTCAACGGTATAACTACTAGTCGTCACGAAATAATAAATTAAGAGTTGGCATAAATGAAAGCTCTAATAGGAATTATCATAGTCTCGGAGAAAAACACTGTGAAGATTGAATCCGATAATCAACCACAAGATCGTTCCTAATGATGGTAGGGTGCACGAAACGTACACTTGTAAGAGAACGTTTATTGAATGTAATTGGTGTAATAATTTTCGAGGTTAAATCTGTTTAAAATCGATTACTAAAGTTTCACAACATAATGTGTAAAAGAGAACTATCGTGGGGTTGCAGCGGTTTTTAAAATTACGGGTTGTGTGCAAGAATATTTAATGATTCATTCGTAACTAGAGCAAGTATATGGTCACATATCATTGATATAAAATACGACTGTACGACAATTTATAAAGTTTTTATAAACATACGCCTTGTCTCTTTTACTTACAATAATACACTTTAAAAGAGAGAAGGCTGTCGAAATTATTGTTCAAAATTGTTTTTCAAGCTTGTTATTATCAAAATAAACTCACGTTAGTGATTATTAGTAATTTTCTGAGTGACTGATACATTTATTTGTGATTCACTAATACTTGATGGTTTATCTCATCTTCTGAATGACAAAATATTTTAGTTATGTTGATATATAATATTTTTGCGTGTGAGGAAACGTGATGTGAGTTTATAATGCTAAACATACAAATCATTTGTAAATTGTTCGCAGATTCACTGCAGTTTTGTTTAGTATGGACGTGTCAATTGATTTCAATTGGAAGTGACGTAAACAATAGACTAACAAGGTTTAGAATTGAATTTGCTAAATAATAAGGAGTTTTTATAAGTTCTATATAACATTTACAGTTTAAATTCTAAATAAAATTGTTGCTATAGTCGTAATTTTAAAAATTATTTTACTGAGGCAAGAAGGTACAGGATAAAAAATATTTTACTGAGTGAATGCAAATACTTCAAAAAGAGTAATGCGAATTTAATGAAAATTACTCTTCGCCTTTGTATTTGAGTGGTACAAATTTTATAAAAAACGTCGGTTATCATTAGAAACCTTTCACAATTCTTTCCACCTGTCTTTTGCTGGAACTCCTATTTACTATACAGATGAGTAGGATATGAATTGCTATTTGAGACTCTTCTACCTACATTTACACCAGTCACCTAAAAAACGACTTTTAACGCATCGTACGCAGTGAACAATATTGCCGCAGTCCAAACGCGCGCCAGGTCATTCCTCCGCAACAATACCCGAGCGCTGGGCGCAGCAACTGCGGGACATTGCGGAGAGGCGAACCCGGGGCCGCTGCATCACGCGGCCGCCTCCGACAAAAGGGAGGCGCGCGCAAAAATGACACCTCTCGAGATTAATCGCCCTAGCGCTCGTAAAATCACGTGCCACCGCCACTGCTGCCGCCTAAGTTGCGCAAACAAACACACAAACAAACAAGCAAGCAACCGCCCAAACAAACAGAGCCCGCCCGCCCGCCCGCCCGCCCGCCCGCCGCCCGCCCGCGCGGCGGCTCGCAAGCGCGCGCGCACTCGCCCGCCGCCGCCGCCGCTGCCGCCATGCCCGCCCCGCACGCCCGCACGCCCGCCGCGCGCCCGTGTACAGAGGACCGCAAACAACAGGCCCCACCAGCGCACACAGCGCGGAATTGTGCGAATGCAAACAATTTAGCTTTCATCATAAACAGAAAACAGTTAATTTCGGCCACCAGTAAATTTCACGCACACGGTCGCGTTTATCAACCTGTTGCGTATGTATGGTGAAAATGTAAATCATCGCAAAATTATACTAGATACGGGAGGCGGCGGCGGTGGCAGAGGGACCGGACGAACTGGACGCGGGCAAGCGCGAGGCGAGGGTGGCAATGGGGGTGACGACGCGGAGGGTGGTTATGATGGCACTGACCGCTCGTCGCGACTACCAGCTAAGTCAAGTGGTCGAGGGTAACCGTGTAAGTGTGCGTTACAACAAATCTATGATATCAACGTAAGGCCCTTGTAGAGTGGAGAAGTGGTGGTGATAATTGAAAATGCAACAGTGGTATGGAATTGGCGACGACTTTGAGTCCTGTAGCATAAGTCATTATTTCCTGTGGTCATTTGATGGGATTGGTTGGTGGTGAGCAGTATAGCAGTCACGCGTGAGTGTCAGCCGGCCTGGGATGGCTCATACGGGAGGCAGTAAGGGCGACGGAGGCGGAGCAGGCAACGAGACCGGACGGGGCGGGACGCGGCAGCGGGCGGCGTGGCGCAGGGGCTTGGCGCGGGGGCGTGGCGCGCCGCGGCCCGGCAGTGCGTGGTCGCTCTCGCGATAGAAAGGTGACGAAGCCCGCTTATCTGGAGGCGTAAATCACGGGACGCACCCGCTCATCCGTCACTGCCCGCCGCGCTGGCGGCGGCGGCGGCGGCGGCACGGGCGGCAACTCGGCCGGTGACTCGCGCCGTGATGGACGCTCGGCCTGACCCGCCGCCGCTCGCTCACGCCGCTCTACCTCGGCGCGACACGCGCGCACGCACTTGCGAGCGAGGACGGCCAGCCCTGGAGACTGCGATGCGCCGCGAGCGGCTGGCCTCCGACGTGCTTCCGACGTTAACATTCAACAATAGTATTTTTATTCGTATTTAATGTATTTGCGTTTAATTTTGTAATCCAAAATAAAATTTGAATGATTTGAAAATCTGAAGATACAAAAATTTTGCCAATCCAAACATATTTACTAAGTATTAGCAATTATGAGTCATACTGTAATAGGTTTTGTATTTACTTTGGTGGGAAGTACATAACAATTTAGTAGATCCTAACATATTTTTCTAACATTTGCAAACGAGCGCAAATCGATTACAACTTTCTTTTGTTTAACAGTAATGTTGATTTATTCTGGAAAAGATAAACTCTTAGTAAAAGACCTGACTGTAGATATCTGATACTTTTGCTGAACTATTTGCTCTTTAATTGAGTATTCTTGCAAGTAAGATTGCAGTGTTCAAGTGTTTAAAAAAATGTGAGAACCATTTGTAAACCGAATTATTGATGAATTCGTGAAAGTTTGAGAAAGTCGTCGTTCGTTGATATTCCCTTCTGTGATGATTTTGTTAAAAAATGAAGTAAGGTAATGCCGTAATATTTACTGAATGTCCAAAAATTTGACGGAAATAATTTCAAAATAAAGTGTTCAAACAATGTTTCGTAATGAATTCTTCCGAATGTTATAAATAAAAGGCCATCAGTTAAATTTATCTCCCATTGGAAAAGACTTAAGCGCACTGGAGAACTGTTAGAAAATATAGAGGCCCACGCGTGAGTTTGCACTGTGTGTGCACATCATTTTAATTCTATTTCATACTGCACTGAAATACAATATCGTATTTGGGTTATTCTCCATAATCAATTTTACAATTTCTTATTACCTCCCATACTGAAAATGTACGAGAAAAAAATAAAAATAGCTGAGCATATAAGCCACAGGAACTCTATTGTCTCATTACATAACTCACAGACTTTTCGTGCCTGGACATTTTCGACATTTGAGAACCAGAAAATTATTCCATAAAGGTCACAAGTTCACCTCGCTTTGACAATGAAAATGGCAAATGTGCATTTAGAGCAGAGCCAACCCCGACGCGAGCTCGCAGCGCAGAACAAGTCGGCGCGGCGGCGGCGGCGGCGGCGGCGGCGGCCAGAGAGCGCGCCGACCACGCACCGGAACCTCGTCTCCGCCAACGCCCATCTCCCAAGAGAAGACCACCGGCGGGGCGGCACTTGAAAGGCCGCGCGCTCCGTCCGCGTTGGCGGAGGCGGCCGCAGCGGCGTGTGTCGCCACGCGCGAGCACGCGTGCGTGAGAAAGGGCGGGCCCGCGCCGCGTGACCGGACTCACTCGTGCGTGGCCACGGATTGCGACCTGTCACCTCTCATTCCAGCCTACCGCGGACACCACACGGCATAGACGCGTTGTCCCAGGTCAGCGCAACGGTTTGTGTTAGAGATCTGCCAAGGAAATATTGTGCGTGCTTTAGGAAACAATCTTCTTGAACAGATGCTCTAGTGTCCACTAAGAAGTTCTTTACTTTAACTATTCTGATTACATTTGTTTAATTATTACTTATTAAGATTAGCGACTTTAGATACGAAAATGATTTCGTTTAGTCCCTTGACTACAGTTACACAGTAGACATTCAAGAAACGTGTTACTCATAAAAAAAACCAAGTCCCATGTTCAACAATCCCTAAATGGGTTTCAGATTCATTGGCTAATGTTCCCGGACACGTTAACTGCTTTGGTTATTAGTCTCGTTTGAGTAGTGAATATTTTATCTCGATTCATGGTACTGATGCCTTCCCCGCAGGCTGGTGAAATCCAGCGTCGACCTACATGTCCGCCGGCAGAAGATTTCCTTCTTCCCCTCAGCGGGGCACCGCCCCAATTGGTCAAGCCCTACGCTCCCGACTGATCTAACGACATGTGTGGTAGTGTAGGGAATATAAGCGTGTGTCTGTAAGAGGAGAAGACAGAACACGGAAGAGAAAGGAAAGATCACGCGGGGACCCTGGGTTCTTTGTTATCGTTCTTCTGCCACACTGACCTGGCATTGGACAGATAAACCACAGAAAACTACCGATTATATATATATATATATATATATATATATATATATATATATATATATATATATATATATATATATTGTAACGTCAGCACATGCCAGCCAGATTTTCAAACGGCCCGGCACGGAGGCTGCTGGACATATGGGACAGACAAAGGCACTGGAAAGTGGAAAATTCCTTGCTACCCCCCGTGATGCAAGAGGAGCGGGCAGGGGCACCGGACCCAGTGCGCGACATGTGGTCCGGCCGGCCTTTAGAGGGTGGAAGCCGACCGCCAAAGTAAGTTAACGGAGGCGGCAGTTCGTTGTCAGAGCACCTCGTGGGTAGACGTGCATGCTCGCCGAGACGGGAGTGCGGTCCTTGAGGCACGGCGTGTGCGAAACACGGTGTCGGCCACCGGCGCGGTAAAGCGGAAGGTGGGGGGTGCACTAGCCCTAGGGACGGGAGCAGGCGCGTGGGAGGTACTGCGAACATAACCCCAGAGCTGTAAATTTGTACATTATTTAAATAAACCAATTTGTACATAGAGCTCGTGTCTGTGTCGTTATTTAGCTACCACGACGCCACAATATTATATATTATATATATATATATATATATATATATATATATATATATATAGCAGCCGGCAACTAGGATTCTCCTCCGAATAGCTACTCCAATAGCTACCAAGCTATGTCGCTAGAGTCCAAAATCTTCCACCGTCGGCACTCGAATCCTAGGACTTCCTGGTCAGAGTCGCTGTAGAGATAGCGACATTGAGCTAAACCAAGCCGGTGTATCCCAGAATTTTGAAATGGAAGTAAAAGTAACAGCCTATTTCAGGGCGGCCCAACTTTCAAGGCCTCAAGGTCCACAACTAAAATCTTTAATATGGCTGACGGCCATATTTTCATTACTCGGGCGATCTACACCTGACATCTCTGTATTGTTGATCTTAGTACATTTCCGGTTGCTCTGAAACGGGGGGAGGGGCGTGATTCATGCTTGATATCAAGCCGTACTGTGCATAACGCAGTGTAACATATTCGAATGATTTGGAATTTTTGAATTTACTAGAAATAACTCTTAAATCTTAATATTAACCAATTTGTACATAAAGGGGGTGTAGACCCCGGCAGGGCGCTTGCGCTAGGCGCATAATGTTCTCGGCCAATATGGATGGAAAGGACTTTCACTTTTGACTAATAACGTTTCTCGGGCCACAATAAATGACACGGCGGGTCCGCCGGGTGGACAACCCTAGCCTATTACTTTCATTTCAAAATGTATATTCACACTCTGCGTACAAACATGAACATACATTTCTTGCATATTGTGTAATTTAATGTTCTATACTTTCTTCAGGACGTCGAAAATAGGAAAGAGGATGTTGTTGAAGAAATATCATATACTACACATCTTAAAGGCCCAGTACTTGTGTAAAGTAGAAAATCTGTCTGTATTCTGCACAACCCGGTAATTTCCAAGCTTCAGTGTGCACTTTTTTTTCAAGATTATCAAGTTACTTTCTAGTTTCTCGCCGACACTAATGTAACTCATTTCGGCAAATTTTATAGCTTCTTAAGAAAAATAAACACAAGTACTACTATGAACTCAAATCTGTAACATTAAAAAATTAAAGCAACTATGATGCCGTACGCTCGTCAATCGATGATAATCAGCATTTATTTCTTAAAAAAAAGTTATAATCAGTGAAATTCCAATCGAAAGCCTTTTAACACAAGGGACCTGTAGTTGGACAGACGCGGCGGTGGAGGCTTGACTGGTCGCGAGCGCGCGAAGGAGGAGAAGGGCACGCCTCAGGGGACAGCGGAGACGAGAGGTTACATGTTCGCATTCCGAAGCGTCGCGTCGCCTCCATCGCGATGTGTCGCTTCGGGGATCTGTGCTTGACGCCAGCTCCCACACGACCAGGCTCACGCTCAACCACTGCTCAGGGGCAAGAACGAGATGTTCTGCGTACACTACCTGTACAGGCTTGTATTACACTGTTAACTGAACTTCGTCAACAATGTTTTATAAAAGTGAATATGACACTGTAATAGCTCACATTTTATACAAGATTTGTTTTATAAAAGATCTTTGATAAAATTTACCCTGAAACGTCCCCGTTTTATCAAAAATATGATAACACGGCGTTCAGAAAGTACTCATGAGTTATTGCTTCAATGTTTTGATTGTGGAGCACGAGCAATTAGATCTTTTATATAATACTGTCCATCCGGACTACAAAAATTAAACCAAACGAACTGATGCACATGACAGAATTTCCCGGGCAGGACATGGAAAATACACAATAAAAAAACACTTGAAAAGCAGAAGACCTACTCTTCAACAAAGGAAATTGAATGTTACCACGTCCATCCTCAATTCTCGTTGCTCAATTTGAAGTTTGCTTAATAAAGTATGAATGCTCTTTGAGGTGACGACGTGAGGACCAGCCTCATTTGCAAATGTTTCCTCATTGTCCTATTCTTGTTCTTCTTAGGAAATAAACATATGGTAGTTATTACCGTACTTTATATAGCATAAAGTGCAAAGAGTTGTTCCTCATCCATTTACAACGTTCGTCGCGAACAAAAGGCTCGACAGCCCGCTACGGGTCTTGGTCGACAAGCGGTTACCCAGCCCCTCGGTAAGGGTTCGTGTGGTTAGCACGAAGACATCCTTTCACCGTTTACAATGGTCTTCATAACCTTAGGATGGGCTTTCTCATTGTCAGACGGCAATAGATACTAGGACATTTATAAGGAAAGCACACCCTCGGCCGATAATCGAACCCGGGATTGCATCGTGTAAAGCGAGCACGCTAACCAACGAGCCACCCGCGAGGGCCGAGCAAATCTACTCAAAAATATTGAAAGCAATGTAATAAATATTGAAATCAAAGGTCTTCGTCAAAGTTCTAAATTCTCTTTGCTCGAAGTTCAAAGTTCTTCGTCAGATACATTTCCAGACATCTTATGCTGTGTAATATCCTCCTAAAAGTGATCCTTGGTGCACCGTTACCAGATAGATTTTTTCCCTATTACAATACATTTCATGTCAGCAAATTTTAACTTAACATACAGTCTTATAGCAAAACTTTGAATGTAGGTTTCAATGTATTCTATCGTCATAATTATAAAACCATTTTACTTCACGCCAGTAAAACTATTAACTCTGTTAGTTATTCGCAAATGCATCTCGTTCCCGAAATACTAATAAAAGCGGAATCTGTTTGTGCCCGTGAGGTATGCAAATTCATGCAGAAAATGATTCAACAATTTATTATTTAATGCCATCTGTTGGGTAGAACGCCTATAGTTTCTCTCCTTTAGATATGTTTCGTTACACATATTTGGCAGACCTAGAGACGCTGTGTTCGATGCCCTGATGCTAACGTTTCGACTAGTCTTAATTTCGACATTCTTCAGGGCGAAATGCTTTTACAGTTAGCGACAATCTTGTTTGTACAGTCCATAATTTGCTCGAAAATCATTAATTTAAAGTGGACAATTGAGACCAATTTAAAATATTATACAAGATAATTGAAAAATTCCAGTTAAATATAACGGGTTGCTCGGGAACTAGCCTCTATGAAGGTTCCCGAGCAACTAAACGTGCTGGTGAATTTCAAATTCAAGGCCATTTCGTCTAGATGTACAAAATTACATTTTATTCAACTGGAATTATTCAATTATCTTGTAATATTTTTTGCATTAGTTTCAAATTTTCCTCTTAAAACGAATGATTTTTGAGCAAATTATGGACTGTACAAACAAGACTGTTTCCAACTGTACATTCCGATATGAGGAAGGTTGCAGTACGACGGCTGAAACGATGGTATCAATCCTGGAATGCAGCGTCTCCTGGACGGCCAAGAATCGATAAACTCCGGCTGCAGAAGCCTAAAGTATAAGTCAACGCTTATACTTCAGAACGTAAGAGTCACTTATTAATCTTCACATGAATGATAGTTTAAGAATTTCTGTAATCATGGTAAGTTGTAACACCGTCATGTTGTCAGGTTTTGTTTCATCTTATTTATAAAATAAAGAAAAAATAGTATTTGGGAATATAAATAGTAATTGTCAAATAATGATTTTTACGTATTTTAAGGTTAGTATTTTCAAGAAACGTCGTAAGGAATCACTCATACTTTCATTATCTGTACTCACAAATCAAATAATGTACAAAGAAAGCCTACAATAATACCATACTGACAAGGCATGTAGAAATTTACAAATTTTCACCACTGTAGATACTTTGAAACCTTCAAAACAATTTCTCTAGAATTCTTCCATAATATCCAAGAAGAATTCGGCTTCAATGAGTGCTAGTGGAGCCGTACTGTGTAGATAAATCAAATGGGCTAATGATGACCTCTGCAGGCCACTTAAAACTCTCTGAAAAGGTGCTTTAGTTGCTTAAATCCCCTATTTTTTTAAGGATTTATTTAGTAATGTTCTAAAAAGATCCGAAAACATTGGTCAGTTTTCTACTAGCTGAGTGAGACGCGTTATGCCCTGAATGATGAACCGGAAGAGGTCTAACCATGAATTAGAGAAGGTCACTCGGACATCAATTACAGCGATACACAATGTCTGAACAGAGAATTAGAACCCGAAATGGGGATCTAATAAAAACTAGATCTTAGAAATGTGATGTACTTCTTTTTATCCCACTGTCTTACTTAGTATCTACAATGTAAGATGTATCAATTTACTGACTCATTTGCTTGAATCACTAATTGTGGCTAATTTTCATGAAGTGACATGCACTGTATTTACCATGAAAGGAAACCTATCAATTCCTGTCGTCATTTATTCATTACAAAACGGAGAGCCGTGTATGCTATCGAAGGATCACAAATTATTACACTGAAAATGCGTATCAATCACGACTTTGCTAGCCATCATTCGTACCCAGACAATAATGACACGCCCGTATGACAGGTTGAGAACCGTTACATATAGTCTCTGTCGAGTGATGCCACATCCGACAATCCCAAATGCACCACTTCCCGGTCCCGACGTGCTATTTGGACGCAACTCTTGCTATTCAGAGGGGGTGTGGAGATGTGATTGTAGATAGCGAAACAGTTCTAAGGAGACGGCGGATGAGGCGCTTCACAGAAGGGATGACGTCACCCCCCGGCGGATGAGTTCATGGGCCCAAAGGCGAGGGCGTTCGCCCCGACCGGCGCCAGCGGCAGTGCAGCACTTGCGGAGCTCCCGGAGGTGGAGAAGAGAGGCACCCACGAAATGGAGGAGACGTTTCAAAATCTGTTATTCACTTTTGTATTTCAATTTAATTATTTAAAAAATCTGAGAGTAAGCTGAAAGGGTAAAAGTATTCGAGAAGTAATCAATTTTTGAGCTTGAAATACGATGCAGGTACACCACTCAATACACCACTCAAACTACAAGCTAAATATTTTATTAGTGTATTGTATTGTCATATAGTTGAACTTGGGGTGGTCATCAATTGAATGTGTCAAGAGAGGTTATAAAATAGAAAGAGAAAAAATAATATTTAAGATTATGAAGAGTAGTTGCCAATAATAATGAACAAGTGAAATGTTGATATACTGAGAGAGGCGCTCAGCTAGTTTATCAAAAATTATTACTAAAATCTTTCGAAATTCTAATGTAGAAGTAAACTTAATTTATTTTATTTATATTTCGTGATTTGCAAATAAACCTCTGCCTAAGGTAGATAATGGTCTTGTGTAATTATAAGGAACTTACGCAAATTCCTTAATATACATCGAAAAGGTAATACGAAAATCGTCAATTGGATCAAAACCAGGAGAATGGAATGAAAAGATAAGAAAAAGAAGGAGAAAACCAAGAAATGCAGTGGATAATTTTCATGGTGCAACGTACTTCGGATGTGAGGGGCGGGCGGGTGCGAGGGGTGTCGGAAGACGACGCAAGGGCGCCCGTCGACGGCCGCGCGGCTGGCTGGGCGTGAAACCGCGGGCGAGATCTGGCATTCCGGAAGATCGGCGGCGTGACATTTGCGGCGGTGCGGGTGGGGGCGCGAGGGCGGGTGCGAGGGCGCCAGCCGCGAGGCGGGCGGCGGGCGCTGGCCCGCGACGGTTACTGGCATTTCCCTCACTGCAGGACGACTGTCGGCTCCGCGCGGCTCGGAGCCCCTGACCGGTTGTGACGCAAGTCCCGCAGCTTTATGTTCACGGTGAGTTTTGGTTGCCAATTCATGGCGGAAACGCAACAAAATGATTAAAATATTATGATATAGACATATAGTCACATTTTTTTTGCGATAGCAAGAAATACAAGTATTGTCTTAATGAATAAGATCAGTGCGTTCTCTAATGGAAAATCTAGGGAAATTAATTCACAACTCCCGTGAGTAAGCACATACTAGTAAGTCCAAAATCGTAATTTTATAGAAGCAAACAAGTGTTTAGAAATTCTTGTTTGAAAAATGTATTAGATTAAACATCATTTCATATCACTGAAAAAAATTAATGTTCAAGACCATTAATAAATGTTGAAGTCGTAGGCTCCCGCGGCCAGAGTCATGTAAATGATCTTGGCTGTCCGGGTTACGCAGCGTCTGAAACCAGCTTTGAGGAATTAAATTATCCACAAATATTGCGGTCAAAATCGTTGTAAAGATTTCTTCATACTTCTCACCTAGGTCGATTCAAAGCCATTTTACCTAATTACTCGTATTCGTAATAGGAAACGCCTATAAAAAAGAGAATCACCCAAAACAGCGTAACTAGACCAATATGAATATGGATGTACGTGCTTCTCTCTGCCAAGCCGCGTTGACTTACAACTGATGCCATCTTTCGGAAACGCTGGAAGCTAATCGAAACAATGCTCGGTATTAAGTACTTTACCATGCCATGAGCGTCAGCTTGTACGTGTAGGTCCACTAAAAACAAAAACGTGATTTTTTGGACTCCCTTGGGAGCTTCCTCAATGTTAAAAGTCGAGAATAGCATTATGTCAAAATCTTTAGCAAGGTCACTCACATGTGATGAAAAAAAAGATATTTCTTTATTCAACAATGTTGAAAAAAATACTTGGAGTTTCGAGATGATAATACGTGTCGCTATATAACAAAACGCATTTTTTGCAAGCAAACATTTGAAGGTCGCCTATCTATTGGATAATTATAATTAGTCTATTTTTGTTTTCTCTTGTGATTTTGATGAAATGGTTAAGAGAAGAAGGTAGATACCATCATACAATTTTTTATGCTTCTAATTCATGTTTTGTGTAACTAAAGACAATAGAATTGAATTGAAATGAATTGAGCAGAGTGAGGATGAAACAAAGGAAGAAACGAACGTACAGAGAAAAAAGTGGGTTTCTGTAGACAGAGTCATTCGAAAGCTCTCGGCTATCCGAGTGTAGCCATAATCTAGCCGTAGCCTGTAGCCATAGCCGTAGTCTGTTTTGCTGCCGCTTTCGGCCATCGTATCGTGACCTTCCTCAGGACTGAAAAAAATTAATATCAATGTTCAGTCCTGACAAATCCCTCTATACACAATAAATCTACTACTCGTCGTCAATCGGACAGCTGTCAGTATTCGAATATCACAAAGGGAATGTTTCTTCGTGTATCTGAAAAATCATGTTTACATGATCTGTAGGACGTTCGATACGAAAACATGAAGTAATTTCGAGCTTTGAAAATTAAATTTGTAATATGATGTAGAGGTTTTCTCGAATTAATTTTTTTTAAATTATAATATTCAGAATTGAATTAGTTTGATAACTCATATTCTGTTTCAATAACAAAACAACATAGGTCACCACAAAACGACATTTAAATAATAATTATGAATATAAAAGGACAAAAATAAATAAGTCAATATAAAAAGGCGAAAAACTTTCATGCATCATCTCTAACATTTCCTCGTATTCGCTATTTCTGTATTTTGAGAGGTGAATATTCGATGCAGCCCACACGAGAAAAGGACGGTACACGCGTAATTTCCTTACTTCAAAAACGAAATAACTATTTTTTTTTAGAAAACAGTTATGTATTTGTAGAATACGAAATATTTTATATTACTTACTTTTTGAGGGTAATTATTAACTTTAAAAAATTGTGCAACTGTTGGAAGTATTTCATGTTATTTATTTATTTGCTTTGTATCACTGGCAATGTAATTTCAAAAGGAAAATAGATTGAACTGATCCGATTCGTTTGTAGCTCTCAAAGCGTTTTAAGTCGGCCTCCCACGCACTCACCTTGGGCGAGTCCATAGCCAGACAAGGCGGTGGCCAGATGGGCGCGGCGGGTAAACGCAGCATTACCGTCCAAAAGAGCGTGTAAAAAGCTTGCACGGCGATGCAAATGCGGCGCGCGTGCCCGACCTACGCCACGCGGGGTCTGCGTTCGTTGCCAGTCCGCGCACACGCGCGCTTCTGCGAACGACCTCTGGAGCGCCGCGCCACGCCACGCCGCGCCGCGCCGGCGACGACGCGCCCGCGCCGGCCGCGGCATGCGCGGGCGTGCGCGGGGTACGAGCCGAGCACCTCACGGGCCGGGGCGGGACGGGGCGGGCGGGGCGCGCCGCAGCGCTAAGTGGAGGGTGACGCCGCGCGTCAAACGATGGAACGCAGGATGCTGACGACTGGAATAGACAATATTCGAGTTAAGCAGCACTTTACTTCGTATTCGGCTGCACGAAAATATTGGTATATGGTCTTAAAATACGTCTATTATTTATTTACCTCCCGTTTCCAAAGACCTTTTAGTTCTGTTATGTGAGAATAGAATTCTCAAGGTTATTTCATGTTTTTGACCAAGTTTCGCATATTTCTTCCTGAACATTTAACAGCGTGAGATTTAACTTCATTGGTCATCAACCAATTATGAACATTTTTGAAACTATTTTGAACATCGACAGGTGAAATTCTTTATTCATATAGATGAGCGATGATTTAAAGTTCAGACTTAAATTCTTAATATATTCTTGAACCAGTTTTCAATATGTACAGACAAAATATAATTCATGGACTGCAAAACTGACATTTCGAAAATAAAGTTTGGAGGTAAACTGTTTACAGTTTTCGCCAGTAGTTGATATGCATTTATCACACACCCAGTAATTGATGGATTATGGAGTAAGGATAACCAAAATTGGAGTTCTTGTAATAATAATTATTTTAATACATAAAATGACACATGGCAGTGTCAGTTTCACTGGACGGGAGGGAGTCATGGGTACTGACGAGAAAGAAAAGTAATATACAAGCTTCAGAGATGAGATTTCTAACAGAGCAGTAATAGCCTGCAGCCTCCTAGACCAGTTCAGAAACGAAAACATCCAGAAAGACCTCAACATTTTCTCCATATTGGAGAAAATAAAGGAGAAACATTCAGCGTTGTGACAACACCTACAAAGAATAGAAGATGATAGGCTCACAAAAGTGGCCTACCATAATCGGCCAGCTGGGAAAAGAGATTCCGGTCGACCAAGGAGTGAAGCCGGAAGAGGCCTTGTGGCCTTAACCGTGAAAGGAAGAAGAAGAAGAAGAAGAAGAAGAAGAAGAAGAAAAATAAGAAAAAGACGCATCTACCTCACTACATGATTCGTAACGGCTTAATCTGAAACAAGTTCCAAGAAAAAAATATTTTTGATTTTGAGAAAAAAAAGTAAACTGATATTTGAGAATAGAGATGTGCAAACCTCGCCTATACCTTTCCGTAGACATGTACGCAACTATTGTTTCCACATTTATCTCTGTTAGAATTTTTATCTGTTTAAAAGTTTTATATGTTAAATATTTCAATAACAGGATTTGTGAAAATTGGCTTTTATGCGAATCATAAAAAATAATGATAATGATGCTATTTAAAAAAACATTGAATAACTTTGCATTATATCGTTTCGTATTGCGTGATAATATTAAGGCGAATCTTCGAAAATGTCGAGACCTTTCAGGACCGAGCAGGGAGAATAGAAGTAAAATAAATAGCCATGTACTCTCAAAAAATCAGAAGTTGAATCCTTCTGAATTAGAGAGCGAGATGTTAGAGCGATGCATACTAAATACAAATCACTAGGCCCGCCTTCATCGGTTCTCGTTAATCCAAGGACCCCTGTCGAATAGTCGCGTATCCTGGCGCCGGCATTATCTCTTATCTCGATCACGGCGATCGATCAGGACGTGGCACGTCGAGATCACGTCACCCTTGTCCGCCAGATGGCGTCAGCGCCGAAAAGATCCCGCGCCGGCGCGTAGCACGGGAGCCGTCACGCAGCGCCGATGCGTCGTACGAGGGGCCTTGCCATCGCCCAACCGCCGCGCCGCGCCGGGCCGAGCCGCCAGGGTTTTCGTGCCAAGGTTACTATTACTCTCGAGACCATTAGCTGCCTTCATTGGCATCCGCAGAGGGAAGCTTAAAGTCGTGACTTCAAAAATCATGAGTTTGGTATGAAGACTATGAATGTTCACCAGAAAACGCACCGACTCCAATCGCAGATTGAAATACAGATTCCAACTTTAGTTAACTGAAAGTAAAATTAAATGAGGGTCCTTCTCGCTTATCGTATCGAACGTGAAGGAATCGGATTACTTCCGAAATAACATGGCGAACAACAACACTGGTCCACAAACAGAATCACGTCGTATTTACAAACGCAAAATATTAAGGCATGATGATGCTTCGCTACGGTTGACCATTTGTATTACGGTCTTCTGCCAATGCGATTAATATAACACGTCCTTAAACTTGCCAAACTCAGAATTTTCAATGCATTGCATTCCAAAGAACATTTTGGCCGAACACATAGGCACTGGTGACCCTATGCTACACTTATCGAAGTTCATAACAATGCTGCAGACTGTTCCCTAAGCGATTGGAAAAACAAATCATGTCCAATGGATAACGTCTAACTCATTTTTTACCAAAATACACTTTTAATTTATGGAAACGCGTCATTCTCATTTGAAATACGAAATAGAATAGCTTCGTTCCAGTCTTCCCTTTCGTGCATCGAACTCGCGACGTCGCAGTCGATTTGTTACAATAAGGGATACAACTCTAAATATGCTTTTATTTTTATACACAAACATTTATTTTGCACAATAATATTCCATTCATGTTATTGGCACTTTATAATAATATAGTAGCATTTTGTGACATATATCTGAGCAGTTAGCTTTGGGTTAAGACTGCAATTGAAACATTTCAAAGAGAATATTTACCAATAGTGTTAAGGAATTTCTCGATAATTCACTGAGCTGAACAGTTACCTTTTGTTCCCAAAGACATTCTTTTCGTCAGTGTACCATCATCTTCATCGATTTCTATGAGCAAGATTCCGTAATAAAAGGGACAACACCAGGTAAAAAGAAACATTACAATGCTGCACTGTCATATTGCTTTCTGCTATACTACATGCCGCAAATGTAACGAAATAGCGTTGACTTACTAAACAAGTCCAAATGTAGGTTCAAAAGAATAATTGAAGTGAAAATTCTTGATCTTTTCTTTTATTATTGTTAATGAAGAGTTGATCATTCAGTTGTAAAGAAATCGATATAAAGAACACTACATTTAGGAGTGTCTACATTAGCTACGTACTCTTCGATTACATATTTATCTATCTTATCCATTTATGATTACATTTCTACTTCAGAGTCGACACAAAAAGAACAGAAGTTCACAAGCAACGGTTGGATACACAGTAGTTCGTAACCCAATCTTTTTAACAGGATCATATCGAATGCAATTTATATTTTTCTCCTCTTGGAAACGTATTATGTAAATGAGGACTCAAGTGAGTCCCGTGCGTGTAGGGCATGCTACGTTCTGAGAGGGGGCGGTATGCTTCCTCTGCTGGACCACGATTTCAAGAGCCCACACGTCGACTTGAGGATTTTTCCACACCAGGTGTCTCTCCCCCATGGGCACTGCTCCATTCGAGACAGACGTATTGGTATATCCCGATTGATACACCGATATGTAGGAGAGTAGTTCATGTGTAAGTGCACGGGTGAGAGTGGGAAGAGATGAAAGGATAAGGATGAGGAATAAAATACAGTTCTCGCTTCGTAATCATCCGTTAATTAAGTTACATCTCTGGTATTCGTCTGCTATTGATCGGAGAAACTACGGAAGCCTACCAATGAGATCACCGAGCCCCTGCAATTCTCCTCCGGACAACTCTCTTAATTCAACTGTTACGTCGTATCGAAAATAAGCCACAGTCCGAACTGGCACACTAAGGACTCTAACTTCACGATGCTGCAGAGGTACCGGTGATACTGCTGAGTTGACGGAGCTAGTTGAGAAGAAGGTAATTTATAGAAGTGATACATAAATAAATATCAGTGATTTTACATTTCTCATTTCTCAGAAGGGAGAGAAATCATTGAACATTGAGTTGCATTGAAAGGTAAAGTCGAGTCGAAAATTCGTACATTATTCAAAGGCTTAACTTGTTTCAAGAGATAATCCGAACAGCTGCCCTATAATTTTCTTCAACTATGTCTTCTTTCAGGACCCTCTTCACACGGCTGCAATTGGCGACCGTCCGTCAGCATTGCTGCCTCAGCCGCGCCGCCGCGCCGCCGGCACGCAGCGCCGTCGGTGTCGCCAGGCGGGCGCTCGGCGCGAGTCACACCGCGTCGCGGTTTACGAGCGCCCTGTCGGCACGCCACGACGCCATAGAGGGCCGCGCTGCCCCGCGGAATATCAACGCGGGCCGCGCACGCGCGCGCCGCCGCCCCGCGCTGCCCCGCCCCCGCCCCGGCTGCGACGCGACCCACGCCCACCGCTTCCTTCCTCCTAAGCGGGCTGCGGCGGCGGAGGTTCTCCCGGGGAGACGGGCCGGCAAATGGACGCAGTTATTAACATCGATATACCGATAACAGCCAGTAACAGACGAGGTTGGGGTTTGTAAACTGTGATAGCCAGAGCTCTTATTGGTTGGTAGCCAATCGAGCCTGTCATTGACCATGTGTCGTTCAATACTTTTCTTAACTCTTTTTTTTTTTTTAAAAAAAAGCCATACTAAAAAGAAAAACAATTACTTGGAATACGTGTACTTAGAATCCACCTTTAGCTATAACTTCAGTGTTTTCTTTTTCGGACTGTAAAATCCACAAAGGACACTCGTCTATCACATGTGTCTTTTCATTCCTCTGTTTAGTAGTGTTAAGTGTTGATATCTGATATTACGAGAATAAATTTTCTCTCTTTTGGTAAATAAATAAACTTACGGTCATACATGTTTATATTTTCTTTTACAGGGATATACAGGATGGTTATAATTAAACCTTTCCTACAGAACACGTTATAACAAGGAAATGAATTATAGTATGTGTTCAGAATATGGGATGCATGATTTCTATGTGTCACAGCGCCACCGTCCAGTTCCAAATATGGCCACAGATATCATGGTCAGGCACAGTGCTGATATGCCTGATATGATATGCTAGTATGACATGCTGGCGAAGCATATCGAAGTAACGCTGGCCAGTCACACTGCACGTCTTTGGTCTTTGAGCGCCTAGCCTCTTCAAAAAATGATGTGCTAATGATGAACGTCGCCGTGAGGGCATACCATACTGTGACACATTCACCATGTGGACAAACATCAAGATATTCGGCATGGGACTCATTCTTGCTAGGAAGCACCCCCTTATGGGCATGTGCTTGAGGACAATGGATTTCAGAAACACGACGCGTGACAAATGCACTGCTGAAAGACGAAGACCTCTCGCCTTCCGGCCAATTACGCTGTCACCACTGTCCTTTGCCTCCTAGGATCACACAAATGGGATGCATGATTTCTACGCGTCACAACGCCACCGGCCAGTTCCAAATATGGCTACCAGGTGCCACGATCAGGCATAGTGTTGCGGTGGCGATGGTGTAACGGTTAGCGTATCGGACTGTTATACCCAAGTTCGCGGGTTCGCGTGGATATTTAAGGGCAAAAAAATACATCGTACGCCTTCCTTCAGAGGGGAAGTAAAACCGGATGTCCCATGTTAGTATATTTACTGCATGTAAAAGATCCTCAAGCCTAAATAACGCCTCTAAGCTAAATTCAAAATCGCCTGCTTCGTTGCCCAAGGAATACCTTTCTCCGCTAGTTGGTGAAAGGAGCGTAGAGAAATCTTGCGTGGTCAGACGGAAGAGTAGTCCTCATGGCATGAGCCTCGCCACGTACAATAAAGCAATTCAGTTCAATTAACTTTAAATTGTGCTGACTAGTCGCATACACCGAACCAGTCACCGAACCAGTCACAGTGGTGACGAGTCAACGTGGGTTTGGAAAAACGAAGCAGGGCATTCTTGGTGAAACTCCTTAACAACATTAATTCTGCAGCAGCACTTCGAGAATGTCCACCTGCTGAAAGGATTACGGAAAGGTCCTCTTTCTCCACCTATTTGTGGAACATATTGAAGACGTTCGAGTCAACTGGGGAACTGGGTGGCTGTCCGTGAAGAGGCCGATGACCAATGGAATCACAGGTGATTGATGAATTGCTGTTGCTCTGGCCGACAACGCTCTGCTTAATTCCGGAGCGTCAAGCAATGCGCGTGCTGTGTTCCGACATATGAACCTCTCATGGGGCTTCGAACCATTCTCAAATGGTATCCGTAAGATATCTAAATCGTATAGGCGCTTGCACCACCAGACGCACAACAACGTGTTGACTTCGCTCTTAACTTCTCGCAAGGACTGAAGTTGACGAGTCACCGCCAGGCGATGTGCATGAATTTCCTCTGCATGGTGAATGTGTCACCGTATGGTGTGGCCTCACGGCAACGTTCATCATTGGCACATTATTTTTTTGAAGAGGCTGGTACTCAAGAACCAAATACGTGCAGTGTGACTGGCTAGCGTTACTTCGATATGCTTCGCCAGCATGGCATACCTGATGTCATACTAGCATGTCATTTCCTATCTGATGTCATACTTTTTCCTGTTACTATAATGAGGTTTCTGTAGTGACTTTGTCGCGAGGAAATAAATTCTAATATAAATGCTTGTAATTAATTTTAAAAAAATAGCAATCATTCAACATTCACAAAGTATTGGAAAGAAGCTAATTTGAGTTGACCAGAAATTAGCGCATCATACGCTGCGAAATTAGCTCATACGCTGGGATGAGTTGAAATTATAATTTTTGTTGATATTAAGAGATGATTAATTTCGACTTCATGAACTTAGATGCATCACTGTAATAATAAATATATACACTATAAATTAATTTCATTTGGCGTTAAATTTCTTGGTTACAATGAACAGGATGCGCTAAGAGGAACACTTCAAAACAACATTAGCTATCGAGAATACTCGTACGAAAGTGTAGCAAGAGCACTCTAAGAAAAATTAAATCGCACTATCCTTCTCCCATATTTCTAAAGAGAAAAAGCAAAACATCATTAGAGCCAGAGAACATATTTCAAAGAATTAGAAAGAATGAGTGTTTATTTTTGTGTGGTCCTAGGAGGCAAAGAACTGTGGTGTCAGGGGAATTTGCCGGAAGGCGAAAGGGCTTCGTTCTTTCAGCAGTGCATTTGTCACGCGGCGTGTCTCGGACATCCATTGTTCTCAAGCACATGTCCATTAAGGGGATGCTTTCTAGCAAGAATGAGCCCCTGCTAAATATCTTGATGTTTGTTCACGCTTGATCCAAGATTTCTCCTAAAATTTCAATGCAACAATTCTCACTTACTGTAATTGTGGAAATTCAAAGCCTTGCGAAATATTGTACCACAAACATAAATATAATAGTGATACTAGTAGCAGAATGTTGAATTATTGCTAATTTTTTAAAAATTATTTAGAAGCATTTATATTAGAATTTATTTATTCGCGACAAGCCACTATAGACACCGCATTATAGTAACAGCAAATGTAGGCTACTGGTAAATCATACAATTAGCCGCCTTCAATGCCAAAAGCACACATAGGGACCATTTCAAAACAACAACCAATTTTGTTATTAAATCATCATCATCATTATTATTATTATTCTCTCTTTATTCACAGCTTTCTGGAATTACAGTAATCACGCAGATACATATCAAAGCATGATCACTTATTACTTACAAGTTAAATAGCACTTACAGTATTTACACAGCATTTACACAACACAGTACATAGCACACAGTATTTACACAACATTTATAAAAATTAAGACCTTTGAATTGTAATAAAATTTTCAACAAATGTTTTATAAATCTGAACCCATAATTCTTCTAACCAAAGAACATGTATTAATTATTACCGCTTTCTGCATGTTTATCAAAATATTTTTGTTTATATCCAGTTCTTCCACTGACTTTACAGTGACCTTTGGTACGATACCAGTTGCTGAGATTACAATAGGGATTGTCTTCGCATTTTTCCTCCTTCACGACTTGGACCAATTCTCTGTATTTTCCCAGCTTCGTCTGGTAGGTGGTCATGATGTTGTTGTTGTCAACCACCGCGAAGTCCACAAAGAAGACTTTCTTGGATACCCTGTCCCAGATAGTGATATCAGGTCTGTTGTGATGGACGGTTTTGTCTGTCAGGATGCTTCTGTCCCAATACAATTTGTAGGCGGTATTCTCTAGGACCGTTTGGGGATGATACTTATAATACGGTGTTATCTCGTGCAGAAGAAGTTTGGCATGGATAATACGTCCAATGTTGTCATGCCTTATTTTATATTCAGAGGGAGCCAGTACACTACAGCCAGTTAATATATGCTGGATTGTTTCAGATCTTTGGAAACACATTCTGCAATTATCATCTACTACTGAAGGGTCTTTAACTATGTGCTTGAGATAGTTTTTGGTTGGTATCACCTGGTCTTGTATTGCAATAATGAGGCCCTCAGTCACAGGAAACAGATACCCCCACAGTGAGCCACTTGCACGACATGTCTACGTCTACATTTTCATTGGCTATTGCTGCGGGGTATGCACCGTGGAGTGCCTTCTGCTTCCATTTGACCATTTCTGTTTCAAGAGTGGACTGTTGCTGGTTCATGTCGTTTCTGAGTCTGAGAGGTGTAAGATTATCATCAGCTTGTTGTACCACTTCATGTTGTTGCGAGATTTGAGCTTTCTTTCCAAATACTCTCTCAGAATAGTAATCTGCCTGATGTGTAGATTTGAGAGGTTTACCATGCCTTGTCCCCCTATTATTATTGTTATTATTATTATTATTGAATTACAATACATAAGCTATTTGACCTTGCTCACAGTACATTCCAAACCTTTTTTCTAGTCAGTTTAATGTACATGCTGTGGATAGTGGATACCCATGAAATTTTTACTTTCTTCTACTTGCTTCGTGAGAAGAAAAAGTATTGCGATTCAATTTTTTTATTTAAGTTTTCTCCTCACATGTAACAAGGGACGGTAAAAAAATGGGGCTAGTCCAATTTTCGGGAAACTCCGTGTTTTTGATAGTTGCAAAAAGTTAACATTCCAAAACTACAAAATTTAAGATGGCGATTTTTGCCTTAAAGTGTATTCTAAAAATATCATATACAATTTTTTGAAAAAGATCTGAAACTTATGCAATTTCTAAAAAAAATATTTTTTCAAAAACAAATCCAAATTGTTTCATTAGATTTTCTCCTAGTATGCAACAACGTCGGACGTTAAAAAAATGGCGCTAATCCCGTTTTCGCCGAACTTTCTGCATTTTCGAAAATGGCAAAATTTGCGTTTTGTCAATATTGAGTTGAGACAATTACATTCGAGTTCGAACCTCACGGCGTTTCTACAGCATAGGGGCATGGCTGACGACAAATTAATTCGGAGGACCTGAGTTTGAGTTTCAGTGCGGAAAATAATTTTTGTTGGTTGAAAACACTTTTCCATGCTTATGTAAGAAATGATATAGCGGAGCAATTACATATGATGCGAGAACGTATGTACTGTCCTAGCCCCTACTGGTTGTTATTCTTCTACCGATGCAACACATTCGATTAAGTATTAATTCATCATTGCTTTTCATTAAATATTAACCTGCTTAAAATTGGTGGAATGTTCTTCACTTTTATAAACCTATTTACCAGGACGACGTTAGACATTTTTAACTTGAAGTTTCTCTAACAGCTACCATTCTCATCTTTTGAAAGTTGGTGACAAAATAATCACATACCGATAGGGTCTGTCCCAGATATCTCCAATAAAATTCTGCACCTGCGAAACAAATATTTTAATTTCTGAAGTTGAAAAAGTGAAATGTGTTCTGTTAATTGGGGAGAATAGGTACCATCCGTGAAGAACTCCAAATAATATATGAACGTCGAGCACCATATTACAGCATTCTTCTCACAAAATTCAGGAAGACATTACATAAATCAACGTTTTTTGCTACGCACATAGTATTCCACACAAATATTCAAAATTGGGAAGTACAAATTGGAAAAGTGATTTTGGAATAATTCAAAATAATGAAGTGAAAAAGTTTTTAACGTCTTTTCATTCGTACAGGCCTTCCACCTTCCAATGACAAAAGACATGAGCATAGGGGTATTCAGACGAGCAAAGAGCAGCTGTTCATTTTGGTCTTCGTTGAAAATAAAATCATTATAAGTTTATATCACTGAGATAATAGATGATAAAAGAATTGGTGACGATCCGAACATTTCCAGTAACATTTCTGTAGGCACAGGTGTTAAGAATACAAACTGTGAAGATCTTGGAATGGTCTAATCATCCAACCAAAAAATTCCATCACATGTCATTACGCCGTAAATTATAGTTTTAATTAAAATTTCAACACCAGCTCACATTAGGTAGCAGAAGATACATGACGCATTGTGCGACAAACATGGTGTGTGAAAAGTTGTACTGCTGTCCTAGTTGGTCAGCTAATAACTTTCCCTCTCGAAAGCACATACCGGGAGAGGTGGCTCAGGGCATCACCTGATGTCACTGCAGTGCCTCCGAACTGGAGGTCATAGGTTCATGTACCGACGGTGGCACGAATTTCAAAACTAGTCAGATAGCTAGGTCGAGTTCTATCGCCGTTTGGAGAAGAGTTCTAGCGGCCGGATGCACACGGTAGTTTTTCGTGGATTTTTGGTCAATCCCAGGCTAATGCCGGAGTAGTACTCTAACAAATGGATCACGGAATGCGCGCGATTTTTCCTTTCTCTTTCTTGTCCTGTTCCCACCCCTTATTTACAACCACACTTACATCCACTACACTACCATATGCAGGGAGACCAGTCGGGAGCTTAGAGCTTATCCCGGCTGGCGTGGTGCCTCGCTGATGGGAGATACCTGATTGAGTGAAAGCCTATTTGGCCGACGGTAGGTCGGTGCCGGATCGAGCGGGGGAAGATCACCCTCTCGCGATAAAACATGCACTACACTTACGAAAGTAATGACCTAAGCTGTTGACGCGTACGAAATCATTAGTCGAAATCGAAAGCACATCTTCAACACTGCACTAAAATAATTTCAGAAACCAATCAAATTAATGAAATTCAGGTAATTGCTGCAAAAAAATCTCAAATGTATTATTGCAATTGCAATTTTTGCTTTTCAAACTAGTGGTGGTAAAACCGCAAATACATTCTCGCCCTTAGTAACGGATACGTAATGTTATTATACCGCAATTTCTGTCTGTATCAACACATCTCATACAATGAGCGCTGGTAACAATGCGAGCATGCAGCAATGGGCGGTGGCAAAAACGAGCACATATTTTCTCGTCAATTCTTGCCAAAAACTACATTCTTGTCAAAAATGGAATTGTGTTTCAGATTTCATTGTTGTGGTTTTACGAAAATTCTGGTAAGGCGCTTTTTATGGAACACTATTACTTCTGTTTCGAATACATATAATTCTTTTTCCACCAAGTCTCCAAATGTGTTCTTAGTTCATTCTTAAATGATTCATTTTATTTTCACTCAAGACGTTCAACCAAACAAAACCGTATCTAGTCTCATCATAATTAATATTTTCAAACAGAAATTAAACCATTGTAGTTGCGCCGTAAAGCAGTAAAGCAGAAAGCCCGCTAATTTCATTTTTGCTGCCAACATTTCATTTTTGCTGCCAACTAGCTTTCAAAATCTGTTCCAAATTCGTACAATAGTTTTTGAAAAAGTTAAAATGTTAAGAAATAGTAAATGAAATTTTATGATTATTATGGAGATTATTTTCAGTTTCAGCACATAATAAAGACAAACAAGTGCGATCCGTTCGAATCCCAATTTACATACCCATTCCAATTTATTAATTTTAAAATACGAATATCTAAAATTTGTCTGGCCTGGATTGTTCAGTCTTTACGTCTATTAATTACTTTCTTTTGCTTGTTTTAGCTCAAAAATGGAATCGTTACGGGTCATAGAAAATTTATATTCTTGGGTTTAGAGACTTGCCCATATGGAATTTAAGCATGAAAGGTTTACATAGGAAATTTTGATATTTGAATTTAAACTATTGAAATAAAGAACAACATCATATTTCCTAAAGGTTCATATTTCCTAAAACGTTATAATTTTTGTTTCCTTCAATTCTCTTGCAACATCCGGAGCTCGCTGTCGTCACTACTGATACACAATGACAAAAACATTAAATATTATAACAATCGAACTCATCACATTTATTCTATATTTACAAACACATGCATTCTTTTATTATCGCATTCATGACCATGTTATTTTTTCGATTCTTCCTGATCAGCTATTCTTAAATCCAGAAACAAAACATAACTTGATCTTCCTACATATAAAATATTCTTAAATGTTGATAAAATTCCCTGGTGCTCCTCGGCAAGCTTGGGCGACTATATGTGTTACTCGCATCTACCGTTCGTGGCTTTCTGCAATCTCGCTGCTGGAACACGTTCGACTTGCATTTACGTCCGGATTCTAAAAATTAACTAAATTCTTGCCCTTTACTAAATTTCTTCACTAAATTACTACGAACCTCGAACTCCCTTTTCATTTCTAAATCCACGTTTACAATTGATTAGTAAACTTGGAGAAAAATCTGAGGCAACACTAACTGCACTGTCAACTCACATTCGTGTGCTACTACAACCAACTGATTCTGTTCACTGTCATCACTCAGCTCCTTCTGTCCCGCAAGTCACAATGCCCGCCTTTCACTTGTTATCTTCAAGACCGTTAGCAATCAAAATCCATTTCTTCTTAGTTCTATGCACCCCTCTTCAATTGTCTAGTAACCGTGATTCTTCCGGTAGACTATTATTTGTTCATATATCACAGTGTTTATTCTTTGACATCCGCCCTCCTTTTCAATTAATTATTTGTATTGTTATTCACGGAAATTTCTCACTTGTCCACAAATGAAATTAAACAGTTTATTTTCCACCGTTTTACTACACTGGTCATTTCGCATTCTCCTTTACTTAAATTTTAAATTTTTCGTCTATATTGACTTCTATTGTTGCTATCCTATGCGTTCCTTTTAAATTGTTGTGATATTTGTTTTATAAAACCTAGAATAATCAATCACAAACGAATAATTTCACAAATAAATTGAACATTCAGAATTAAATGCCATCCACCATATCACATGGTGAATGCATTCGAAACTACGATAACATTACCTTAGGCATATCTGCGAGTATATTATTCCTGATTTTACTAAAGTTGAATTTACCTTTTTATTAAACCTAGAGAACATTGTAACTCTCAAATATACGTCGCTGCATTTTTCTTTCATATTAGACTTATATAGTATTTTTAAGAGAAAAAACCTAACTGGGCTAATTTCTTTCAAGATTATTGACGCAACGGCCTTGTTATATGATGACACCGACTCAAACCAAGCGCGGGAAATTCGAATTTATCATTTCGAATTTTCGTCCAATTTTCGAAAATACAGAGAGTGAAAATTTGCCATTTTTGGCCGCAGCATTACATAACTTTGTATTCATTGTGCAAGCAACAGTGAGAAAATAAAAAATATGTAGACATTTATGAACAAAAAGGTTGGTTAAATTGTACAAAAGTGGTTAAGTTTTATGAGCCAATTACAGATCTCTTCAAAAATAGTGAGCAGTTGTTGTAGATACTTAATGTTCTTTGAAATTAGTAATATACAATTTTGCTGTTTCAGATTTAGCACTTATCTCAAAAGAGTTCCAGAGTGAACGTTGGGTCACATCAGCACATTTCTCTCAGCGACTATTTCGGGCAGAGAAGAACTGAAATTCAACACTGCAGAAGACATATGATCACATTAACAACAAGGATTCCCTTTAAAAAACCAAACCCACTCAGTCAAATTTCTTGAGATATTTTGGAACTCCCTTCTAGTGCATCCGACCATGTATCACAGCAATGCAAAAGCAGCAATGGTGTTGGGTCGTGTTGCTGACAAATCGTTGGAGGGTGGCATGCGTTTACTACAGCAACACACGTCTCCGCAAAGCAACACACATAAAAGCTAGAGGGCGTTATGCGCTTATTTCTGACTCACGCCGCTAGCACTTCTGTAAATAAATAACTTAACCTCTTCCCTTTCTGTGTTGTAAAACATCTTGAGCGACACCTACGAAGCTTTGAGAGTGAACAATATTATGTATGTTGCAGATCTACATATTTACCGTGTCGTGTTTAGCTAGATCAGAGATAATCTATGAACAAAGTTTTAAATATCGGAGCAGATGTGAATGCCAATGGAGTTATGAGAGTGCAAATTACGAGTAACCTTTTAAAAAGCTTTCACATTCATTTTTTCGCTAACAGGCTGCACGCACGCTTCACTGACTCCCTTTTGACAACAAATAATCAATTACATCGAGTTTTCATAGCCGTCGCCGAGCGAAAGCGTAAAATTTGCTACTCAGATCGTTCCAGATGTACGGTATTGACGCGTGCGTGTCGATATATCAGATTCAATGGGGTCTGGTCGGGCGACGTCGCGGAGATATACAGGGATCATACGTCAGAAATTTATTCAGTTCATTGGTGCGGCGTGAGCACTACAATAACTCAAGCGGTCGGGGATCACGGCAGCCATTGACAGAAGCAACAGGAGTCCCATGTTCCCGAAATGGACGCGGCGAAAAACCTATGTGCTTCCAGGCTGCCCGGCGACCCGGGGGCAAAAATCATGAGCCCCACCGTGTCTCAGAAAGGCAGTATTTTCCATTGTTTGTATTTCGATTTCGGCTTCAGCTTTAATCTACCAAACGCATTTTTGAAATACATCCAAAAGCGTAAAAAAATAAAAAGGCGTATTTATGAAAGGACATAAATCTGTGATCGCGTGGTAAATCTTAAGTCCTTAGCTAAACGTAACAACTTAACATTGAGGTAAAGTGCATTTTCGAATAAAATTAATATTACATAACGCTTATTTTGAACTTTCTAACTTAAAACATTTCATGCTTTAAATCCATACAATTTATATTTAATCTAAATGTTGCAGTCTGTACAAAAGGAGACATATTTTCTTGATATTGATTTCATCATATTTTGCTTAATTAATAAAGTAATTATCAGACAAAATGTACTGAACACGTTTTGAGAGTAAAATAATTGTTCGGATCATATTTGCCTTTCCTATTAGCCTTATCCTATTAGTGGTAAAAACTTGTTCATGACTATTCATCTAATTCCTATTTCCAAATGTCACATGGCGATAAGAAGAATTAACAAAACAGAAGGTTTAAGATATAAAATTATAGCTATATTATCTGAATATCGCCAACGCGACGCTTTAAACTATTTTAAAATATTTTCACGTGGTGAACATTCCTACTACGCATGTTCTAAATAAAATGAAACTGTAAATACACAGTTGTCTGGTTCTTTCAACCATGGGTATAGTACATAAAAAGAATAAAAAAGAATTAAAATTAAATAATATAAATCACAAAAAGTCTGTGGTCGCAACTCTTCTTGTCGAATGTTTTTTTGGGTCCGTGACACCAAATACGGTATTGGAGAACATAATCCGATCGCTCCCAGAATAGTTGTTTTAAAGAGTATGCTATTTCATTCAGTGCATTTGGAATAAAGACCGAGACGGCAGTATGGCGCCTCATTTGTCTCGATTGTAGAACGGGAAGGGGTCTAACCGTGAGTGACTACTATATATTGAGTGACACTGACTACTATATGAGTGAGTGACTCTGATTACTATATAAAAGTGAGTGACCCTCATTACTATATTAAAACTGTGTTAATTATTTTTTAAAACTTTCTGATTGTACTCATGCTTATTAAGACTCACGGTAGTTTGTTTATTTGAAATAGAAACATTTTGAAATAGAAATATTTTTTCCTTTAAAAACATCTATATCCTAAATCTGTTCACTATCTTTCTGACTAGATTAAGATTCACTTGGGCTGAAATTTATCTGGCTTACGGCAAAGCTTCAGTTCCAATTTTATACCCCCAAGTAAAGGAAACAAGCACGAAGCTTGTGGAGCATAAAATTCAGATCTCCCTCCGTTCGCTGGCAGCCAGGGGAGGCTTCGCGCCCTTGCGACCCGCCCTCTCGCCGCGAGCCAGGAGGCGCCGGCTGCGCGCGCCGCAATTGGCACAATATGCCTGGGCGACCGTTACTGCTCAATTCCGCCGCCAGGGGCACAGCGAGCGATGGCGAGGTCGCTCAGGTTTCACCCTTCCATCCGGAGGGAATGTGGACGGGATGAATGCACCTTTACATGAAACAGGAGATACTAAAAGAGGAAAGCAGGGCAAAATCTCAGTGGGATAGTAGGAAAGATGGGATAAAATGTAAAACTAATGGTTCGAAAAATTTTGAATGAATCATGCAAGTGATTTGTTTAAGAAAATTTTGTATCTCCAAACGAAGTAATACTAATAGAGCAATGTACACTTGTGTATTTGTCAAGTAGCAACTTGGGGCAACTCCGGTTTTATTTTTTGTAATCTCTATTGTGACTTTTCTGAAGTATTCTGTCATATACAGAATGTCGAATTAAAAATGTGATCGTATATAAACTTACCTCTAGTCACCGAAAGCGAAAATGAAATATTAAACGCAAATGAATTTTAAAATTGGGTCAATTAGAAAACTAGTTTGCGTAAGGACTTATGTTTATTGTACTAAAGAATTCATAATGGGAAGTTGAATGTCCATGGCAAATAATATAGAAACTTGAAACAAATGTTCAAGAAGTATTTGAAACAGGATTGTACATACTTATTAATTTACTTAAAAAGAGAAATATTTGCATATCTCTCTTTCCTGGATAAAAACAAAAGATCAAAACGATGGGAGTATTGCAATCGCATTCATCTCTTCTAAAGTGATCTAAAATTGCTTCAATTCCAGAAACAATCAGAGCTAATACACTCGAATAGCATATTTCACGAAACAAGCTTTCATAACTCCGAACTAATATGTCGTGCCTCCCTTGTGTAGCGTATCAACAATGAGGGAACAAATGAAGACTTAATTGACAATCGCCTATCGCGAGGCGCCCTTTCTGCGATCGCAGCTTTAAACAGAAGTAACGACAATATGGAAAACCTAGCTGGTGGGGAGGAAATGAAAAGTTATTGAAAGGTGGTAACTTTTTCGCAAAAAAATATATATAACTGCGCAGATATGTAAACTTGAACAGAATCGAAGCGTCCTCCCCTCGTCGAAAATATTGTGTATGTACGTGGTACAGAATATCTGTAATGTATTCATAAACATCGCCGGCATCGGAGCGGCGGCGGCGGCACAGCAGGGAGCGGTGGGGTGGAGCGACGAGCGAGCACAGAGGCAGGCCGACGCTGGCGCAATGTTCACCCTCTCTGTCCCTCTCACCCCCTTCCACCGCGCTCTCTCTCGCTACGCAGCGCGTTACCCCGTGACAAAGATGAATTCGTTTCATTTCACACTCGTACCTCCCCTTCCCCGCCACCCCCAATGATTTACAGGGGTTCGCTGTGGTAAGCCATGATATATCGGGCAAGGGGTTCAACTTTGTGGGGTTGGTGGGCCGACCGGGCAGGGAGAGGGGTAGGGCTGCCGCTGCCGCCGCCTGCCGTCCCTGCCCCGCCCCGTCCCGCCCCGTCCCGCCCCCTGTTCTTCCACCCCACCACTCCGCCCTCTCTCACGCCGGAGCTCCCTTCTGCAGCCGCGCCCTCTACCACCCTGCCCAGCCCCTTCGGTTCCATAGAATTGATTTTTGTTAACATTTTTTTCAGACAGAGAAAGGAATAGCGTAAGAATAGGAACGGGGATGACCCTGTTGTAATTTTTTTATAAAATAAATTTCGAGTTGTCTTGAAGGAGATGCATCATCGAATAATGTCCGTGACACGAATTGATTAAATTCCTATTCACAGTCGTAAAATACGGCCTCCGAGGGTGCTTTGTCTGCTGAGAATAGATGTATTTATGAGATATGACAATCCCATAAGTCTCGTGGTAAAAAATGGCTATTCCGATTCGGGAAGTTCGAGTGGCGCCTTGGCTTGCAAGTATTACGGTAAATCCTCATTAAATGGCCTTCTGTATCTGAGGCGCTCTGATGTCGCGGCGAATAAAATGTGACGAAACCTTAATAACATACGCGCATCATATATCAGAGAGAACATCCTGGATAGCAGGTTGCGGGAAAGTAACTTAATCCAGGGAGTAAAATTTACGAGAAAGGAAACTCGTTGCGACATCCTCTTACTCCTATGAAATATTTGTGTGCAACAAATTATCGGTGCTAAAGAAATACCCACTCTGAACTTAGCAGAAGACACGACTTGAAACTGTCCTCGTCGATCTTTTTTGCACACCTACATTCATAAATTTAGTTACCTAGTGTTTGAATGCAACAACATTCCCCTTTAGGTTGCCAAGTTGTATTAAAAAAGGGCACGATGCACAAGAAATTGCATTCTATTATTCAAAAAGTAGTCTTGAATTTACATATGAACAATGTTTTGTAGGTAATATGATAGTGTTGGAGAAATCAAAAATGTAATCGACGAATTTTTAAAAAAAATTTTTTTTTATAAATAATACTTTATTGGAAGTTAAGTAGAAAATTGTATAAAATTACATTAAAAATAATATTGTAATACATTATGGATAAATGATAATAAAATAAAGTGTTTATGGTCCAAAAAATACCAAACTGCCTCAAATCAATGTGGTACGTGTTAACGGAAAACAATATAAATAGTTTTCTACACAATTTACTTTCTAAATTTGATAGTTTGGGTATTACTCGTGTATCAAAATAATTCATTTAAATACTGAAAAATAACTTAAAAACCTTCACTAACGTAGTTTTCTTCATTTAGTGTTAAATATACACAACTACCTCGTACTACTAATAAATAAAGGCAGACGCTCACATAAATATTCTTCACAACTTCAGGCAGATGGTACATTCTTGTAATTGATTATCCGTTTAATTCTAATTACTATAGTTGGTTGGAAAATCATGTCGTATTCAGTTGATGAGATGAAACGCATAAATTGTGTGGTGGTTTACCATTGCTATCCATATTATAAATGTTCAATGAAAACATCAAAGATACTCCCTAACGTTGGATTCCAACCAGCGACTCAGCACGGCTAGCGACTACTCCAAAATTTTCTTCGGCCTTTTCAACAAGTTTATGTTAATTCATCGCTCTCAAAAGTGTGATTTAAATAAAGATGTGTAAGAAGCACACAAATAGTTGGGCCAAACCTGAGTTTACAAAGCTAAAGAACTTTGAGGCAGCACAGTTGTAGATGAAGCAAATTCTACTGACTACATGAAGTACAATTCCATTGCGATTCTAAAAGAGGATACACATTTCAGGGTAATAAAGGAAATGTGTTGTTGGTGACCTATGGGATTAGAAAAATATTGAACTCCATGCGTATTATTCGCAAGGCAACTACTGGTACTGAAAATATCACTTTGTATACACATTGCCTTAACCGTTGCTATCACTTTCACCCTGGAAACCTTTCCACCGTCGCCATCTTTATCTCCAACATCATCACCATCGCTGGTGCCGGCCGCCACCGCGTCCGCGCAGGGGTGGGAGCAGCGTTTATGAACCGCCGATGACTCCGGTCGCCATGATGCATGGCCACGGCCGCATTATCATAATCATACATCACGCGGCCTCCGGATAAATCACCGAAGAGCTCACGATGTGCGCCCGCTTTCGCCCGCCGATCGAGCCTAAATCATTGCGCGCGCGCGCCCGTCCCGTCCCCGCCCTTCCCCGCCCTGCCCCGCCCCTCCCCGCCCTCTCTAACCACCCCCGCCAGCTCCGAAACGCGATCGGCTGGGGACGCAGACGCAAGGTGCGGCGGCGGAGCGGCCTGAAATATTCTTGTCATCTTTGCCATGAATTATCCCGAGCCCGGTTAAAACGCTATACGCCGCTTTTCTGCCCCGTATTTAAACAGTAGGCAAATTTGAGTTAATCACGTTTCGGCTCCCCCGCCCACAGGCCGTTGTTGAGTTATGGAGGGCTGTGAGCCGCGACAAGGACGCGTGTGGTGGACGAAGAGGGAACCCAGCTACTGTGCGTGACCCTGATAGCATAGACGTTTTTGATGCATATTGCGATTTCGATTATATAAATTTGTTTCTCTAATAGACAAAGCAAATTCATACTGACATAAAAAACAAGTCTTTTAGACTGATATATTGAAATTATCTTAATGTGCAAAGTAATAAATTTGAATGCCACATATTGGTAACAAATTGGCACGCTTTGGCCACAACCAAGCATATTTAGATCAGACCATTTCACTACTACGTTATGGCGAAAAAATTGCTTTCAGAAGGGGAATTTCATTGTCAATGTACTAGTAAGTACATCTTAGAAGAAGTACTACTCTTAATTATTCTTCTTTTTATGAAGTATTTACAACATGTCATGGTGCTAATACCATAGAATATTCTACTTCGTGTGCATGCAAACCAGAAAATTCGAGGTAAAAAACGAAATTTAATTTAAACAGGCATATTCCTACATTGAATGTTTACACACTTTTATTTTAATTAATTTCTTTCCCAACCACATTCTAAATTTCTGAAAGACGTTTGGTTTAAATAAATGAAGTGTCTTTCGCTGGGTACCTTGGTAGATGAAAAACAAGAGACTAAAGGGACAAAAACTTTGTCCAGCATATTTTTTTATGAATAGACGCGATTCAAAAATTTTGGGGAAAAAAATAGTTTTGTCGCGCATCAATATTGCAAGAGTGCAATCCGATTTGGCCCGAGGAGAAGAATCTGTTGGGTTCTGTTGTTGAGTAAACGGCGCAGAAAGCGATGTGGGAAACGCAGGGCACGAGAGAACTCCCAAAGACGCGTGAGGAAGCACATGGGGAAGCCTCCCCCGCGTCGCTGGCAGGTAGCGAGGGCGCGGAGCGCGGTGGGGTGGGAGGCAGGGACAGGGCGACTACGGAGACGGGGGTGGGGGCAGGGGAGCGTCGCAGAGCCACCCGCCCGCCCACCGGCCGGCGACCGGAGGGGAGGGTCCCCAACATCCATATTGATGAGAATCCCCAGCGATGCCGACGCTGGCGGCTCTGCCTGGGGGAGGGGGGAGGAGGTGGCTGGGAAAGCCGGCGCCACGCCGCCGCGCCGCCTCCAATGCTGCTCTGCCCATCATTTTTGATGCCCACGCCTCCACTGCCAAAAGCAATGATCTGCGTCGGCAGAGATCTCCCTCAGAGACAACATTATTTAATTTTAACGCAATATGAGGCCGACGAAATAATGAAGCACTAGGGAAGGAGAAATTTCATTCCATCCTTTAAGAAAAAAACATAGACCTCGTTCAGTGAAGGAATAGTATGCCATGTACCAAAAGATATTTTAGATATTAGTACAAACCAAGCACCACCATTCGCGCCTTTTCAAGGGCTACCTCTAGATAAGAAGTGATTGACAGTGAATTACACAGTGAACTCCATGTGACTTCAAACCTTCATTCACTTCACTATTCTATTTCATATAAACCAACAAGCCGATTCGTTTTCCACCTATATTCAGACCTTGACTAATATTTTAATTCTGTGTTGAGAATCTGCCCTATTAATCACCATAAAAAGCATCACGACAACAAAATACATATCCCTGCAAATACCGTTGGCTCTCATTTTCTCCGCCTGCTTTTCTGGTGATTTTATGGTGTGTGCAAGCACTGATATGTGAACAAATGAGAATCTAAATATAATTTTCTCTAAACATGAAACAAGTAGCAATTATTATTTTAAGTTTTTTTCGCGTCCCTAACTAAAACTATTTAAAATATTGGGAAATTCACCTCCAATTATCACATACATTTTATTCGAGAGTGAAATATAAAGGTTGAAAAATGTCTAAAATCATTGACATAAACAAACATTAGCGAATTTGTCAATTCGTACGATGGTACTAATTACTGCACATTTTTTCCGGCAATTTGTCACAACAGATTAACTGTCGAAGTTTGTCCATTCACATTTCCCAATGCAATGAAAAATAATTTTTAGAGAAAAAATATTTTATCGGAATTACCATTCGGATTACAACTCTTCTGGGTACTTTTGAAGATAACAAATTAGTTGAAACATATAATCCTCAATGTTATACCATATTTCACAAGTAATTGAATGTTGCAATTTTAAAAGAAATATTGTTGCTTTAAAACACTAATGGGTACTATAAACTTGTAATATCAGATTTAAGTACCCTCTCCAACTTATTAACATATGAACGATATGTTTTGAATTTAAAAACTCTATAAGTGATATCTTCGATAGATGTTACTGGAAAGAATCCATAAGACAATTTCACATTACCATTAATGCTCAGTTCATATAAAAATACACAACTCAAAGTCAATAAAATTACATTTAATTCCTCGTGACCCTCAAGCAAATCTTACATTTGCTGGGTCAATTTCGTGTTTCAAACTATATACAGGAAATCAGGAAAAATGCTCTTTTAGTGCATACACTAACTACCCTTAATAGTTAAACTGAATTCAATTTACGTTGATCTAGTTGAAATTCCTGTGTTGAAAATCCTATTTACATAACGATTTTTACTATACTATGGTTTAGTCATGTAGATTATAAATTGCGTATTAGTTTTGCCGTCAGCGGTTTCATAGCATGTACAATTTAAAGAAATATTATTACGTTTTCATGATACTACAATAGTACATTATGAAACGATGATGTAATGATGGGTATTAATACACGAGTGTGATATTACGATACGAGCGAGGTACGAGCGAGTATCGTAAACTTCACACGAGTGTATTAATACCCATTACATCGAGTTTCATACGGTACTTTTTCTACGACTTATGGTAACTTTTATAAGTTAAACTTCTCCACTGAATCGTTTCCGGGCAGTCGACATGCAAGATTCAGCCAAGGCCAAATAGCGGACACCTCACTACCCTACACCCGCAGGTGGCTGCGCTTTACCAGAGCGCCGGCGAGGGACTACAAAAGTTGCGGCAATAATATTCCGACTTCCGTATTTTCGCATTTGCTCTCATTTCTGGAAACGTCAACACCATCAGAAAGAACCACCATTCACTAAATATTTTAAACTAAAGAACTGGCCGGTTTTTTAAGGACAACCACACAGAAGCAGCAAATAACACAAAATGACTTGCGTTCAGATCTTAACCTCACTGAAAGTTCTCTTCAATGACTACCACTGCGCTAGTCAAATAGGATAAAAGTGAAATGACGATCCAATTTCTTTTTAATAATATTTCACGTAAAAATTACTACTAATAAAATAAAACTAAAACTGAGAAGCTTAATAAAATATTAAATGCAATTTTAATATACACACTGGAACGAAACATTTACTGCAACAATTCTCAACGATTAATGAAGTGACAATACTTGATTTTGTAAGCGTCTCTGTGATTGGTCAAGAACCTGTATCATAATGAAATCTGTATCGAAATGACCATCATTATGCAACTGGTTGCAGCCATCCAAAGACAGCGTTATACAATGGGAGTAGAAAAATACCTTTTTGTAGTTTCGGGCCAACCGAATCCTCCAAAGAAAGTTCCTTGTCGTCCAGGAAGAATCTCCTAGACGAAGGAGTCTTCGTGGGAGGAAGGGGAGCTGAGGGTGGGGGAAGGGAGGTTGTCGCCTTCGCCCTCGCTCTGGACAGGTACACCCCTCGCGCCGCCTGGCCACGCCCGCACGTAAATCTCCCGGCGGCCGGCCTGCCGGCGTGTCCTCTCTCTTCGAGGAGGGGGGGGGGGGCGGCGCGGCGCGATGGGGACCTGCGTCTTCGCGAAGAGGCCTCGCTCCTCCGGCGGACACCCAGGCGCGACTCGGGCCCTCACTCATGGGGAAGATCCCCATGTGTGATGTTTCAACAAATCTTTCAAGATACACTCAGTATCATACAACGATTTTCAATACCGATAACCAAAGTGTCCTCTTTGCAAAATTGCAGTTTTAAAAATGAGGAAATAATTTAATTTTATTTTTTGTCACCCAATTTATGGAGTTAAAAATGACCGCATACAAGTATTGCACAGTTTGGTGTATGATACTGATGTTTCGTTAGGACATATTGAAGTATCTTGGTGCCTAAATGCTTGTCGAAAAGGTGCACTCCGAAGAGTTGCATATGGTTCTTTTAGTAGAAAAAAGTATAAATCAAAATTATTTTTCAGGAAAATTAAAGTGATTTTAAATCAATCATCGCAAATGTTCTCTAACAATAAAAGAGGGAAATAATTTGATGAAAGTTGTGTACTCTAGAGTTTTATTCATCTTGTGCCTTTTGGTGCTTCAAAGCTTCATGTTTTCTAGATAGATGTACTACCATCTTCCATTTTGTGCAGTCATCATATCCAGTGGAAGTGGATGAGATCAACCCGTCTCATTTTCCGACGGATGCGACGTGCAGGACATGATTCAAAGTTAGCGAAGCGATATCTTAAAGCCCATCGCTGAAAGACGGGCAGGAGGGAAGCGCCCAAATGACGGGAGACGGAGACGAGGGGAATTCTTGAGCTGGAGGGCGCAGATATCGGTGGAAGGCGAGCGGGGCGGGGCGGGGCGGGGCGGGGCGCCTCGGAGTGACGCTCTCGGCCGCGTGGAGCCCCATCTATAATGCACAGGGCGCACTCGGCGGCGCCGTCCGCCGCAGGCGCATCTTACGCGGCCGTTCCCCGCACGACGCACGGCCAAGCGAGGCGGAGGGGCGACACAGCGCGGGACAGGCGACGCCACGCCACGCCACGCCACGCCAGCTCGAGGGCGCCTGAAGCAGAGCCTGCGCTGACGACCAGCAGAAGGGTATCAAGGCGGGGCATAGCAACATAGATGAGGAAATTATTACAAGCATGCATCCGATCATAATAATTTGTGTTAAAATATTCTCGCATTTCCCAACGATATATTCCTTCCTAAGGAGTAGTAGACACTTGAGCATCCAATTTCTTAGTAAGTGCTCTCCTTTCTGTTAGACCCATTGACACTCTTCTCCGTGCTCATACTCTGGAGTAGGGATGTAGTGTTTCATCTCATCATTATTTCCCATTTTGCCTGTGTCCTATCTTCAACGACCATATTCAAATTTGGTTGTACCCAGCTTTTAAGGAATTTATCACATTTCCATGACATGTCTTACTTATTCCAATCTCTGTAGCATGTCTAAGGCAGAGTAAGGAGATAGCAGAATTTTTCTTCTCTTTCAAATTTGCAGTCTACACCTGCACTACTATGAAATGTTATTTTTTTTAGATTTGTACATTAATTTTTCTTTCTTTTATTTTGAGATCATTTTTCCGTTAAATCCCTCTAAATTTTATTCCTGCAGTTGGTGGAAACTCAGAGAGGCGTACTTCGCACGCAATTTGGACAAAAAACGAGTAGTTTCTCACCATTTTTCACCAAAACAGAAACTGCTGAAGCACGTTTCACTAGTGACAACTTCCGCAGCGCGCATTTACAACAGCACGATCGTCTTCCATACTCCATGCAACCCCAACAGCTTCCACGTTGCTCCTACGTCTACAACTGAGTCAATTTTGCGGATCCCCTTGGGGAAAAGAAACAGTACCCTTGCGCATTAGAAAACGTGCGCCGTGATGGAGAGAATGATTACGTGCACTGCAAAGTCATGCCTCTGGCAGCATGTTAAGCGTATATAGCGTGAGCACACCATGGTGGCGGCTATGCCAAGAATACTAGAGATGAACAGAATGCAAGATAGGTGGCCTGATGAGTAAGCGACAAGAGTAGTCAGAGTCGTAAACACGGACTGCGACGCACTATCGGAAGTTCCCCGTGCATGACGCTAATGTGTAATATCGTTCTGTTCGCGAAAATATATTTACAAGAAAAATGTAATTGTTTTAAATTTACTTTTATTACGTTTTTCGTCATGCATATTAGGTGTAACTACACTCAAGAGAGAATATTCGAATAATTAAAGCGTTTTTGTCCACTTACCACTCAAAGGCGCCATTTTTATACTGTTTATCTTCTATAAATCCGAGGTTTCTCGGATTACGGTAATACATTTTTTCTGGATTTATTAGGTAAAAATGAGCAGATGTGATACGCAGTCGTACGCAAAACAAGATTGGATATTGAAAGCCCCTGGTTACCAATGAATATGACAATCATGATTGTAGGACTACAAACATTTACATTTTGTATACAAAATATGAGAAGTATGAACGTGATATCTTCAGAAATAAGTGAAGTTAGCAGTGTTTTTTTAGAACTTCCGAAATCCTGAAATGTTTCATCTAAATTGCTGAACGCTGGGATTACGACTCCCCGAGTCAGTGGACAGCAATCGAGTTGGGAGTTGATAAGAACTTACAGTTGAATGGTCGTATTCCATTTTGAAGAAAAGTACTAATGGTTATATCCCATTTCCTATTATTTTACATGCAATTAAAAAACTCCAACCATTGTACAGCATCAGGATAACTGAGAGGACAGGGGCCAGACCTTCCCCAACACGAACCCTTAGTCTTCTTTCCAAACAGCCCCGTCCGCACGCGACGTCGCCCACGCAAGTGTAATCCACTCTGCCCAACGAGCTCATAACGCGCATAACGACCTCCACACACGGCACACGCGCTGTCCCACGCACCGCCTCTTCACGCCGACGCGACGCGACGGGCGGACGGACGGACGGAAGGGGCGGCCCGCATCTCATGGGACCCGTGCGTGTCGCCGGCGCCACGGCTGGGGCGAATAGAGAGCGTGAGTACTCCAACGAGACGGGGATTGCAAGGGGTGGAAAGGTACACTGTTTGATGGAATAGATTAAATGAACATGCAAAATTTTGTTATGTAAATAACGGTATATTGAAAATCATGAGAGACCATTAAAATTTGAGAGAGATTAATGGAATGAATTGATAAGTAAGAAATAGGTGGTGATCTATGGCAACAAAACATGCGAAGAGACAAAGAAACCATACATTATTTTGAATAGGTTCAATATAAAAAATATGTACAAACATATGAATATAATTAATTTACAATAATAAACGCCTAAAATCACGTGTTAGTAGTGGCAACAAAAAATAAGAACCTCGGGGAAAATTAAGAGTAATGCCGAGGACTAACATATAATGAAATTATAACCAGAAAGGCAGGTGAACCGTTGCGAATGAATAACGGACAGGGAAGGAAGTAACGAAGGATGAAAGGACAACGGAAGGCAATAGAGAAGTAGAATGAGTAGGATGAGCAAAGAGGAGGAGGACGGGCGAGCACGCAAACCCGCATCCGTGTAGACGTGCGGGAGTGCGCGAGGCGTGCGGGCGGGGATTAAAACGGGAACACCGGGCGGCGCAGCGCGCGGCGCGGACAGCAAACAACAGGGCTGCCACAACACGGCGATAAAACTCTCGCGCCATCCGTCTCCGGCGGGGAATTGCTGCCGCTGCTGCCTCCCGCGCTGGCAAGAAACGCCCGGGCAGCGGGCTGTGAAATTGCACGCCGTCGCCCCGCCCCCGCGCGCCCGCGCCCGCGCCCGCGCGCGCGCTCGCGCCCCTCCGCGCCCGCCCGCCCCCTCCCTCTCCTTGCAGGCGGCGGGACGCGCGTTTTTGCGTTTTGAGGCGTGGCAAGGGCTGGGAGCCGCCGATGTGATGAGAATAAACCTTCTTACAGCTCTCTTGCCTCGGAGTCAGGATCCAAAAGTAATTTAATCACACAATACAATTGTGAGCTGAGAAGAAAAGTTACGCTGGAAAGAATATGACATACAAGTTCTGAAAATAAATGAACAATAAAATATTTTTTACTTGTCGAGTTAAAATAATATCACGCTAGTTCTTCTTTTCGGAAGCGAATACTACTTCTAGACTTACTTCTTGTCGTTAATACCGAGTAATAAAACAAAAATATCAATCTTTAACAGTCTATAAGCTTTAATGTTCGCACATTCTACGCCACTTTTTAATTGAAAGATTACGATGTATATGAACTTGTAGGTCGTGTTAGTATTGACAAGAATTTTTAAAATACGATCTGCTTGAAGTTAGGACAGGATATTGATATAACAAGATAAAAAAAATATTTTCAATTTAATTTACTTTTATGAACTACTTAAACAATACTAGACTTTTTGTATTAAGTTTGTACATTATAAGTGTTAATGATTTATAGTGTGTGTCTAATTCTTTTATTTCAAAATACATATTCAGACTTGAGATTAAATCTCACCCTTATATTCCAAACATTTTTACTATTATTTGAAACATAATATGCGTTGAAATTAAAAATAAAATATCTTTTTACGTTATTCAGCTTTAGGAGAAATACATTTTACAAAGGAAATAATTTCAATATTACTTAATACTGTAGTTAGTTAATAAGGAAACGAATATTATACAAGAGAGAAAAATGATGTCCATACTGAGGCTACAAACATCCTCAGAGTGCATATTTGTGTGCGGTCGCTAAAACCGAGAAGAATCCCCCAAGAAATCCTTGTGGGGCGTCTTTTATAGGCTGCGAGATGTTTGGCGACGCGGCGTCCGTTGCGGGGGCGCGAGGGGAGGGGCGAGGAATCTGAGTGCCCTGCTCCCTCTGGCGACCGCAGCTGCCGGCCGAGGGGAGGCGCTCGTAATGAAACGTCCGGCAGCGGAGGACTCTCCCCCAACCCCCCCACACGACGCGCCGGGGAGCGGCCCCGATCACTCACACGCGCCCGCGCAGACGCCGCGCCGCGCCGCGCCGCGCCGCGCCGCCTCGCGCGCGGGGGCGCCCACGGGGAGGTCCCCGCCGAGAACATCGCGGAGGCGTCAGCGCTCGGAGTAGCGAAAGACATACGGCCCGAAGGACTCGGCTGGGGCAGCATTCGAGCGGAAGAGCATTTCGTCCGCAGCAATTCCACATTACGCTGGGGTGAAAGCACTAGGACATATTCGGATGAAAGCACTTTTTGTTGATGATATTTACGCAAATTTGGTGTCAAGAAAACCCTACTTTCCTACTAGAAAGCTTAAATATGTATTAGATCTGAATTTCATCTTTATTTTATATTCTCCTTTGTTTAAGAATCTGCTTAAAAATGAAAGCAAGAATATTTGACAGATAACTCCTCCAAGTCAAAAAAACTGACTTTAATACTTTTTGAGAAACATATCATGACCCATTTACAAACTTGCGGAACTTTTGTGGTGGTTATCAATGTGCGGATTTTATTGAGAGAGACTGCTCAGAACTCTGCCCTGCTTTCGTGATAATGTCTCTCATAAAGTACTCATATTTGAAAATAATTATCATTAAAAAATGCCCAAAAAATTGTTAAATAACATTCTACTGAAATACTGATCGCGAGAATCTAGAAAATTGACTCATAATATTCTCAGGAAAATCTAAATTCAACACCCACCAACTTTCGATCGAAGAGAGACATTTTACTCACTTCAAAGATATAATGTAAACATTCGCTTATCGTAAACCCTTCCCAAATTGTTGTGCCGCCCCAACCTGTCCCAAATTCACTTTATTATTTTTTATTCACATTAGAGAAGCGATGTAAGCAGTCTTGGTCTTTATTTCATTCGTTTCATTTAACATATATTTTATTTTGAAACTAATTTACATATAACTTAGATGCGGGTAGCCTTCCAAGCTTTTTTTTAATTCCTCTTTACCTGCATTAGGAACTTCCTGGCGGAAAGGCCAAGCAAGATATGTTCAGTCAGGAAGTTCTTTACACTGTGAATAATAATAATAATAATAATAGTAATGGAACGAAGTGAATAAAAATATAGACGAATAATAGTAGAACGGGCTATCAGGGCCCCACTTCTGCCAAATCACATAAAATTTATGATATATATATATGAATTTCCTTAGATATATGTATTAATTTATTTGCATGTGAATAAATATGCATGTGCATTACTCGAGAGATTGCTCCAAAACCTTACGTGAAGAATTTTGAACAGCCGAGAGAAATGTAACCCCATGACACACCGTACGGGAAACAATGCAACCCGCATTGCATCTTGTATGTAGCATTGTCGCCCGGTAAGGCGGAGAAAGTGGAGAGGGCAGACTAGTCGGGGCGTGCAGGCCGGGTGGGAATAGCCAGTTAATGCTTCGAAAATAATAACATACAGTGCCTTTACCTTTCTTGTTTATTAACATTTGAAATAAGTTTAATTTTGGTTTCATCCACTAATTTACCGAACGAGATGAAAACCTGTGAGAGTTTTGCAAGGAAAACAATTCCATATTATCCAGAAACACCATATATTTTTCCAGAGTCCCTTTCCGTAATAAAAGGAAAAAAATATCGTTAATAAAATCAGATATATTTTTGAAAATCATGAAGTTGAATAAAAAACAACTGGTTAGATTTATTTTCTGAAGAAAAGTGGTTATTTCTATAACAAATAACAACATTTTTAATGTGAAAAATTCACTCAAAATTTATGTGACGATTAGGGGTCAGGGGGAAAATATTAACATAAATGTTCTGAACAACAACATCACAAAATATTTATATATCTTGGGGCGTTAAGTTAAATGTTTTGCCCCGAGGGCGATTTCCAAACCCAGGGCCTCTGCTCTGAGGGGTCAGAAGTCGCCTGAGGGGCAAAAAACTAATAATACCTGTGGTGCATACAAAACTTTATGGTTTACTAGTGTAGCGTCGCGAGGTGGCGCACGTGCCGTTTCGCTGGAAAGCCCGGCCTTAAGCCGGATGGGGGATGGGGTGGAATGCGGCGGCGCCTCGCCGGCGCGCGCCGGGCAGGAAATCCCAGCCTCAAATAGCCAGGACAACTGAGCGTGCCTGTGTGCGAGTCCATTGATGAAGGCTGCTCTCTGCTGAGGGCTGGCTTGCGAGCCGAATGACGCCCGCCGCTGGTAGAGTGGGGGACGAGCCGTGGAGTATTTATTGCGGCGCCGACATGCGCTCGGGGGATACGCTAGTGAGTCGAAAGACGTGAGGTATCTCCGTGCAACCTTGCACGTTTTGGCATCCGGCCATGTAACATCTAGTTACGGGGACTAATGTCCGACAGCTCGCACTTCGCGCAGCTTCTCATGCTCTCGAGCAGAGGCACTGGGCTCAGCCTAGGGACGGTCGCGGGGTTTCGCGGCTTAGAGAATAGAAAGGTTGCCTAAGGTTTTCAATTTTGTAACATTTTCTTGTAATTTATTATTGTAAATATACTGTACATACTATTCAGAATCTGTCGTCTGTGCTTTTCATGTCCAGTACGCCACAGACTCGGAACCTTTCTTTTCTAAAACTGGTGGCAGCGGTTATCGTAAATTCACGCCGGGCTACCGCAGTTTCTTTTCTAAAAACTGGTGGCAGCGGTTATCGTAAATTCACGCCGGGCTACCGCAGTTTTTTTTTCTAAAACTGGTAGCAGCGGTTTATTGTAAACTCACGCCGGAGTGCCACAGTTTTTTGTCTAAAACTGGAATAGTACGCGTAAAGACAGTGTACCGCAGTTAAAGGTGCACACAGCGTCGTAATTACGTGGCGCCGGCAGAGTCGTGCACGCCACGAGAAACCGAAAGTGCGGTAATTCGGTACGGTAGTTTCGGGGCGGTACAATCCGACTCGGAACCTTTCTTTTCTAAAACTTGGAACTGGAATTGGTATTGGTACTGGAACTGGAGCTGGAACTGGTACTGGAACTGGAGCTGGTATTGGTACTGGCACTGGAAGGAGACATCCCGGACGGACCAGAACGAGAGGAAGGAAGGAGGCCAGAACACCGGATCCAGAAGGCGCTGGCGCTCACGCGACACCGAGGTCAACTGAACGTAAGTGTGTTTTTTGTACTGGCCGGGGATCAATTCAGGCAAAATGTCTTTCTTAGGCGGGTTATAGGAAAGAGGTGCTTGTTAGGGTCGCGACGGAGATGGGGGGAAACGTTGGAAGGGAACGAGACGATAGTTAGATTAAAATCTATCATCACGGGAAGCGAGCAGTACGATGAAAATATTCGTGAAACAACTTGCTGATCAGGAGAAAGAACAGGTCGCAGAAGCACGCGAACTTGAATTAAAAGAGCAGGAAAGATTACACGAACTCGAACAACGGCAGTACGAACTCGACGGCTGAAATTAGCTAATCAGGCTACCTCGCGCGAATCTTTAGGTAGTAGAGATTCGGGAAACAGAAGTAGTATCCGTATCAGCCATGTTATGGATAAATTCAAAGGCGAAGGTGAGGATATTACCTTGTTTTTAAGTGTATTTGAGGCGCATGCTCGTCAGCTCGACATTGCGCCGGTAGAATGGGTCAGTCAATTAATGGGATTGCTTCCCAATGAAATAAATACATGGTTAGTTGTAGGATCAGATTCTTCAGAGCAGGATTATAATCAAATCAAAACGCAGCTTTTGGATATGTACAAATTCACGCCTGAAAAATGTCGTCAGATGTTTTGCAGTCATGCAAAGGGTGCGAAAACTACATGGAATGTTTATGCTCGCGAACTGACGAACTATTGCCAGAAATGGATTTCAGGGTTGAAAGTTGAAACTTATGATCAATTATTAGACTTGATTGTCACCGATCAGATTGAAACGGAAGGTGCCGGCGGACATACGTGCCCATTTCGTAGATGTTTGGGGCGAGGTTTCGCAGTCCCAAGATTTGGCGCGTAGGCTGGACACCTACGAAAACAATAGGTCTAGTGCGTATAGGAAAGCTTTTTCTAAGGTTAATCACAAGGAGCCTGTGGGGGAACAAAAGTGGAAAAAGGTGACGGAGAGCGTGCCTTCCATTTCTAAGCCCGCAGCGCCCAAGGCAGATAGGAACGCGGAATTCGACAAGCCGCAGGAACGCACGTGCTATTTATGTAAAAAACCGGGGCACATTAAGAAATACTGCCCTCAGCTCAAATCAAGCGAGAAAATGTGTCACGTTGTCGACACCAGTGCGCAGGAATTGTTGCTTCCTCACACGTTTTTCGGCACGGTTTGCGGAAATCCTATTAGCTTCTTACGAGATTCTGGGGCGACGGTTGATCTGATCAACAGCAAATACGTCAGGCCGAATCAATATACCGGCGAATCCGTATGGGTTAAGCAGCCCTTGGACGAGGCGCCGAAAAATCTACCGGTAGCTAAGGTAGAAATTGTAGGCCCGTTCGGTAAGCTTGTTACCGAAGCCGCAGTCGCGAAAAATTGCGACTTAGAATATTACATTCTGAGTAATCGATCTGCCACGCTTCTCTCGGAAATCAGGCAAGGGTTTTTAGAACCGCAGTTTCTTTGTGCGGTGCGAACCCGTGCCCAGACGGCGGCCGGGCAGGGCGACGGGGTGGGGCCGGAGGCGATGGCGGCGGCGCCAGGCAACGCGCCGGCCGCCGAGCGCCCTGGTGACGCACCGGTTGCGGTCATGAACGAGGCTTTGGGGGAAGGAGCGGTCGAGCTAGGCCGTGGTCGTAGGAACAAGTCGTGCGCGCGACGCACCCCAAAAACCTGCGTCGGACGCGAAAGCTCCCGACGAGGAACTTGTGTCTTGTTAGGCGAGGTAAATGACCCGGGCAATGTTGTTGAAAACAACGCGGAAATTGAAGTAGATTCCGGGAGCGTTGCATTGTCCCGTTTAGGACCCGTCCGAATTTGCGAAAGCTCAGAGACAGGATGAAGAGCTCTTACCGCTATTCGAGCTAGCCGAGGGCCCAGAAACGGAACGGCGCGATTATTTTATAGAACGCCGGCCTTTTGTTCCGGAAACGGCAAGAGCAAGCGCGGTGAGCAATTCTCCATGCTTGTGACTCCGCGGGTGTATCGTGGCACTATATTGAAGCTTTGCCATGAAGTCGCCCACGGTCATTTAGGTGTCACAAAAAGTAAGGACGCGATGGCCAAGTATTTCTTCTGGCCGAACTGTTACAAAGATATGGAAAATTACGTACGTAGCTGCGACAGTTGCCAGCGCGTAGGTAACGGGCGGCGAGAAGCTTCGCGCGCCTTAAAAATTGTACCTATAACGGGTGAGGCGTTTGAGAAAGTAAATGTAGATGCTTGTGGCCCTTTTCCCGAGTCTGAGTCAGGAAACAAGTTCATACTAACTGCAATGTGTTTAGGCAACAAAATATCCCGAGGCTATTCCCATACGTGATCTGACGACGGTCACGGTCATTGAAGCTTTATTAGATCTGTTCAGTCGGATTGGATTTCCGCGAGAGCTTCAAACAGATCAGGGAACTTGTTTTACTAGCACTCTGATGGCGGAATTCGCCGAGAGATTTTGCATTAGATTAATTAGAAGTTCGCCTTATCATCCGCAATCTAATGCCGTAGAACGGATGCACAGAACCATGAACCGGTTGATGAAGGTTCTTTGTTTAGAGATGGGGACTGACTGGGAGTGCCAGCTTCCTGCAATTATGTTCGCGTTACGCACGAGTGTGCACGAATCGATAGTTTTTCTCAGCCGAGTTAGTCTATGGGAAAATCTCCGCCACACCCATGACGCTGCTTTAACGAAAAGCTTGCGGGTGCAGCAGAAAGCGAAGGGAGCACGGTGGTTGAGCATGTGTTCAAGTTGATTAATAGACTGAAGCGTTCGCGTGAACTTGCCCATACCAAAATGGCGGAAGAACAACGCAAGCGTAAGGTGTGGTACGACCGCAAGGCGATCTCGCGCAGTTTTGAAATAGGCGCGAAGGTGCTGGTTTTGGCGCCTAACAGAACGCGGAAACTCGCGGTGCAGTGGGTCGGGCCAGGCGAAGTTCGGGAGAAAATGTCCGAACACAATTACGTAGTTCAGATGCCGGGGCGGAAAGAACCACGCGTGTATCACATCAACATGATGAAAAAGTATCACCAACGTACTGAATACGTGAACTTTCTCGGTTCTGCGACGGTCACTGCCGCAGGCGAGGAAGACGCGTTAGACCGCTACGCGTTTAAGATTAGATTCCGACGACTTTGACGCGGAAGAAATGCTAAACGATACTAAGGTTGAACCCGAGTTCCGCGAAGCACTTAAAAATGTCATTTGTAAATACAGGTGTATTTTTAGTGAGAAACCTGGTCTTACAGATGTAACGACCATGGACATTGAATTAACTGACACTGATAAAGTAGTCCGAAGTGTACCCTACCGCATGTCGCCGAGACAAACTAAGATATTGCGGGAAGAGGTGGACAAAATGCTTCGCGACAACATCATTGTGGAGGCGGAGAGTGATTATACGTCTCCTATGATCCTGATCGAGGCCCCGGGCAAGTCTCCACGGCCCTGCATAGATTTTAGGCGCGCTCAACGAGATTATTAAAACAGATTACTTTCCGTTTACCCAATCTCGAAGAACGGATTGAACAGGTAGCTGCAGCTAAAATCATTAGTGTGTTAGATTTAAGTAAGTGTTTCTGGCAGATAGGTCTTACGGATAGGGCGCAGAGATATTCGGCGTTCGTGACCAGTTTCGGCACGTATCGACCGCTTAGGTTACCCTTCGGGATAAAGAACGGCCCTTATCAATGCTGTAAAATCCATGGGCACTTTGCTAAAAAACTGCCAAGAATTCGCGGTACCGTACCTTGATGACATCGCGGTTTTCAGTAACACTTGGCAAGAACACATTCGGCACCTAGATACGGTCTTTAGTATATTGAAATCCGCCAAATTGACAGTGCAAGCCGCGCAAGTGCTTGTTTGCGCGGGCTAATGTAAAATATCTTGGTTACGTCGTCTGGTAACGGGAAATTGCGGCCGGCCGAAGCCAAGATACAAGCAATCCAGAACTTTCCTAGACCAGAATCAAAGAAACAAGTGCGTTCTTTGCTCGGATTGGTAGGATATTATCGACGCTTGATACCCGGGTTTGCGGAGAAAGCGGCGGCACTGACAGATGCGCTGCGGGGACGCGAGCGCCAGGGTAAAGTCGTCTGGACAGAGGCATGTGAAAAGTCTTTCAATGAGTTGCGACAAGCTCTTAGCGAAAAAACAGCGGTATATGCTCCTGATTATAGCAAGGAATTTCGAGTTCAGGCAGATGCATCTCAGAGAGGCTTAGGCGTGGTTCTCTACCAAGTAAATGACGAGGGAGTAGAACAACCAGTTGTTTTTCTAAGCCGTAAATTAAGTGATACAGAAACTCATTATGGCACCTCAGAACTTGAGTGTTTGGCTCTTATTTGGGGGTTGGATAAACTTAAGATTTATCTCGACGGGCAGGCCACAATTCAGGTCGAAACCGACCACAACCCGTTGGTCTGGTTGCGTAATACGTCTGGCAAAAACCCCAGATTATTACGCTGGTCCCTTTTAATTCAGCACCTCGATTTACGCATCATGCACAAAAAGGGCTCAGAAAATGTTAATGCAGATGCGCTTAGTCGCATGTTTGATTGTGTGAATTGATCCACAGGCGAGTGTAGGGAACACACACGTTCATGACATGTATAAATGTCGGTGAAATTCTATGTAAATAATTTTATAAAATTCAAGGGTAAAATTGTTTTGTTATTGTGATCATTTTTATATGTAGATACATACATGTGTCAATAAATTCAGTTAAGAACGGCACATGATGTATATAACGAATTCCACAATTATTATGTAATACTTCAATGCAACGTAAATGTTTTGTATTTTATATTTCAGGTTTTCATGTAATGCAAGAGGCGTCAAGAATTATCATGTAATATTTCAATGTAAAGTAATGTTTTGTATTTCAGGATTTTATGTAGTTCAAGATGCGTCAAGAATATTTATGTATGTAAATAGATGTAAGGTTTAAATGTAAATGGCAACATAGGAAAAAACGGGGGGACAGCCCACAGATTTATTTCACAAATTTTGACTAGATAGGGTTTTGATATTATTATGTTCATGTAAAAAATTATGATGTAATGTCTCAGGACCAGGTACTTTAGCTAGCAGAATTTTTTTCCTGGGCATATTTTGCTGTGAAAAAAAATTCTCACCCCCGGCATGGGAGGGTCTGTAGCGTCGCGAGGTGGCGCACGTGCCGTTTCGCTGGAAAGCCCGGCCTTAAGCCGGATGGGGGATGGGGGTGGAATGCGGCGGCGCCTCGCCGGCGCGCGCCGGGCAGGAAATCCCAGCCTCAAAATAGCCAGGACAACTGAGCGTGCCTGTGTGCGAGTCCATTGATGAAGGCTGCTCTCTGCTGAGGGCTGGCTTGCGAGCCGAATGACGCCCGCCGCTGGTAGAGTGGGGGACGAGCCGTGGAGTATTTATTGCGGCGCCGACATGCGCTCGGGGGATACGCTAGTGAGTCGAAAGACGTGAGGTATCTCCGTGCAACCTTGCACGTTTTGGCATCCGGCCATGTAACATCTAGTTACGGGGACTAATGTCCGACAGCTCGCACTTCGCGCAGCTTCTCATGCTCTCGAGCAGAGGCACTGGGCTCAGCCTAGGGACGGTCGCGGGGTTTCGCGGCTTAGAGAATAGAAAGGTTGCCTAAGGTTTTCAATTTTGTAACATTTTCTTGTAATTTATTATTGTAAATATACTGTACATACTATTCAGAATCTGTCGTCTGTGCTTTTCATGTCCAGTACGCCACACTAGCTGGTTGCTGAATCAAACGAGAATTCGAAACATCATATACTTTTTCTTGCGTCTGAAGTGAAAAGACGCATTGTAATCGTCATTTGTCAACATAACATCAGATAAACAAAACAGAGTTTGTCTAATTACTATACCATAATCATTCTCGCAAAATCTCACAAAGCTATGGTCAGTGGTTTCCTATAGATTCTCGAGAAAAATATAAAAATGATTATGGCGTATTTGAGATTTGTATCGAAAATAACAGTGTGAATTGCGCTGATGAAACGGTACATTCAACACACGTCTATTTGTGAAAATCGCAACACTGAGAAGGAATAGTCGGAGTCACTTATAACTCGGTGGATGTGTAGAATAGTGTATCCATAAGAATCGATTAAATTTGCATGAGGATGGCGTGCACGTTGGCCTAGTAATGCCCTCTTTTGTGTGACAGTTCAGGAGAGTGTTACGCCACACCTAGTCGGTGTAGAGCCGTCAAACAAAGTGCACACTGGTGCCAGTATGCATCGCCGTCGCAAAAGACCGCAGTATCAGCATCTAAGTAAGTTCGAATGGAGCGGAATGATCGGTCTCCGAGAAGCGGGTTTGTCATACTGTGACATTGCGGCTCGACCGGGGCGCGGCGCGTTGGTACGACAATGATACGTGTGTGGAACTAGTGGATAGAGTAGGGTCATATATAGCGACGTACATGACCACACAATGTGACGACAGCGCAAGATGATTGAAATCTTGTCTGCATGGCCGTAACCGACAGAACGGCGTCGTCCACTGTGTTGGCTCGACTTTGAAGCGCTGCAACGGGTGTGGTCATGTCTGCGTCGACGGTTAGACGCCAACTTGAGGGCTGGACTGGTGGCACGCTTAGCACTGCGTCGGATTCCTGTGTTCATTCGTGTGCTGAGAGGCAAAATGGAGTGTCTTCGGATGAATCCCGCTTCAATTTGTGGTACAGTGATGGCCACGTACGTGTTCGACGTTACCGTGGTGATCCCAATCTGCCAGCCACGCAATAGCGGACAAATGCCAGGTGTGAAGGTTTGGAGCGCCATTGGCTACAATATGCAATCTCGCCTCATACGTATTGAGGGCAATCTGAACAGCAACCGCTACATTAAGGAGGTTTTAGAGCTTGAGGTACTGCCCCTCCTGCAAGAAGCTCCACATGCCATATTTCAGAAGGACAATGCCCGACCTCATGTGGAGAGTTATACGATATTATTTACATTATGGGCGTATTTAACATAATCACAATTTTAAGTACAAGTGATTCAAATGTATTTTTAAATTTCACGAAAACCAAAAGTTTTCTTTTAAGATGCTCTCAAATTTGTGCGTGAAGAGAAAAGTTCCAACGACAACTTTTTAATAGTTGCTACAAATTTTTTAATAAATATTTCCATACCTAGTCTAACCTAAATGAAAACCTGAACTTAACCTAACTCTAACTAACAAAAACCCTAGACCTCAATCTAAACCTAACTGGTTTTACTCTTCTATAATATTATTAAAATCTTACTTGATTTCTACCATTACTGAAGCGAAAAATTGAGAAAATGTGAAGAAATGTCTTAAGGCGCCAGTAGTGTGCAGATGGGGAGAGGGTAGAACCAAACCAAAAAGCTAGTTCAGATAAAAGAGACAAGGTAATTAACTAGTACAGAATAATCTGTACTATTCTCTAGCAGTACAATTTTCTTCTTTAAACATTATTTCCGCTGTGAAATCGTCTATTAATCGCATACATATATTGTAAATTATTGGTTGCTCAAAAGATGTCTTCTTATCCCAAGCAAACTGATTTTTGCTTTGTGTATCAAAATATTTTAAGGTTAATTCTAGTGAAAAGTATATTTTATGATAAAAACAAGCACAAATCAGTGTTTATTAGTTAGATAAATTCTTATGACGTTCTCTTTTATGCTAAAATAAATATGTCACTGAACGGTGACATACTGGAGAATTAGAGTGAAAACGTTTAACATTTTAATTTCCATGCATCAAAACATAATCTATTAATTATAGAGTATACTGAGATAAAAAATATGCCAAATAGCATATTGTCAATTTTGTGCGTTGTTTTTGAGGATTCCTTATTTTTCCATTGTGGTGGATATAACAAAGTATACCGAATACTATTTTGTCTCACATTCACCAAAAATATAAATATCCAAATTCGTTGCTTGATCAGGGAAGTTGCGTCTAGGAATTACTCGTATATTATATAAAGTTGTTTGTTCGCAGATGGTATGCTCCCTCTCCGCATTGACTGTGGAAGGGTGAAATACATTGGTTTTAAACAGGTGTGTGTTCTTAAATAATAAAGTAAAGTGGTTGTCAAAAGATTACATTAGCTCTGAAAATATATTCCACGATTTTGAGAAAACAAGAATCCTCGAATTTACTTCACGTTCAATACGGTCCACAGGCGCAAACACCATGAAGGCGACTTCGAGGCGCGCGGGTGTTGTGGCTGCCGCTAACACAGACGTTGGGGCTGGCGCTCGGAGGGGCATCGGCGGGAGCGCAGATGCGATCGCAGCGGCGGCGCCCGGTTCGTGCCTCGGCGAAGCACGAGCGCGCCCGACAGCCGGAACGGCCCCCAGGCGCCCCCCCCTCCCCCCGGCCGATCGGTCGACTCTTGGTACCCCGATCAGCTCGTTCGCGCTAAACACGCCCCCCCTAATTCTTTGTTTAAATGACCAGACCGGAGTCTGGTCAATATATTGTGCATTACAATTGTCACAGGAAATGGGAGTTGCTCCATATGATTGGGACTTACGGAGAGGATATTTTTGTGGGAAACTGTTTTTGGCAATGGTTGGGTGTATTGAACGTGATATTTAATGCTAAACTCGGAAAAGAAAACGACAATAGGACTCAACTTTCTAGACCTTACTTTATTGAATGACAGACATGTTTTTAATTTATACGAGAAACAGACACAGACTGCCACGGTCATACATAAATCACATCATCCATCCTCTCACAAACACGCATCATTCCGTAGTGTGGTTCACAGTTTGTTCACTATTGCCACCTCACCTGAGCACAACAGAAAAGAAATTCACAACATAAGACAAATAGCCCACAACAATGGTTCATTGACCAACGCCACCTGGGACGGGGCTCTAGGTTGCGCTGGTTTGACAATCTGCCCTCACTCCAACACACACAACACACACCAGTATGCTATTTCGTTCCTTGGAACACTAGCGGTGAAAATAGCTAAACAATTTAATTTTACGTACATGTCACATTCAACAAACCCAACAATCTTCAAAATACACTTTTCCACAGTTAGCACCCTGTTCTCTCAGAATTGTTATCCTCATTGCGTACTTACAGTTTTAATCCCTTCCTCCGCTTTTCATTCAATGTGACAGATTTGGAATTCATTTTTTTTAGTTATTTGACGTTATTTGCAGTCCTTCCAAGTTATTCATTCCTTTGCGAGATCAATTTACGTATTGGGAACAAAAGAATCGACGGTGTGTAAATAAAATTCGCTTAGCACTTTCAAGATATTGAGATATATCAGGTATCTAAAGGATTATTTTAGTATACAAATATTAACACCCCTTTATTGACATTAACATCGGAATATAAAATAGGTCGGGACAGTGTATTTCTCAAAAGACAGTATAACAGTCACATTAGTGAAAATAAAAAGTAAATGTAAATGCGAATTTCAGGACTTGCATGTGATCGAGGCTGAAATAGACAGATTCCAAACATTGAGCATCAGGACTAATGATTAGAAACACGTAATAAGAGGAGCTAGAGTGCAGATTTTTTTTAAAAAAAATTTTATCAGAAGTAAAATTCACAAGAAGGATTCGACAACCAATTATGTCATGTTTTGCTACCTTGAATGGTACAAGAAAAATATGCAGGCTAAAATGCTGTAGAGAATGAGTTCAGACTTCGTAGATGATGGTTGTTAGAACGATATCAGACTTCTGCAGAAGTGGATGGGAGAACTGTTACAGGTTTCATGATAATTGTTGGAATATTTTCAGATTTGTAAGAGAATAGTTTAATATCACGTATTATATATATCAAGAGATCGACTTGTTTAAAAAGTAATGTCACATTTTGTAATTTGGGAGTGTGACGTGTAGAAAGCGAAGATAATAAGTATCGCGATAGAATGTCCATCCATGACGTTACCGCGTACTTTGTAAATACAGTACACCCTCGTTAGCACGATCTAGCTTAACTCAAATTTCGCCACAACGCCAACAAATCTTGGGTCCCTGCAAGGGATTACAGTAATACGGTCATTCATAATAATCGGATAACACGAATTTTTACTTTCCCGTATACGTACGTATATACGGAGAAATATACGTAGTATAGGGAAAAGGTATGTAATTCGTCCGTCCGTCCGCCTGTCTGCCCGTCCGCCCATCTATGAACACCACTAGCGACTAAAACATACGTAGGACTCTATAAACGTTTGGGGCACTTTACATGAAGCCCCCGGGCATTTTCGATATTTTCTCAAAAACAGCTCCAAATTATTTCTTTAAATTTCTTGTAAGAATAGAGTAAAATTAACTTATGAATGTGTCATGGGTCCGATTTTCATGGTTAACTCTGAATTTTCGAAAATTGCAAAAGTTTGAATTTTTTCGGCGTCTTCCTACAACTACAAAATTGAAGTTAAGAGATTTTTTCTTCAAATAAAATTCCAAAGTGAGTTCTTTTTGTTTGTCTGAATTTTGTTTCGTCACAGAATGAACAGATCGTTGAAGACCGTTTCGTTTTGTTTCAGTAAAGAAAGTGAATTTCCTTTTTGTGCGTAAGAAACTTTATTACTTCATTTAGTTTCGTTATTAATATTTGTTGAAGGAAGAGTAATCGAAGTCGGGAGAGGGTCATTGAGAGGTGATGTACCCCCGGCTATATTTCTCTACTTTATTTTGTTTCAGAACTACCTAAACACCAGTGATTATCTGTACTTTTTCCTTCATACTCTACCAAAACTTTAATTACTCTTAAAATATATTCTGTCTCTTGAAATAAATTTTTAAAACTAACAATTTTTTTTGAATTTAAAAATTTAAAACTTTAAGTGCACCTGTCTGTCAGCAAAAATGACTTTAATCATAGGTCAAATAGGGGTAATTTTTTCTGGGGAATCCAAATCTGCAGTAAAAAAGGGGGGTTCAGTAACGTTTCGTACATTCCTAATGTTATTTATATTTTACATTGTTATTTCGTAAACATGTAACATGTGATGCACCTCGCTTGTTATGGGAATTACGTTAACTGATATATTGATGAATTTATATATATATATATATATATATATATATATATATATATATATATATATAGAGAGAGAGAGAGAGAGAGAATAAAACGTAAGCTTGTTCCTCTAATGGAATTTGTAATTTTTAATATTATACAAAATGCGAAGACGTAATATGTTAAGATATTGAAGCACATTGTACAAAAGAATTAAATAAAAGCTAAAAAATGGGAATTGAAGTGTTACTTCTTAAAAAACAGTTAGCAGCAATAGATGTAACAGCAGATGCAACAAGAGAAAATTGTTGGCAGAGTGCAACGTTACAGAAATTGATGGCAACGTGGAACGTTACAGAAAAAAACGTTACAGAAATTAGTGGCAGCGTGCAACGTTACACGTTACAAAAACTGTTAGTAGCGTGGAACGTTACAGTTCCTAATTAAGATTTTTTTCTTCTCCGTCCCCACTCCCAGGGGGTGTGGGTAGGGGGTGGAGTTTGGCATCATTGTATGTCCCCTGCCAAAACAAGCAAATTTTATTAACCATTTTGTTTGATCCGATGTGTAGTTTCCGAGATATTTGCTCCGATAGATTAAAATGGCACACTCTGTATCAACATTCACTTTCATATACACTCATCGTCATAAAAAAGTTGCACTCTGAAGGACGAAGATTGCGATCATTGTTGACAGGCAGGTAGAGCGTACTATGCATACAAAATCATTACACATTTGTAGGACCAACATTCATTGCACTACACGGCCACTACATGTTAGTATGGAATGAGGCCGCCATGTTGGCGAACACATGCGTTCACACGTCGCGACATCGAGTTGTACAGGTCTCGAATGGAGTCCTGTGCCAGTTCACCCTATGCAGCTTGCACCTGAGCGCGCGGTTCTTGCAGATTGGTGGGTAGGGGTAGAGTCCTGTTCGCATGCTCCGTAGCACCCCCTACATTCTCGATCGGGGAACGGCCCGGCAATGCGGCTGGCCATGGCAGAGTCTCCAAGGCTGCAAGGCATGCTCGGTATACAGCTGCGGTATGCGTACGCGCGTTGTCCTGTTGAAATATGGCATTGGCGTTCACGAACGGTAGAGCCACCAGTTCCAGCCACCGTGATAGCCGCACGGTACGTTCAGGAGATCTGAACGTACCGTGCGGCTGTCACGGTGCCTCTGAGGTACACTAACTGTGAACGGGCACCATGGGATTTCGCGCCCCAAACCATTACTAGGCTGGCGGGACGTGTGATGGGATACCACAAACCGCTCTTCGTGGCGCTCCTCCACTGCGCCTCTAGACACGGACACGGTGGTCATCAAGGCAGAATAGGGACTTGTCGCAGAAGATGAGACGCTACCAATACGTATGGCCCCAGGTCCGTCGTTCCCAACACCAGGCGAGCCTGTAGCAACGTTGCTGAGGTATCATTGGCAGGCGTAGAAACGGTCGACGTGCGGCGAGCCTTGCGTTGTGCAACCGCCTGCCAATGATACTGGCGCTAACAGAATGTGACAGTGTAGGTAGCTCAGCCCGCTGAATCGTTGCCGTTGGATCTGTTCGCGCGTGGCGGACAATCCGACAGTCTTCCCACCTCGTGGTGCGTGGTGAACGTCCAGATCCTGCATTTGGTAGGTGGTGCGTGCCTTCCTCAATCCATTGCCTCCAAAAGCGGGCGATGGTGGGCACCATACGATCGGTGTGGCGCGCAATATGGCGACAGGACCAACCGGCCTCCCGCTCAATCGCGATACGCCTCCTCTCGAAAGCGTCTAACTGGACATCTGGCTGTCAAACGTGCCTCCTAGGCATAGTGTACGTGCAGGTGACGCTCTGTCGACGCCACCCGATGTCGCAGGCCGGCAGGACCGTTTGAAACCCTCGTATCTACACCGGTGGGCGCGATGTCACGCACCTTCCACCGACAATCCCAGTGCAAGGCCGACCTTGAAAACTAAACCATGTGTGCAAAATACCCACCGAGTTTGTAGCGGATCAGAAGGGTCCTTCGGGGTGCAGCGTTTTTTTTTTTGATGATGAGTGTATATAGAAGAGAAGACGAAGATATAGAAGAAGAAGATTAATTTATTACTTGATGTGTTTCATTATATTGATTTTTTTAAAGTTAGAAATGGCTCAACTCAGGACATATAGACCTTGTTCTTGGTAAAAATTACATGAATTCAAAATTTGCTTCAATGGAAATAAACATTGCTGATTATGGAAAGAATTAATGGATAAAGAAACTCGTGTCACTCACATCTTTGTTACATCATGGGTGGCAAAATTATTGGAGGTAAGTGAACCCATTTGTGCTACCAGTTCTACATTTTAAGCACTTTATAATAGAACTTTCCATTATTAGAGATTAACTGTTGCTAATGATCATTAGCATAAATTTGTAATAAATATAATCATATTTCATTACGTTATTATGTGTTTATAGATGGGTGTGACTTCAGTTGAATGTCATGATCAGTTGCAGTATCAAAATCATGTGAAAAAAATAAAACGAAAGCATCTCAGCTCACCTGAAAAGAAAGTTCTCTGTCACTGGAATTAACACATTTGCTAAGAATGACACTGCAATCAAAACTGAAAAAGTTTAAGATCAGGTTATCCATAGAAATGTCTAATAATTTATTTATTGTTTATACTATTTGATACTTCATGAAACCAGTATCTATAATGTATAATATAATCATTATACTCTTTGTCTCTGATTGTCAAATTATTTCAGGATTATTTATTGAAAGTTCCATAGTATTACATAAGTCTACAAAATTTCCTCGCTTACCTGCTATGAAAATGCAATTCTTAGCAGTGTTAAATGACTGAGTTAAAGTGATTAAAGTGATGTAATAAGTAATTTGGACTGCTTGTTTATCTATTAGAACTTACTTCAAATACATACCTAACGGAAAAGAGTTGAAGTTGTTCTTCGGAGTTCTAATTACTTAAATCAATGTATTTACTGTATGGTTGCATGTAACCACAGTTGTGAAAAGCAATGTTACTATAAAACATTATGACAGACCTTTTTATAAGGAGAGTATTTTTATGATTTCAATTGCTTTAATAAACTATTTTTTTAAGTATAGTACTTCTTGTTACTTTAAGCCTCGAAATGACACATCTATAAATTTATGTAAGAAGAAATAAGACCACCAGAGGAAATCTCTGTCAAGTAAGAACGAACTACGTAATTAATTATATCACGTTGCTAATATTACTCATTTTATTAAAATCCTTCCAATATTTTGTTAGTGATACGTCCAAACGTTATTAACACGAGAAATACTAACACATTTTTAGGATTAACATTTTAAATGTGTAATTAACACATATTTTTCAGAAGATCACTTTTAAGATAATAATTTTTTTCCCACAAAACACTTGTCAATTCCATTGCTTGAAAACGAAGTCTTATTTCAAGAAGTAGTGCACTCAATTCACGCTCGTTTATGGATGAGATGTTTAACTCTAACGAAAGACGAAACAGAAGGATTATCACATAACAAAAAAGACTTCCATGGCAGAGTCTGACGCTGACAGGACCCAGGACAACAATTAACTGTGTGAATTCTATCAACCGGAGGGTGGTCAAATTCATAGTTTCAAAAGTTGGTTGTTCTGACCTGTTGACTGGTAGGTTCAGATGCCACATTGGATCTTTAGTCCTTACTTTAAGGTAACGTAAGCAATATAACACATTAGGCACCATCCTTTCAAAAACATTCAAGAAAAAATTGGAGCCGTTTTTGAGAAAATCTTGTTTTTTGTAATTTTTTAAAATTGCACATATTCCACGCAATATTGCGCGAAAACTACTAAAATTTTCAAAACAATGTGCCTGACCTTAATGAAAGAATTCACTATAGAAAACAAAATTTATATGAAGGAAAAATCTATATTTTCAATTTTGTAGTTGTAGGAAGAGGTCGAAGAAAATTCAAACTTTTGCAATTTTAGAACATTCAGAGTTAATCGTGAAATTAGGACATATGCACCTTAATAAGAGTATTTTACTCTATTCTGGAAAGAAATTTACAGAAAAAATTTGGAGCCATTTAGGAGAAAATTTTGAAAATGTCCAGGGGAGCTTCATGTAAAGTTTCTCCAAATTTTGAAGAAAGTTTTTCAAAATCTCAAAGCTTTCGCTAGAGCCAGATGGACAGGGGTTTTCGCAATTTGGAAAAAAAATTCTACCCATGGTTTAGATACTAGGTGTTCACAGACGGACGTTTTGCCCTTCAATTGGATTTCGGTATCAAGGATCCACAAAACTGGGATTCTGGCTACACCCATGTGTTAGGGGATTTGTTTCTTAATTAAGCAACTGGTTTTATCCAGTTTTTCGTAATCAGGGCTCGGCAATGATTTTTTTCTGCCAAAATTTCGCCGTTTTTAGCTCAGCAATACATAACTTTCCCTATACTATGTATATTATCCGCATATACGTATAATACTCCGTATATACGTATGTATACGGCAAAGTAAAAAACCGCTTAGAAACATTATTTCGGATGCAGGGTACGGGAGTATGGCAAAGTTTGGGCCCTTCATATTTGTTGCACTGTGTTAAACTGGCCTTACAGTGGCTAGATGGCAAAAGGAGATCAATACAATTCGCTGTGCGTATGATTTAGCGTGAGCGAAAAAATCACATTTCAGACTGCAATTTTGCATGACCAAAATTGGTGGATTTTCGAAGAAAAACAAGTTAAAAATTGCGGGGTATGTAAAATGGGGACCGGAAGAGGGATAAGAGTTAAGCCTATATGTAATTTGAGGACCGACCCAGAAAAGGGTATACGTAAGTTGAGGACCGACTACCTGGCATTCCAGGTAAAAGTGGAAGGTGACCACTGGCGTAGCATAGTGGAGGCCGCAGGGGCGGCCGGCTCCAGGCAGCAAAATTTCATAATAAATAATAACAATTCATATTTAGCCGTGATTTAGGGAATAATAATAATATTAATAACAATCATAAAATATTGTTAAAGTTTTAACATCTCATATTTTTGTCGCACCTACGATTCGCACCCATTGAAATGAGCAGGGAATCTTTCATTACTTACTCTGTGACGAATTCTTTAAATTAGTGTATTATAATGAAATACTGCTAATTGTGGCGACTGGCAACAGTCTGTACTGACTTGTTTGGATTCCCTGTATTTTATTTTGTGCGTGGATGGTTTATGGCTAATATTCAGCGAGAATGACTCCTTTAATATAAAGCATAGTGTTCAATATTGTATAATAACACCTGCAAATTAGATTACAGTTCGGAAAAGACCCTTCAGGAAAGTCCGAGACTGAAGCTGCGACATTTCCAAGAAAGTTTAATTTATGAATCGTCAATCATTCAATTCACATTAACTTAAGCGAATATAGGCCTACGTATGCGTTTCCATACTGATTTTAGTGCTCAGAAGTGCTTGTAGTGATTGTTAAATTATTGAACATTGTTGAAAAATTGTATTGTGCGTGTACGTATATATTCGACTACGTGAGTATTAAATATTTTATTTAATAGAATGATAAAAATGTAGACGAATAAAGTTGAAATTAAAGTTAAAAGTTTTGTTTTTAATTCTAACAATTATATTATTGTCAATAAAAATATAATGGTATCGGTATCGTTATAGTTCAAATTGGAAATTGGTGTTTTATTTTCAGTTCGCTAATAACTGAATCTTGTCGTTCGTCAACGTATAATCATGAGTAGGGAGCTGATTTTGATGACCTGAAGCATCGCCAAAAAATCAATAAAATTACGAGTATTTTAAAATGTTCTAAGAATGCCCTAAAAGCAAAGAAAAATGGCATAAAAGATGTGATCAAAACCAGTTCCCATGAACAAATCGAGCTGTCGGATACGTTACTGATGTAATCCAGACTTCTGAAGTTCAAGTGAACTCAGCTTTTAAACTATTGGATTGCACTCTTTTTACCAGGATATCTGTCCTTAGCTATTCCGAAATCAGCAGATCTGCCAATGGACTTGCCATTGCCATTGCCAAACTCCTGCCAGCTGCCATTATCGCCGCCCAAAGTACTTTTTTTTATTGTCTTAAGTTTTTGGTTTACTAATAGTAGAACGTAAATATTATTCTAAGAACATTAAAACACAGTAAAAATTCGTCCTTGATTTGAAATTTTCTTTGAGTTTTCGAAAAACTTCATTAGAAGTCATTTGAAGCACTTTAACTCAATAAATAGAACAGTGTTTACAAATTGGTGGAAAAGTGCATATTAACTGTGTTAGAAATCTTAAACAATACATGTCTAATTTTTGAAAAACAAAAAAATACCATAAAATGAACTTTACGTCATATCAAAGAGTGCAATTTGCACTGTCCGTCTGAAATGTTTGAAGAAAACATTTGGAGCCTTTTATGAGAAAATGCCGTTTGAGCGTTTCCGAAAATGCGGAATTTGAGGTAGTTTTCATTGAAAACGGTTGAGTTTTCGAGAAAAATTACTTGGCATTATTTAAAGCACATGTACTCATAAATGTAATTATGTGAACAAATTGCCGCTAATGTAAATATACAAGGATACAAGTGGGATACAAGTAAAAATCATCATCTATCAAATGCCATCAAAAGATCCGTCTGTCACCAGTTCTTTCCCTTTCTGCGTAACACCAGGTTTCACTTCCATCTTTGAAAAAACGTAAATGCTGTTGCTACTTCAAAGCTCGAAAAGCAAATGAGACTATTGTCATCACTGGACCTCTCGAAGGATCTCTGCCGGGCAAGTGAACGGAAAGGAACAAGGAAATGCTGGCCAGCAGCGCTGCCGCGGCGGCCCTCTTAACGCGCCTACCTGAACTTCCTGCCTCCTCAGTCCGTTTCTTACCTGAGATGGTTTGGTCCTCAAATTACATATAGGATTAAGAAGTAAGCTTCACGAGATAAGATGAAGGGATTATTGGTCCCCATTTTACATACGCCCAAAAAATTGTGTATCCATATTGTGAATCTGCTATAAAACCAGTGTCTCATATATATAGAACCCTATACCACTTCATATCGACGATTTTTCTCTTGAAATGAACCTTTCTCGTGAGAGGACATGTAGAATGGTAGTTCTTCATATC